>CM024756.1:145008475-145106486 GCA_014218235.1 Colocasia esculenta | reverse complement strand
ACTTGATGAGCTTTCTTCCAAGCTAACCACCACCGTTGCTTGATTTTGAGTGCGACATCCTTCTTCTGATGGGGAGTTGCTCGGTCTCTTCCCACTTTAAGCTAATTTCATACGCCATGAGGGATCCGATTAACTCTTACACAGTGAGACTGCCAAGTTCTTAGAGTCCTCTATCACTGTTGCCATGGTTGCCATGCCAGTGGTAATGACCTCAGAATTTTTGGAAAATCTCCATGTCTGTATAGTTCTTGATGAGTGCCTTCAGCCCATTTAATATTTTTGTGAGACATGCAAACATCTCGGAGATGATCTCCACAAGGTTCATCTTGAACATCTCATACTCATAAACTAAGATGTTCGCCTTGGCCTTTACCTCTGAGGTGTCTTCATAGATCAACTTATGTTTGTCCACATTTCCTTAGCGAAGCTACAAGTGGAAACATGAGAAAATCGTCTAGATGAATAGCACATTGCTTTAATATTCATGGCACTGAAATTAACCTTGGATTTTGTTATTGTGATCCTCCATCCACTTTTCTTCATCACTTGGCAACTGATAAGGATCATATTCAGGACATTCTAGATTCGTAGCCCTAAGAAAGACGTGCATACGGTTCTTCCAATATGGATAATTACCGCCATCAAAGTATAGTGAACGGTGGATTGTGTATCAACTCTGATTTTAATTCTTGATAAATAGTATTAATTGAAATAAAAGGAGAAATTAATGAATAAATGTGAAAAATAGAAGTAAATTAGGATAAAGGTAAAAAAATTAGAATAAAAGGATTAAAATTAAAACCACTAAGCTAAAATTGTAGATGAGTTATACAAATGGTCTAAACATGAATTAATGGGCCAAAAAGCCAGAGCTCGTCTTTGGATGGGACTTAATTAAGCTAAATTCGTACCTTAATTAATGTTAAATGGAAAAGGGTTAGGATAACTACCATTAACTTATAATTATCTTAAAAAGGAGTCTCCATCCCAACCTAACCCATTAGCCACGAAATTAGACCTCTCCCCTAGCCATCTAGGTGGATAAATCCTAGAAAATAGTAGATATACATGGAAATTCGTAGCTAAGAGGAGAAGGAAGAGTTGGAGAAACGGTGGACTCTTAAACAACCTAATAGACCTCCAATTCATCCCTACCACCCCATAATTCATTGTTGGAGCTTGGAGGAGGAGGAGAGGAGCTATGGACGAGAGGAGCAAGGAGAAGGAGCTTGGAGGAAGAAGGGATTTCACCATCTTCTCCATTCAAACCCTAGGATCTTTAAAAGCGTGAAAGGCAGGCAATCTCTCAAGCCAAATCCAATTAATATTGACCTAGGTAGACCTTGATCCCCTCTATAAATCCCCATGTTTGCCCTAATTTTCGTTGTTCCATGAAGGAGTATTAAATGCTCAAAATTCTCTGTCATCATCATGTACCCGAACCTACTTGTTTGCCTTCAAACCATGTGTATACTTGATCCCATGCCTTGCGAATATTATCATAAATATTGCATGATGTCGGGCATCGAACTATTCCATTTCCCCCAATTTCCATCATGCATCCTATGCGAATTAATTCAGATTCCATAACTGTGCATATTTTAGGTCACCAAAATGTAACATAATTAAAGCATACCCATTACTTTTCTATTTTCTAATTACTCATAACTGTAGATACCTCTACATGCCTAGTTTCGTTTAAAATTATTTTCATGATTTTTTGACGTTCCTACGATTTTATACGGATTTTTGAATGGCCCTGTATCATGCCATGGAAGGAAGGACCCAACCTGAAAAGGGCTATTTTCCCCTTTCTGGGTTCGGGCCGCCCTTCTAAAATCGCGACGGCCCGACCTGTTATGATCTCAAAAGGGTTGCGACCGGTCGGACCGCCGCGTCATGAAAACGACAGCCCGAGCCATCGCGGTTTCCCTCCGCCATCATGAACCTAGCCGGTTCAGCAGAACTAGACCAAAACGCTTGTCGCGACATAAACGCGACGGGCACCCCCGTCGCGATTTCAGAATTTTAACCAGAACCCTGAATTTTGTATATACCCCTGTTACTTAAGCCATATAATCCCTATTTAACCCTAATTATGCACTGTTATGAACAATAACATTCTGTTTATTAATAGTTGGTATTAATTACATGAAATTCTATTAATTAAAAACCATGTGCACGATTAATCATACTCTCATGATTTCTTTACACTTGCACACACTAAACAATATATTTCCATGAGACCCTATTAAATTACTCATTAATCTATCTAGTAATTAAGTATAATTATTCACTTAATCTCCCTATTATTTTAATAACATTGTCTTCGTTTATTCGTGTGCTTTGTACACCCTTATCGAGTCCCTCTGCCTTCGAGCACTCGAGGCAAGACAGACACTTGTTTTATACACACTTCTTCTTGACCTGGACCACCTCTCCATTGTGAATACTCCTAATAGGATCAAGGACTCCTTGTCAAGGCCTTCATAAGTCTTCTTGGTTTTGGCGGACGTCCATGCCGACGAGTTGTTGTACCCTTTAAACCCTTTACACCCTAGGGATCAGCATGATACAACGGCCTTAGTGTGTTTCCTTCTTACCTTGGATCACGTCAGACCATCTGGCCTGTGTTCATAGCACAGCTAGTGGGCGGTTGTGACTTCTACCAGACTACCAACACACGACCATGTGTTGTGCAACGGTTACTATCGTTTGCTTATCGTTGTTTTACGAATATGTCCCTATCTCATCTACTATCTCTATACTCTCATCTGTTACATCTCTCTACACTCCCGTCTATTCGTCAATTACTCTCATCTATTCTTGGTACTCTGTTTGGCCATACACTTGATTGTCTAAGATAAGAAACATGACTATGCCAGGCAAGAGGGCCCGATCTAGTCCTGGGAGGAGTGCACGAAAAGTGCTATTTTCCCATGGGAGTTAAAATGATCAGGATGTCGGCATACATCCAGTGTTATTGTACTATCAAGATTAATCTATGACAATCAATCAATCAAATCAAGTGCAATCATTACAAGTGCTATCGTTACTAGTGCACCGTTGTGCAACTTTACATGCTATATCGTTACGTGGCCAATCCATTATCATACTTGTTGTGCTATTTTCCATGACAAGTGTTATCATTCTCTTACCATCGTTACTTTATCATGACTATTCTCTCTAGTTATCCTGCCTTTTAAGACATTAATCACTTAAACATGTGTGTTTACGTGAGATATAAGTCCTACTGAGCGTTTCACTCACCTTGCCTATTTGTTTTATGTGTTTCATGTGAGTCTGATGGAGACTACCACACCATGAGGAAGGGAACGAGGAGGAGCAGGAGTGACCCTACATCGACAACCCGTGCTTATTAGTAGTTAGTTAGTTATGAGTCAGTAAATATGTATTAGTTTGGATTTTGAATAATGTATTCTGGCCCTAGTTTTGGCTCTGATCAGTGAATGTAATAGTTAGTTGATGAATTATAAATGAAGTTGGATTTCATTTGGCTTTACTCCAATGGTGTCATGGATGGATGTTTATTTATCGCTCTATACTATTTAAATAACTGTAATTCCGCTCCGATATTCCGCGTTGGGGCGTTACAGATTGAGTGTTCCTCGGACATTAATCCCTTGTGGCCATTGCATACAAGGATCTCTCTTAGAGCAAGAGTGCCTTCTCTGATACCAATTGATGTGCTACAAAATGTGATGATCAACAAGAGGGAAGGGGTGAATTTGTTGATTACAAATTAAAAATTTTTCACTATTATAGACTTAAACAGAAAAAACAATTTATGTTGTGCAATAGAATCACAAAATACTTTTCACAACACTTATCTAACCAACTATCCTAGCCTATGTAGAAAGGAGATATAGAACAAGGAAGAAAATCACAAGTTTACACAACACTTTTAAAGTGTTCGGCAACACCACGTCTGCACCTACATCCACTACCTCATACCCTGTGAGGATTTCTTCTAACTTGTTTCCTGGGAACAAGCTGATAAACCCCTCACACTATTGTTTCCTAGGGACAACACCAACCCTCACACACTCTGTCTCACAGGTACAAAGAACAAAACACACACAAATCTTGTTTCTCGAGTACAAGACTCAAAGACCCACTTTTGTGCTCACAGATCGAGTGCACACACATTTGAATCGCTCTGATTCAAGTAAAAGCAACAAGCATGGACACGAGGAGTAACAAAAGTAAACAACAAAGTAAATATTCCCCCTTTCTAGAGATAAAGAGTCGTTGTAGAGGTGTGAAAGTTGGTGTAAAACATAGCTTGAACTCTCCAACGAAGCCCTCTAGACTTTGCTTCGATGTAGCACAATCCTCTAGTACTTGGTAGCAACTCCACACAATAGTGAGAAGCTTCTGACACTTGATCTCGAGGTCTGCTACATGCTTTCTTAGAAATTTGCCCAAAACTCTAGCTTCAGATGATAGAGCCCTTGTAGAGCGATGGAGATGGTTATGGGGCTTGGAAAGGGTGTTCTATATAGATTCCAACCAAAAGGATCAAGTCTTGGATGAATCCTCCGCTAGAATCCTAATGGGGGAAAGTGTCTACCAATTTAGGAAACCTCATCGATAGAATGGGTCGACCGATTTGAGGGGTTTGGTCGACCGTTCTTCAAATGGTCTTTAGTTGAAGTCGAAATCATCACTACCAATCGATGGACTTGATGATCAGTTTATCACCATGTAATTTAAATTAATTACATATTATTTTGGTGATTAACAAAACTAAAACAAAGTTTAATCTAACATATTTTCTATGAGATTTGAGTACAAGAAATGAAACAAGGAATAACAAGCTAAATGGATAAGTATCATTTACTCTATATCAATATAAGTTCAAAGCATGAAATTTCTCTAAGTACACATCGACTCTCTAGTTGTTATAACGATTTCCTTAGAATTATAACGATTTCCTCATTCACATCATTTTTGGTTCTATAACGATTTTATAAGTCATTGCTATTCTATTGCATCGATTTCACAATGATTCACTAAGAAAGCATAACGATTTGCTTCCATAACGATTCGCTAAGTGATTGCATTGATTTCACAATGATTCGCTAAGAAAGCATAAAGATTTGCCTATCATAACGATTCGCTAAGAAATCACATCGACTTGGTTCATAACGATTTGGTCTTCGCATCGATTCTTAAGTGAGAACAATGATTTGCTCTCACAACGATTTCTTAAGTGAGAACAACGATTTGCTCTCACAATGATTTCTTAAGTGAGAACAACGATTTGCTCTCACATCGATTTCTTAAGTGAACAAGGATTTGCTCTCACAACGATTTCTTAAGTGAGAACAACGATTTGCTCTCACAACGATTTCTTAAGTGAGAACAACGATTTGCTCTCACATCGATTTCTTAAGTGAGAACAATGATTTGCTCTCACAACGATTTCTTAAGTGAGAACAAAGATTAGCTCTGACAATGATTTCTTAAGTAAGAACAACGATTGCTCTCACAACGATTTCTTAAGTGAGCACAACGATTGCACTCACAATGATTTCGGTTTCACAACGGCTCGTTAAGTCTCATAACGATTTATCCTTGTAACGATTCGATAAGTTACACAACGACTCTATCATTGTAACGATTCATTTAGTTACATAACGACTAAGTCGTTGTAACGATTCGATACAGTAAACAACGATTTGCTCACATCGTTTTGTCTCTGACAACTTGCTCATAACGATTTACTGATAATATCATAACGATTTGTCTCTACAACGATTTGGTTATTAATGCATAATAATTTGTATGTGCATCGGTTTGCTTATGAGTGCACAACAATTTACATGAATATCAACTCATTTGCATAACGATTTCATAAGTCATGCATGTAACGATTTCATAGAATATAACGATTTGATATTTGAACTCATTTTTAAATACATTGAAAAGTCAAAGTCTTCACATATATCTTTCTAACATCCATGCATTTATTACGACTAAATGTATCACTGCAGTACATGCAAACGATATCTTCTATTTATGTGGTTATTCTGTAAATATATTTTTAGAAGAACAGAATGGAACTCTATTTTTGTATAAAATCATTCTAACGTTGACTGACAACAAGAGACAACCTAGCTGTATATTGTTTTAGCATTTAATATGTCAGGTCTCTGACAGTGCACCTCAATACAACGTTGGACATATAGAGGATAACGGACATCAGAGAAGATCATGTTGCGTGCATGGAAAGCTAAAGACTGTTCTACAGTAACATGCTCGGCCGGAGCTCCCCCCCCCCACTGCTGTGCACCGCCGTGGTTCCCCCCCCCCCTCTCCTGCTCCCGTTCTCTCTCTTCTGTGTTTGCTCCGGGTTGGAAGTTTTTCCGGCGAGGGAGACCGTCGGCGGAGGCCACGCCGTCCGGTGAGCCCCCTGTCGCCGCCAGCGGCGCCGGCGCTGGCGCCAGCCACCCCCTCCTCTCCTCCTTCCCCTCTCCTCCCTGCGTTGCAGAAGAAGTAACAGGGAGGGAAGAAAAAGGGGCGGCGCAGTGCGCCCAGATCCGGGGGGATCTGGGTGGCTCACTGTGCCCTGTACGCCAGGGCGCTGGCTGGGGTCCCTATGGTACATTGCGCCAGTAGATCCCATTGTGGAACATTTGAGCTCCGTTTCGCGCCATTTTCGCGCTGTTTTCGAGCCATTTTTCGTGTGTTGCCAATTCGACTGTGCCGGTGGGCCTGCTCGGGGTTGGTGGCCGTTTTGTCAAGCCACGCGGTGGTCGGTCCCACTCGGGTTGGCTCCGACCGGGCCGGTAGTGCCTGTTGACGGTCAACTGGGGAAGTCGAGCAGAGTTTCCAGCACCCTTCGGGGTGTCCCGAGGGCTGACTGTCTATCGGGTAGTAATTGTATTTTGAGTCATCGTACCGAGTTCCTCGATTTCTGGGCCCGCCTGGGTCGGCTCCGACGGGCCTTTGGGGGCCATTTGACCGTTTGACCGGACAATCGTACTGGGGTTTCCGGCAACCCTGGGGTGAGTTTCGAGGGCGACTGACTGTCTGGGTGGTATTATAGCTTTCGTGGTTGACCGTCAATCAGGTACTTCAGCAGATCCGTTTCTGCATTGAGTTTCCGTTCCGTGCTCGTGACGCTTGTGCTGACTACCTAGCACTGGCCTTACTAGTCTTCGCCCGGTGTTGCTATACTTGAGGGATTGTCCCAGCGCACGGTGCGCGGGGGTTGTTATCGTTCCCTGGGACCCCATCCTCGTGGGCCTGTGAGGGTGGTCTCCGAGCCATGAGTGCGTCCGTCGAGCATTTCCGGACGAAGGGAAAAATGGTGTTGGACAGCGGCGTTGAGTCGTTTGTTGAGCTCACTTAGTTGGTCCGAGTCCCGCGGAGTTTGGAGTGTCACGGTGTGGGCCAGCTAGTCCATTCTCACTGCTCACCTTACGTGGTTCCGGAGCCGTGTCGGGAGGACAGGCGTGGACCGTAGTCTGGCCAGACTACGGCTTGTGGTTGTGTTTGTCCACGCGTCTCACTCCGACGAGAGTGGAGACATGGACTCGTGGTCGAGTGGTAAGATGCCAGTGGGTGCAGCTGACCACTGACTAGTTGAGGCTGGGTTGTGGCTAGTGTGTGTTGTCCAGACGAGGGTTTTACCGTCTGCTTGTGCTGGGTTGTGGCTTTGTCCAGTTGAGGGTTTTTCCGTCTACTTTTGCAGTTTTGTGGCGTGCTCGGAGCATGTTTACCGAGGTTGAGACTATGTGTTGTTGTGCCATGTTGGCGGTACTTGTGGACTTAAGTACTTTCCATTATTTATTCTGTACTTGCTCAGTTGTGCTATTATTTTATATATCTCCTGCTTAGTTAGTGTCTTGTTGCTTGAGTTACCACCCCCCCTTCCGCTTTGTGTAGTTAGCTTGTTTACTTTAGTAGCACTTTCTTCTGCCTAGTTTAGATGTGTTGTTCTTGTTCCGTTGTCGAATCGGTGAGGGGTGGGTTCCCTGGGCTTCGTTTGCGAAGCTCATTCCCCCCTTACTTCCTTCCAGGTTTGAGCTCGAGGGAGCCGGTGCTCGTTTTCAGACGGTCTGCGTTGTGCCGCTTGTGGTCAGCAATGTTAGCAGTGGTAGTTTTTCTTTATTTGCACTTGAATTATTATCTGGGACATTGTGTGTATTCTTTCTTCCGCTGTTGTATTCTTTATATGTTTAGCTATTGTAACTGTTGTATATCTCACTAGACATTTTCTAACCCTTCCAGGTCTTCGGATCCGTGGATGGCGGTCCAAGGGTCGGGTACTTGGGGTTCCGGGTATCAGATTCTCAGGTCATACAGTTGGTATCAGAGCAATGTCTTCTGAGATTTACAATAGGTTAATGGCTATGGCTATCCCATAAAATAGTTCAAGTGCGTTGCTGTCATCGTCCGTGGTGTGTTCGTGTTAGGCTTGTGCTTTGATCATGTTTTGCAGGTAGGTTGTGGTTCAACAAGATTCTAGTGGGAGTTGTAGAAGGGTTCTTGTTGTTGCATTGTTGCGTGCGTAGTGTGTGATCGCTGGTTGCCTAGTGCTGGTGGTGCTCTTGATGATGGAGTTGCTGGCGGAGGTCTTCCCTGTGTGGAGGACGGTCGCAGGCAAGTCCAGTTCGGCTGCGCTTTCGGCTGCATGTGTTCTGTGGGGCTGAGAGAATCTGTTTGCGGTGTGCCTTCACCGGTGCAGGCCTGTTGTCTGCGTGTCCGGTGGAAGGTGCCCTTATTTTTCTTAGTTGTGCCTTGCTCTTGCTTTGTTTGTGCAGTGGTTGCTTGGGTGTGTTGCCTCACTTTTAGGTGAGTTGTGGGTGCCCTGTGTTCCACTAAGTCGGCATTGTTGCTCGGACTTAGCACATGCTCTCTGTGTGCTTGTGATGTCACTGGTTGTGTGTTGTGTCACTTGTTGTGTTTGCTTGTGGCCCTGTGCTTTTTGGTCATGAGTTCTGGTGAGGTGTTCCCAGAGCTCTTCCTTACTTGTTCTGGTGGAGGTTTCTCCCAGAATTTCTTTGTGCCCTTTCTGTTTTGTTGCCTCAGGGTTGAGGTGCATTGTTGTTGGCCTTGTGTTCTGGTGAGGTTTCCCAGAAACTATTTGTTGTTGTCTTGGTGAGGGTGTCTCCAGGACTGTTCCGTGCTTGTTTCTAGTTGTTGTCGTGCTACCTCAAGGTTGAGGTGTGCTGTTGGTTGGCCGATGCGTTCTGGTGGGTTCTTCCAGAACGGTGTCTTGGTCGTTCTGGTGGAGGTTTCTCCCAGAACTGTCTTGTATTGCTTCTGCTTGCTGTTGTGCTCTCTCTGAAGGTCTGTGTGGATTGGTTGTTTAGGTTGCTTGTTCCGGTGGAGTTCTCCTTAGACGACTCACTATCGTTCTTGGCAGAGGTCCTCTCCATGGCTGCCTAGTGTTTGATTTGCTTGTTGTTGCTCTCTCTCTGTTGAGATGAGCTGTTGTTGTTGCCGGTTGGACTGTCGATGTTATAGTCTCCTTGGGCATTGTCGGTCAAGGTGCGATACCTTTGACTGTGTGTCTGGTTGCTGCGTCGGCTAGCTTGCCTTGTGGTTTGTTTCTAATTTTCTCGACTGCTTTGGTGGGACTGCATGTGTCCCCATGGCTCATATGGTTCTGCTTCGTTTTCCTATGCCCAACGCTCTCGCAGTTGGTGATGTGGGTGTGCCGTGGCCATGCGGCTAGAGGTACTTTTTGTGGAAGTGTGGTTTTATGTTTCGATCCCCTCTCTTGTGTGCAGAAGAGGCCTGTGGCTTTTTGTCCTCTATTTTGTGGGTTGCTCGGGGTGGTGGGCTCCGCTTTGTGCATTGGCACTGTGGTGCATGTTGTTGTGGCTTTCTTGGTGAAGGTATTTTACCTCAAGTTGTTTTAGGGTTGAGCAGGTTGCTCCCTCGTGTCGTCGTTTCCGTTTGGCGCTGTAGGTTGGTGAACCTACTGGTCTGCTATGTTTTGTTGTGAGGGATATTGTGTTGCTTGACTGATCAATGTGGGACAATGTGTTTCCATGTGATCAGTGCTAGGTTACCCGGTTTCCTCACCTAGCTTGCTCGTGTCGGCGTTGTGTTCGTGTGTGCTCTGCCTTGTGGCTCTTTCCATCTTAGAGGCCTTTTGTCAACTTTTTAGTGTGGGGTCCTCACTACGGTTGTGGTAGGGTCGATGCTTTGTATGGTGCGCTTCTAAAGAGCCAGCATGTTTGTTGTGCTCTTCGAAGCTCATGACCTTCAAGCGTTTTCTTTCTTGGTGGGTCTCTAGTAGGGAGTCCCTTCTGCTGACCCTATGTCATTTTGGGGCTGTTGGTGCGGCTATGTGCACTACTTCTGGTGGTTTTCGGTGTTTGTGGCTACACCGTGTTCTTGTGCCCGTGTGTGCTGACCTTGAGTTTGTGCGTTGCTTCACAGTTTGCGAGGTGCTCGAGGCGTTGAGTTGTTCCGCCTCTGAGACGCGTGTGGTGGCTTGTCCCTTGTGGTCGTACCGCACCGTAGTGTGGTAGCTACCTTGTTGTTTTATAGCCCTAGTGGTGGTGCGCTCGATTTTGGTTGTGGCCCGCGTATGGTGTTCCTCGCTGTGCGTATTGGGTTGTGCGACCTTGTGTTGGTTTGCATTCTACTTGGTCTGCGTGCTACTTTCAGCGCCTGCAGTTGCCTCATTTTTGGATGGTTGAGTGTTTCTCTACGGTGGTTTTGTGGCACTCGCTCTTGGCGTTGCACATTTTGTGGTGGGTGCATTGCCAACCTGTTTGTTCGTTCGAGTGCCAAGTGGTGAATCTGGAAGCCGATAGGGGACTCCTGTCTATGTCCTTGGTAGTAGTGAGGTCTATCGGTTTACCAGTGCTTAACCACGAGTGTGCTGACGTCTTGGGTTGCTTGGTTCTGAGCAAACCTTAAATGTCTTTTCGGCCTTTGTCGCTGCGTGTGGTGTTGTGGAGCGGTTCTGTTTTTGGTTTTCCTCTAACTCCGCATCGTTTGGTGTCCTTGTCGGACTACGGGAAGGTTTGGTTAAGACCGAGTGGTGGTGTGGATGTCAGTCCATGTGTTGAGGGGTTTTCCACGTCATTGTTCCGCTTGGACTCTGGTTTTTCCTTTGCGTGGCATCCATTTGGCTGTGTGGCCGATACTAGCTGTCGTAGCTCGTAAGGCCCTTGGCCATTCCTCTGAGCCCTGTGGTGACTAGTAGGTCTTTTTTGAGTTGTCCTCCAGTCACTGTGGCTTATGTCGGGTTTTTCGGGTTACAGAGTGGGTTACTGACTGGATTGGTTTTCGTCTAGTGGTTCTGTTCGTCTTCAGTTGGTTGGTGTGTGCCACGCTTATGGAGTTGTCGGCATCCGATTGAGTGCTCGTGCCCATCGGGGTGTGCAGCGTGGGCTATCGGTTGCCTGGTTGAGCACTTCTCGTGTGGTTGTGTCGTTGTTGTGGCCACCAAGAAGTCGTGATGAGACTTAGTGGCCTTTTTCGCATCGTTGTTCCTTGCCGTGTTCTTTCCCATAGGTTGTCGGATCAATTCGAGCGAGTTGTTCCTACCCCTGGGTTACTTTCGTGCTTCAGCTTTGTTTTTGTAATTTCGAGGGCAATTTGTTTTAAGTGGGGTAGGATGTGAGGACTGGGAGGGGAGGGGGAGTGGTCCCCCCCTTCCCGATGCAGTCGTGTGCAGAGGCCCCGGGAAAAGGCCGCCTGGCCAATTCCGGTAATGGGGCGGACCCCTCCGCCTTGCCCTCTCCTTCTCCCAACCCTCTTCTTCCTCCTCCTCCCTTGCCACTCTCTCTCTCTCTCTCTCTCTCTCTCCTCTCTCTCTCTCTCTCTCTCTCTCGTTTCTCCTTCCCTCCGCAGCTCCCACTCTCTCGGTCTCTGCCATTCCCCCCCTCTCTGGCTTTCTCTCTCTCTGGCTAGGTGTCGCTACTGCAGGCAGCCTTTGGTGGAGTCGCCACCGCCGCCTCTCCTCCCTCCTCGTCACACTGCTGCGCCTCGACAGTCCTTGCTCCTTGCGCCAGGCGGCGCGGAGGAAGGCCGCAGTGCCGCTGCCGCCGCCAAGGGTGGAGGAGCCGCTGTCTGGAAGCTGTGGAGCTCTAGTCGCCGCCTGGGGTCGTCGCCGGCGGATCCTACCATCGAGGTAGGTCCCCTCCACCTCTCCGGCGTCGGCCAGAGCTTCCCCCCCCCCCACTGTTGTGCACCGCCGTGGTTCACCCCCCACACTCCCTGCTCCCGTTCTCTCTTCCTCCTTTCTCTCTCTTCTGTTGTTTGCTCCGGGTCGAAAGTTTTTCCGGCAAGGGGAGACCGTCGGTGGCGGCCGCGCCGTCCGGCGACCCCCCTGCCGCCGCTGGCCGCCAGCCGCCCCCTCCCCTCCTCCTTCCCCTCTCCTCCCTGCGTTGCAGAAGAAGTAACACGGGAGGAAGAAGAAGGGGCGGCATAGTGCGCCCAGATCCGGGTGGGATCTGGGCGGCTCACTGCGCCCTGTGCGCCAGGGCGCTGGCCGGGTCCCTGTGGCACATTGCACCAGCAGATCCCATTGTGGGACATTTGAGCTCCGTTTCGCGCCATTTCGCGGTTTTCGAGCCGTTTTTCGTGTGTTGCCATTTCGGTTGTGCCGGTGGGCCTGCCCGGGGTTGGTGGCCGTTTTATCAAGCCACGTGGCGGTCGGGCCCACTCGGGTCGGCTCCGACCGGGCCGATAGTGCCTGTTGACCGTTCAACCGGGGAAAGTCGAGCAGAGTTTCCAGCACCCCTCGGGGGTGTCCCAAGGGCTGACCGTCTATCTGGGGTAGTAATTTGTATTTTCGAGTCGTCGTACTGAGTTCCTCGATTTCTGGCCTGCCCGGGTCGGCTCCGCCCGGGCCTTTGGGGGCCATTTGACCGTTTGACCCGGACAGTCGTACTGGGGTTTCCGGCACCGTGGGGTGAGTTCCGAGGGCCGACTGACTGTCTAGGTGGTATCATTAGCTTTTCGTGGTTGACCGTCAATCAGGTACTTCAGCGGATCCGTTTCCGCATTGAGTTTCCGTTCCGTGCTCGTGACGCTTGTGCTGACTCCCTAGCACTGTGCCTTACTAGTCTTCGCCCGGTGTTGCGACACTTGAGGGCTTGTCCCAGCGCACGGTGCGCGGTTGGGTTGTTACCGTTCCCCGAGACTCCCATCCTCGTGGGCCCGTTGAGGGTGGTCTCCGAGCAACGAGTGCGTCCATCGAGCATTTCTCCGGATGAAGGGAAAACGGTGTTGGATAGCGGCGTTGAGTCATTTGTGAGCTCACTTAGTTGGTCTGGGTCCCGCGGAGTTGGGAGTGTCGCGGTGCGGGCCAGCTAGTCTGTTCTCACTGCCTCGCCTTACGCGGTTCCAGAGCCGTGTCGGGAGGACAGGCGTGGGACCGTAGTTCGGCCACACTACGGCTTGTGGTTGTGTTTGTCCACGCGTCTCACTCTGACGGGAGGGGAGACCTGGACTCGTGGTCGAGTGGTAAGACGCCGGTGGCCGCAGCTGACCACTGACTAGTAGAGGCTGGGTTGTGGCTAGTGTGTTTTCCATACGAGGGTTTTACCGTCTCCTTGTGCTAGGTTGTGGCTTTGTCTAGTTGAGGGTTTTGCCGTCTACTTTGAAATTTTGTGGCGTGCTCGGAGCACGTTTACCGAGGTTGAGACTATGCGTTGTTTTGCCGTGTTGGCGGTACTTGTGACTTAAGTACTTTGCATTTATTTATTTCAGTACTTGCTCAGTTGTGCTATTATTTTATTATATCTCCTGCTTAGTTAGTGTCTTGTTGCTTGAGTTACCACCGCCCTTCCGCTTGGTGTAGTTAGCTTGTTTAATTTAGTAGCACTGTTCTTCCTGCCTAGTTTAGTTGTGTTGTTCTTGTTTCCGCTGTCGAACCGGTAAGGGGTTGGGTTCCCTGCTAGGCTTCGTTCGCAAGGCTCATTCCCCCCTTACTTCCTTCTAGGTTTGAGCTCGAGGGAGCCGGTGCTCATTTTCGAACGGTCCGCGTTGTGCCGCTTGTGGTCAGCAATGTTAGTAGTGGTTAGTATTTTCTTTATTTGCACTTGAATATTATCTGGGACATTGTGTGTATTCTTTCTTCCGCTGTTGTATTTATTTATATTGTTTAGCTATTGTAACTTGTTGTATATCTCACTAGACATATTTCTAACCCTTCCGGTCTTCGGATCCGTGGGTGGCGGTCCAAGGGTCGAGTACTTGGAGGGTTCCGGTATCGGATTCTCGGGTCGTTACAGATGTCATTTTATTCATGATCATGGAGCCAAGGTAATATAGATATTTCCTTTATTGATACTCAAAATCAGTTAGCAGATATCTTCACAAAGGCCTTAGCTGAAGAGAGATTTATGTCTCTTAGAAGGGAATTAGGCATGTGTAATTTGTGATAGATTTATCTATATATAACTGAAATACTAATTATTTTAGAATAATAATTATTCTCTCCCCTGAATTTGAGCAAAATCCTTAAAGATTGTGTGCATCATAAATATCTGTGACGGTTCATTAATTAAAAGTATTTTTCATCCCAAACATGTCTCTTTTCTGTCGTTTTCCGCATTTATGGCACCATCTCCTCAACAGTCACTTTATCTTTATCTGATAAAACCCGAAATATGTGCCATATCATTCACCTCCCGCTCTCATCTCTTTCAACTTGCCTGAGACGATAAGCCCTATCGACTCCGGCATCGACTCTGTGCGATTTCAAAGCTCCCATCCCTTCCCGCAAAAAATTTCCTAAGGGCTTTTGCTCCAATCTTCTTCACGACCTTCCGAACCCTCTCTTGCTCAAAACCATGGCCGTTTCTGGAGTTTCCGGCACCATCGGGGGCTATGGGCTGCTTTCCTCTCTGCAGAGCAGCAGGAAAGATTTACAACCGTGAAGACGAAGATGTGCGAGAACAAGGCAGTTGATATTGTTGATCTGGAGAAGAATGGGATGCACAACATCGTTGCAGCTATGCAGATAATGAAGTGGACCAAGATGGCAACTCTATTAGAGGCAAGTTATCCAGACTTGGTTAAAGTGTTTTATGTTTGCTTGAAGTCTGAAGCAGAGGGTCCTTGACCTCTACTATCAAAGGAACCCAGATTCGTATCACATATGAGCTATTAGAGTCTTTGTTTGAGTGTCTACCTCCGGTCACAGTGGGGTAAACACCATCGATGTTCAGGCTAAGGGTTAGGGATAGTTGGTCCCGAGTACAAGCTCAAGGATGGAAAGATCGACATACCAGTTGAATGCTTTCAATAGAATCCTACACTTTATCGTGTGTCAGATTTTGGTTCCTAGGAGTGCCACTTTCTCCACCTGCACCAAGGCGGACTCTGACATGATGTTCTGGGCCATCCAGAACCAAGGTATCAACATGGCAGAAGTTATTATAGAACGAATGAAGTTCGCAACTGCTCAGATTGGGACAAGAAAAGTAAGCTAAATGTGTCCATTCCGTATGCCCATTTGATAACCAAAATCTTCCTTCACTATGGGATTAATTTGACTGGGCAGTCTCTGAGAAGATGGGTCAAGCTATTCAAAGCAGAACCTAAAGAAGAGTGGATTTTCTCTTGTGGTTGGAGTTTGGACCAAAACCTCAGCCGCAGAGGGTGAGGCCATATTGGCGAAGCCCTAGAAGTCCAAGAAGAGGCAGCTTAGACAGAGGTAGCAGCAGCAGAACCAGCAATTCCAGTTCAGCAAGAGGATGCCAGGGCAGAAGTGTCAGTAGTCCAAGAGCAGCAGGAAATCGATTTGGTCTTCATCATGATTCGATAAGTTCCACATCGATTTGGTCTTCATAACGATTCAATAAGTTCCATATCAATTGGTCTTCATAACGATTCGATAAGTTCCACACATCGTTTGGTCTTCATAACGATTCGATAAGTTCCACATCGATTTGGACTTCATAACAATTTGATAAGTTACAACAATGACTTGTCAGTATAACGAATCGACAAGTTACACAACGATTTACTTACTGTACGATTCAATAAGTCACAACAATGACTTGTTATGCGTAATGATTTGATAAAGCAAAACAGCGATTTGGTCTTCATAATGATTCGATAAGTTACAACAACAACTTGGTCAGTACAACGACTCGATAAGTTACACAATGATTTGCTTGTTGTAACGATTTGATAAGTCACATCAACGACTTGGTCTTTGTAAGATTCGATAAAGCAAAACACGATTTAGTTATAACAACTCATTCATAACGAGTTGCTTATAACGACTTGCTTATACTCTCATAACGATTTGATTATGATTCTATAACGATTTGTGTTCACATCGATTTGTTTATAGATGTGCAACGATTTACATAACATCGACTCATTCACATAACGATTTCATAAGTCACACTCACAACGATTTCATGAGTTATAACGGCTTGATATTTAAACATATTAAATATTTTGAAAGTCAAAAGTCTTCCCTCGCTTTTCTTCGATATCCATGCATTTATTATGACTGAACATTTCACTGCACAATGCATGCACACATCTTCTATTCCTATCTTATATTAGAAACATCTTTTTTGGAAAACAAATGATAGTTCTATTTGATGTATATTCATTCTGACGTTGACTGACAACAAGAGACAGCATAGCTGTCTATCATTTAGCATTTATTGTGTGCAGGTCTCTAATAGCACAACCGTTTACAACGTTGGACAAAAGGAAGATGAAGGATATCGAGAAAGATCTTCTCTATGCATGCGTGGAACGTAAAGAACCGTTGACTGGAAGGTCTACAATACCATGTAGTCTAACGTATACCAAGCATAGAGACAACGGACATATCAACGGCTACTTCCTCTAGAGAAGATATAAGTACAAGATTCAAAACTCTTGGAAGACAATTTTTTGAGAAAGAACTTCTGAAGCGATCTACTTGATAGAGAAGCGTTCAAGCCAAACAGTCTTAGAAGAAGAGCCTCTGTCCATTCCAATCCTTGTAGCTCTTGCTCTCTGTGTTCTTGTTAAAATCTTTTAGAGAGCTTTTTGAGTTCTGAGAGACTTCGCTTTTTGTAGATCTTTCTCTCTCAATCTCAACCTCAGATCTGATACTTGTTGTAAATCAGGTCTAGGGGCATTTTGCCTTTATTCACATTCCTGTGAAGTTCCTCTTCTGGGGTGAAGAGAGGACCTGTTGAAACATGTGGTTTTATTCCCTTCGTGTTGAAGGAAGACCTGGGTTCCAGGGTGTTGTATTCCTCTTCAGGTGAAGAAGAGAAGCCAACTGCGGCTGGATGTGTAAGTGTCCTTGGGGGGACTGTACCCTTGGGTAGTGAATCCTGAGTTGTTTCTCAGGGAATGGACGTAGGACTCCTCTGGAGAGGAGGTCCAAACCAGGATAAATCCTTGTGTAGTGCGGCTGCTTGTTTGTGATTGTTGTTTTCTTTACTACTAACACTAACAGTCAAACGTAGTGTTTTGTGTGAACGTTTTTTTGACAGGTTTAGATAATCAGATTTTAAGAATCTCATTCACCCCCCCCCCCCCTCTGGGCTTGCTAGCTGGGCACCTACAGTGGCAACGAATGCCACACATCCTTTCCTGATCATGCCTTGTGCACGTGTGGCAGAGATTAATAACAATCGTCTCTTATGTCTAAGTCTCATTAAGGATAGCATAGGAAATCACTAAAAGTAATCTTCCCTTTCTTACAATTGACACTAGCTCCATATGTGGATAGCCAGTCAGCTCCTAATATAACATCATAACAATCCATGGGCATGCATACTAGAACAACTTTCAAGTTATGGTCTCCTATCATTACATCAGCTTGTGGGTAGTATTGGTTAGTTTGGCTTTTTCTCCCAATGGTGTTTTGACAGAGAATCAGACCCCATAGGTTGGGTTTAATATTTAGAGTATTAGCAAATGCTTGTGATATGAACGAATGTGTAGCGCCAGTATGAATAAAACAAATGTCGATTGAGAAAAGACTTGCAGTGTGCCTTCAACCACGCCACCTTCTTCAGTGGTTTCTATTTCTTGCACAGCTTGAAGTCTGCCTTGTCTCTTTTGTCCACCTGGATGCTTCTCATTCTCCTTTATCATAGGGAAATCGAGAATGCGATGCTCTTAACTCCTGTAGTGTAGGCACATGCCAGCTTTCCTCCAGCTTCTGCGTTAGTGTGACCAAGCCTGTCATAAGTTTGAATGTCAAGTGGTGCTAGTTGAGTAATATATGAAGGATTGAGTCCATTGAGAAACCGCTTTGCTTTCATCCTATCGGTGTTGGCAAGGTGATTGGCATATCGTGCGAATCGAGAGAACTGCGCCTCATATCTCTGCCACCGTGAGTTCCTTTGTTTTAGTGCAGCGAACTCGGCGGCCTTTCTTTCTTGAACTCGTTCCAAGAAATATTTATAGTCGAATTCATCTTTGAACTCGTTCCAAGTGAGTTGCTCATTATCCCTAGTGGCTTCCATGGACTCCCACCACGCACAGGCATCTCTTCCCAGTGGAAAGTAGCAAGTAGTAATTGTCACCATCCGCACATTGCATGACACGGAAGATGCACTCAGTTTCCTTTAGCCAGTGCTCTGCATCATCGAGATCAGATGTTCCACTGAACCGAGGTGGATTCATGCTCTGGAAGTTTTTGTGCAAGTCCCCAGCTCCACAGTTTCCGCCGCCTTGGGCAGCTTGCAGCAGAGCTCGGGTCAGATCCTGGATAGTTTGTTGCATGTCACGTAATTGTGCACGCTCTGCAGCCATTGCTATTGTTCAAATCCCTTCAAAAAGTGGTATGATAGTTAATAGGATATATAATCATTAGTTTGTGTATGTGTGAATTTGATTTAACTAGTTACCTATGGTCTACCCATATCTCACATAGGTAGGATAATTGACTTTAGTCGAGGCAGGTCATCCTAGATCATCCTATACTTAAGAACAACCTAGGCTCTGATACCACAAACTTTAATGCCCTGACGCGGAATATCGGAGCGGGCTATAGTTAAATATATAGTATATAGCAAAAAATAGACATCAAACCATCACATAATTTGAAATAATGCCAAATGAACCAACTTATTGATAATTTCACTATTCTCTATTACATTCACTAATGCAGAGCCAAGACTATGGGCCCAGAGTACTTTATTCAAATAAAAGCAAACTAACTATCTAACTAAATACTAAGATGATTGAATGACAGCATATCAGGTCACTCTCGTGCCTGCTCATCCCCATCCTCGTGAGTGTGGTAAGCTTCATCAAACTCACCTGAAACACATATAACAAAAGCACAGGATTAGCGATAACGCCCAGTAGGACTTAATATTGCTTTAAGTGATTAATGTCTTTAATAGTAGGATAACTAGAGAGAATGAAAAAGTGTAGTCAAGAGAATAATGACACATGATAGCAGGAGAACAACAGTACTTTTCAAATAAATATAGCACAACTAGTACGATAAAGGAATGTCCATATCACGAGATAGCACGTATAATGCATAATAGCACACTAGTCAAGATAGCACTTTGATTGTCTTTAGATTATCAAGATAACTAGCACATAAGTGTAATGCCAAACACTATGGTCAATAAACTCCCATGGGCACTAGCACTTTCGGGCGCACCTCCAGGACCAGACTGGGCCCTTTATAATGTTGCCTGACATTGATCATGTTTTAATCTTTAGACAATCAGTTAAATGGCCAATAGTGTACCAAGTAATAGATGAGATAGTAGAAGAGGTAGACGAGAGCATGGAGAGAACTTGAATATACAAGAGGATAGAGATAGTAGATGAGAGGGAGGGTCATGTTCATAAAACAACGATAGTAACAGTTGCTCAACACGCATATTTGGTGCTGGCAGTCTGGTAGAATTCACTGACCGCCCACTGGCCGTGCTACGAACACAGTCCAGAGGTCCGGCGTAATCTAAAGGTAAGAGAGAAATCTAAGGCCGTTGGATCATGTTGATCCCTAAAAGTAAATAGGTATTGATGGTACAACCCACTCGTCAGTAATGGACGTCTGCCAAAGCCAAAGAGTCTTATGGAGCTTGAACAAGGATTACCTTGTTCGAATAGGAGTTTTCTAAAACAGAGAGTCCATCCAAGTCAAGAAATGTGTGTATAGAAAGCTTTGCTCGTCGTGCCTTGAGTGCTCGAAGGCAGAGGAGCTTCGATAACAGTATCAAATCGTGCAAATAAAATGAAGACAAGTTCATTTAAAATAATAGGAAAGTTAACATGAAAAATTTACACTTAATTACCAGATATATTATGGAATATCTTAACACCATGGCAAGTCATATGGGATGGTTTCTAGTGTGTGCATATGATAGAGAAATCATGGATATGAGAGGATCAAGTATATGGATTTTAATTAAAACATTACATGTTTACAAATATAACCTCTTTTACTATGTTTTATGTATTAACAAAATGCATAGACACTGTAACAAGATAAGAACCAGAGGAAATTAGGGTTTGTGCACAACACTCAAGAATGCGACGTACCCTATAAAGGAACGCGACAGGGTCAGTTAAGGTCGTGACAAGGGCTTTAAAGGAACACGATGGGCTTCCTAAGACAGACAGGAAGAATGTGACGTAGGGCTCTGTCGCATTAGGAACGTGACAGGTTACCTTGTCATGACCCTGTTGATAACGCGACCTATCTGGCGCCGTGTTCTCAAGGTTCCTGCCCGAGCCCAAAAGGGAAACCAGCACTCCTGGATTGTGGTCTATGCTTCCATGCTTTTCACATGAGGGTATTTACAAATTGAAATCTCAATGTATACTTGATGAAAAATCATGAACCAGTTTTAAATGAAACTAGACTTGCAGAGGTATCAATAGTAAAGAGTAATTGAATCTTATCTTGGTATCAACAAGCTATGATTAGGTTCTTTCAGAACGATCCATGAACATGACACAATGATGAACAGAGATTAATTCGACAATTGTACTTGATAAAAATTGGGCGAAAATATTTCAACAGGTTCTTGACATCTAGTGACATGTATAGTAAAAGTTTTAGGGCACGAGATAATGTATAAATAATGATTAAAGAGAACCTGATGGGTCGGTACATGTCCTCAACTGAACTTTGGGCACGAAATACTCATAAACGACATTATAGAAATTAAGGAAACATGAGGCTTTCGTTGCTGGTGTTGAACAGTCATCTTTTACAAATGGTTGATTTATGTTTTAAAAGAATTGCTATGCATTTATCTCCTACAATTGCTTGATCATTATTTTGTTTATGACAAAATCTATTAGCTAAACAAATTATTTAATTATACCACACTTTACTTTGTATGAAAATTAATGTGTTAAAGTAAAGACGTACATGTATTATACCATATAACATTTATTGTATATTGGTGTCCACACTGTCAACTTTTATTAAGAAAACTTTCTAAGTGCACAATGTATACATACATATATATCATACTTACTTCGACTCCCAAGAAGTCTAAGTGTTGTATCGATTGCTGAACAAATTGGTACTACTATGACTCCTGAGAAGTCGAAGTGGGTTACAGATTGTTGAACAAACCAAAGACTCACTCCGACTCTTGATAAGTTGAAGTCTAACATCGATTGTCTAAAACATCAATTGACTGTTTCATATCGATTACTCATAGCGATTGTCTAAAACATCGATTAACTGTTTCATATGATTGTACTTCTTCATATCGATTGTAATACAATTGTATTTCACATCGATTATATTGGAACATATCGATTGCTTCACTTAAACATTGATTATCTTAGAACATCGATTGTCTTTCGCATCGATTACCTTAGAACATCAATTGCCTTTCGCATCGATTACCTTACAACATCGATTGTCTCAAACATCGATTCCTATTATATTTAAACATCGATTGCATCATATACACGATTGTATCTCACATCGATTATCTTAGAACATTTATCGTCTCAAACATCAATTAATATTTATTTAAACATCGATGCTTTATATACATCGATTGTCTCAAACATCGATTATTATTATATTTAAACATCGATTGCTTCATATACATCGATTGTCTGAAACATCGATTGACTATATTTCTTATCAATTGTCCACATCGATTGACTAGATCATTTGTCTTATGTATCGATTGTTTCTCACTGTGACTCCTCTATATTCGAAGAATGTTTACTACTATAGTTGTACTCCGACTCTTTGAAAGTCGAAGTATAATATCAACGTCTGTGATCAAGTACACTTAGATTTTTTTTAAGTATCTGTCATTATTTTTTAACTATTAATATATTATTTGTGCGATTAATGTTAGTATTATAAATTATTCAATGATCCATAGATGAACATCTGGTGTACAATATGCCATTCTCTTCGATATCTATACTATATTTTATCCAATGTGCTTGGTATTCTCTATTATAGTCTATTCTTCTCAGAATGCTACGTGTCTTACAAAGACATGTGGTAGCATGCTTCAAAATATCTAGTCTCTAGATTTTAAGGAGAAGTTCTTTGAAACTGTACTGCGCGCCAAGCAGGTGTCACATGCCTCTTGAATACTCACCTAACCCCATACTGTCAAAGGACAGACTATTTGTCTGACAGGAACTAATAGATATCTATTAGAAACTATCTGTCCCTTACCTTGTTATATTATTTTAAGTATCATAAGAATAATCTCGAGAAAAGGAAAAGACATGGTATGGTGATTGCAAAAAAATTGGAGGAATTATCTGAAGAAGAGCATACAGCTATCTCTATAGCATGAAGCCGTTGAGACTCAAAAGATAGAAGAATAGCTCTCTGATGATCCGATCTCAGTATCTCCAAGTCTCAAGACCCAACGTTCAAATTTAAACGACTATTTTCAAATGATTATTTTCAAGCGGAAACTTCTGAAGACTATATATATGAATCTAAAGTTTGAATTTCAACAAGAGCGAGTTCATCCACCATTGCAACACACATAAAGCATATACATACATAGAAGAGAGAAGAACTCAAGATTTGAAGAGAGCCTGCTTCAAGCTTCGACTTCCAAGCTCTCTTGATTTCAGAAGTCTTTCTCTCTGGGTGGTCCTTTAGCTATTATGAATCTTCTTTTCAATACACCTTCTTAGAGTCAGAAAGAGTCAGAAATTCCACTCTTACATGTATATCTTTCTGATCTTCTGTGTTTGCTTATCTTTCCGAGCAGACACACTATGTTTATTTCTATGTAAGGAACCAGTAGGGGGTTTGTTCCCTGTAGTGCCCTTCTGTGAAGGGAAGACCTACGGTTGTAGGTGGTTGTAATACCCCTCTGTAAAGGGAAGACTTGCTTGGGGCAAGTGAGTTGTAATACCTCTCAGGTTGATAGAAGGCCAAGTGTTCTTGGCAGTTTAGTGAAATCCCGAGGGTGGGGATTGGATGTAGGACATCCATTTGGAAGGGCCAAACCAGGATAAATCTCTGTGCACTTTGTGTGATTGATTCCACCAAGCTTTTCACTTGTTTCACACACTACACTAAGTACTATGTTTACTATCTAGTGTTATCTGTTTTTAGATAAATTTTAAAAGTGCAAGAAGTCCTATTCACCCCCCTCTAGAACACCTAAAGCTCTATCTCGATCCAACAAGTGGCATGAGAGCGAGGTCTTCTCAGAAGAATCGAAAGATTTGAGAAGAGATGAAGCTGAAGCTCACAACTATGAAGGACAGTCTGTATCAAGACCACCATTCATTAATGGTGAAGATTATTACAAGTACTGGAAGATGCAAATGTAATGCTTCATCCGAGGCATAGACTTCGATTTGTGGCAGGTAATAGAACAAGGTGATTTTTCTAGAGTTGCTAGAGGTACTGCTACATTATCTATAGCTGATAAAAGGAATATGTCCCTAAACTATAATACTAAGAACTATCTATGTTGTGCATTATCTAAGAAAGAATTTAACAGATTATCTACTTGTAAAACTGCTAAAGAAATGTGGGATAAATTACAAGTAACTTATGAAGGAACTGGTAAAGTTAAACAAACCAGAATAGACATTCTTGTGTCTCAATATGAACATTCAAAATGCTACCTAATGAAAATATCACTCAAATGTATAATGGATTCTCCAATATAATAGTTGGTTTAAGTTCACTAGAAAAAAATCTTTCTAATGAAGAAACTATCAAAAACATTCTCAGATCATTAACTCATTCCTAGATGTAATCACGGGATTGGTATCCCCTTTTGATTTAAAAATTATGAGTATGGATTGAGAACTGACCGTGATCGCCACCAGAGTAATCGCCTCAGAGATGTAGACGTGAGGGCTGACTACCTTGGAAAGAAAGGGTGAAGGAAAGGTGTACCTGGTAAAGCAACAGATGCAGCGTCGCCTTCCTTTCTCCTGAACGCGACAGAGGCAAAGGCGCCTTCTTGAACGCGACAGTGGCAGTGTCGCCTTCTCTTCAGGGACGGTTGTGGATTCTCGTCTTCCTGCTCCTCAGCCGGCCAAGGGACAGGAGCCTCACTTCGTTCCAACCTTCAAAACTGCCAAGATGATTCAAACACAAAAAAACCCATTAGAACTCGTGTGCAATGGATCTATTCAATGAAAAGTGCGTGTGCATGAACTATTATGGTGGGAACTCACAGGATTGGGGCTTTTAACCCCTGGGGTGTTAAAGATGGGTGTGTGTTTCGTGATCTAATGCTAAACTAGAAGAAAAAAACGAACTATGCATGCATGAAATTGATGAAATTAAGAGAAGAAGGGAGGAGAGATTGGATAGCCGGGGGAAAACGCCCTGGGGGGCTCTTCTAAGTCGTCTGGAGAAGGAACGCTCTTCTTGGAAGATGAAGCTCTCTGGATTCCCGAACTAATGGCTCCGGCCTTGCCCAAAAAGATGGAGAAATAAGGTTTTTATGGGTGATTATTCCCAACTTGGGTCTGAGAGGAATAATGGGCAAGAGTCCGACTATGGGCAAGTATGGCTGTGCAAGGGCCATTGGAACTCGGAAAGGAGTATGTTAGGAAGGTCTGCTCCGAATTTGAAAGGATTTGGACTTGATTTAGACGTCCGAAAGAAGCAATTACCATCAATAGCATGGGTCCAAGTTAGCCTCGGATTGAGTTTCCTGTTTAAGGCCCTGAACGCGACGGCCTTGGTGTCGCCTTCTGAATGCGACTGCTCGATATGTCGCCTTCCTCATATAGAAGGTACTTCAAGTCATTTTCGATTTTCTGAGGGATTTAAAATATAGAATTATGATCGCGACATAGGGGCTGTCGTCTTCAGGAAGGCGACTTAAGGCCTGTCGCCTTCTGGCCTTTTCTACGTTTGGTCGTCCAAACAGCCATGCACAGCCTTCAAGATGAAATATCGGACTTATACTCAGAGAGTTATAGCAAGAGATTGATTTGACCAGGAAGAGCCCTCCAGGGCGATGAACTAATGGAAATGATGTCATGATTGGAGAAAGCCAGCTTGACGATGATGAGCCAACGTGGGGCGTCAATGATACGACAAGGGATTTTGCTCGACTTATGGGTCAGAAATGGGTGTCTACACTAGACTCCTAAAGTAACTGCAATTAAAGAAGCTCATGATCTTACTGAACTCTCTAAAGATAAACTAATTGGTTCTCTAATGGCTCATGAGACTAATATGAAATATTTTCTAAAAGCTCTTCGAAAAAAAATGTCAAATGCTTTGAAAATTTCCAATTCTTCCTCTTCATCTTCTAAAGACTTGAAGGATAAATCTGAAGACAGTGATGATGAAGCCATGCTGTCAAGAAAATTCAAAGAATTCTTGCCAAGAAGAAGAAGTTCAGTGCAAAGAGATATTTCAGAAAGGAAAAGAAGAAGGAGCCAATATGTTATGAATGCAACCAACCAAGACATTTCAAGTCAGAATGTCCTAAACTCAAAAAGAAAGATCAGGGTGACAAGTAGGAGAAGAAGAAAGGCAAAGAAAGAAAGTTCAGAAAATACAAGAAGAAAATAATGGTCGTAGCTTGGGACATGAAGAAGTTACAAGTTCAGACTCATCAAGCTCAGAATCAGAAGAAGAAGAAGAACAAGTAAATCTAGCTCTCATGGTAAGACTAGATCAGGTAAATTCTGAAACCTCCTTTACTTCATGTTCAAAATTTGATTCTAACAGTTTAAAAGATGCATTTAATGAGTTGTATGATAAATATAAAAACAATAGTTAAACAAATAAAAATTGTTAAATTAAATCTGATAAACCAAGAAAAATCCAACACCTTTCTAAAAAATGAAGTAGAAAGATTAGGACATAATTTAATTGAAACTAATAGATTAAATGAACTATTATGTGAAGACTTAAAGACTAAAAATGGTAAAATCATGGAACTTGAATCAAATTTAAATGAATTAAAAGATGAAGAAAAATTAAGAGAAGAAAATAATTACTTAAGACCAACCGTAGACAAAATCACAAACTACAAAACATCCTTAGTTGTAAAACTAAAAGGTGCTAGAATAGATAAAAAGAAATATGGAGCAGGTTATACACCTCCAGTAAATGTAGAAGAAATTGTGTATCTTGAAAAATATCCAACCCCTAAGTTTGTAAAAGAAAAGGAAATAAAAAATCCAAAATGGGTTAATCAATATGTTTACAAATAGAAACTTAAAACTAATAACACTAAAAATTCAAAGCATGCATATGATTTATGTTGTAGTCATTGTAATCAATTAGGACACACAATTAGAACTTGCACTACTAGACACTTACGCTGGATTCCAAAAACTAACCATTAAGGACCCAGAAAATTTGGGTACCAATAGTCTCAACTTAATTCTATTTGGCAGGGCGCCTGAGAACATCCAAATGGTATTTGGATAGTGGGTGCTCAAGGCATATGACAGGAGATGGAAAATTGTTTACAAGTTTTAGAAATGAAGTTGGTCAAGTCACATAATGTAACGTCGCACGTTTTTCAGATCCTTGTAGATCGTCCTTCGGATCCTTACGGATCATTTGTTTGGTAGTTGTGGTGGCCAGTGTGTGGCCAATGTGACATGTTTCAGGTGTGTGAGCAGGTTTGGGGTGTTTGTGGGCTGGTAGGCTGAGCCCAAAACACTAGCCCGTTCACTGTTTGTGAATGCGACAGCGAGGGACGTCGCGATCAGAACGCGACGGTCTTGCATATTGCATTCCTATTGCCATTGCTGAGAAGTCATCGTCTACATGCGTGTCGCATGTCACGCGTAGGGCGACATGAAGATCAGCCCTAGGAAGGCGACGGCTTATCCCGTCGCGTTCTGGTCGCGACGGAGGGGTCCGTCGCGTTCCCAACCGCTGGGCGTTTTTAAGTTGCCTTAGCCAAGCAGAGCTGTAAATGGTTCTGCTTTTTAAGTTGCCTTAGCCAAGCAGAGCTGTAAATGGTTCTGCTCGGCTTGAGGGAGGCAGCTGTGGCGATTCTCGGGGATTTCGACGGATTTGGGGTGCGTTTGGCGTGTTCTCGCCACGAGGATCCTGCGTGGAGCGGGGGAAATGCCGGGATAGTCTTGTTCTTCACGTTCTTCGTGAAGGTAGGGGAATTCTTCCTATTTTACACCGTGTGATTATGTGGGATGCATTTATGTTGGTTTTGGTGTTTAGAATGGTAGATACCATGTTAGGGTATCCATTAAAGCATGAAAAATGTGAATTAAGGGTGGTTTGCATGGCTTGGGATGGTGATCCATGGAGTACTTCTCGGATTAGGGTTTCGCCTGTGAAGGCGACAGAGCCCCCTGTCGCATTCTGAACGCGACAGGCCGACTCGTAACATTCATGTTATGAACGCGATATCGTGATGTCGCGTTCTTAAGGCGACACTAGCCTATGTCGCGACCTCAGCTGAGAGGTCTTATTGTGCACGGTTTTAATGTTGGAATTATCTGATTATTACTATTTCTTGTACATGGTAAGTACATGTGGTGCATTGGCACCTGTCACGCTCTGAGCGCATGTTTCTGAGGTTAGCAAGTAGTACACGTGAATGGCGTGTTGTTCTCGCGTCAGTGTACGGTGTTCACGTAGTTGACGTGAGGTTTCACGTGGTTTGTGCGGTGTGCACGTGGTTTGTGTGTGCGTGGTGAGTAGTATGATTCCTACCATGGTTACCTCTTCAGTTGGGTGCCGCAGGTTCTGTGTGAGCCAGGCTTGTGCTCGGGGCTTGTCCCGGTACTTGTGTTGTACCATCAAGGTTTGTGTCGTCTGTCTTGGACACCCTCAATCCTTAGCTTGAGTTGTACGTCCGGCTGAGGAAAGACGATAGTGGGACAGCGTCTTGTGTGAGTTTGTTATTTTATCGCTTGTAGCGCGCTCGTAGTGGGGGTACGGACACCCTTAGATGTCACTGGTCCCCAACTAGTCTTGTACCAGTGCCTCACTCTAGGAGCTCAGGCGAGAGTCCTAAGGTGCCAGGCATGGCCCGCGGCAGTGTGGTCCACAGTTGTGGTGTTTGTTGGTCTCCACAGTTGTTTAACTTGTTTCCGTGGAGTAGCAGCTGGACCTTTCGTTCGTGGCTGCGAGGCTGAGAGGTAGACCTATGTGGTTTGTCCGAGTCAGTTGCTGGTTTCGTGAACCAGTCTACGTGGCTTGAGTGTAGTAGTCTCTACTTTACCCCGTACACCATTGTTTTGTTGTTTGCTATTTTTTAATTGGTTTGTCTTAACGTCAAGTGGTAAATGGTATTTACAACTTTAATATCCGCTTAGTTTACTTTATAAAATTATTGGCATAGCTTCCTGCTTACGTACTTGAGTTATTACTCGATTTTGGGGGAGTTACCCTACTGAGCCAGTGACTTGCGAGGCTCACCCCTACTCCTTACAGGTGAAGGAGAGTAGGAGGTTTCTCTATGTCTTCCAGTTTATAGCCGCGTCGCAGTGGTGTGGGCCGACGCCTCCAACAGTGTAGATTTCCTTCTATAGTACCTCCGGGTATGCCCAGGCTTGCGTATTTTCCTTTGACTTTTGTTGAAATTTGGCTATGTAAATCTTATGTGAATATGTATGAGAGTGTGAATCTTTATATATATATCAGTATGTTCTTTTGTGCTTCCACGGACATGTGCATGATATCCCTTGCGAGGCTACGGTTTGTTCGCAGGAGACGGAGTCAGGTCAAGCTCATTAATGGGTTAACAGGTTTGAACGACGTGGTCCATTACAGTTGGTATCAGAGCAAGGTCCATGTAAATATAAAGGAACTGAGAAATTACATAGCCTTATTCCTACACTAGTCCACTACTGGTAGCTGGCCTTGGTTTTGTAATGATTTGCTTTCATGTATGTGGGTTGGAATGTGTTTGTGCAGGAATTTGAGATGGCTGATAGGAGGGATTGAGGTGGTGGAGGAGATGACCTTGAAGAGTCTACTCAGCGCATGATAGAAAGGATATGGGAGAGTCTTACGGAGATTCAGATGAGAATGGACCAGCAGGCACCGATACCGCCAGCAGCAGTACCACCAGTTGTAGGAGAGGCCGTACCAATGGCGCCAGTTTCACCACCACCCGGTGTGGAGGTACCTTTTGCAGTACTTGTACCACCGCCACCGCATGTGAGGGCAGCAGAGGAACCAATGATGCAGGTTGAAAGATTTCTGAGATGCAGCCACCAACATATATAGGATGACTGAATCCAGACACAGCGGATATCACACCCCGCCAATTTAGCAACGGAATAAATCGGGGAGACGTGAGCAAAGTACATAGTAGAGTAAAATGTACAACAGTTGAATGATTCAGAGCATCTAATGAACAATAATTGGAATAAACTCTTGATTTCATTGAAATTCACTAAGACTCTTACAACCACTAATTCGGAGCCAATACATAGGGCTCAATGACATCATTACATTGAAAAGAAATCTAAAGCAATAAAAAATTTCACTCCATAGTACTAAGGCAACTTCATCAACTGACTCTAGGTTGCTTATCACTCTGGTCCCGTCCCATTGGTGTGTGTGACATCATCTAGCTACTTGAGACACAATAACAAATAACGAAGGGTGAGCGATGACGCCCAATATGACTTAAATCTCGTGAATCAAGCAGGCTTTAAATAATTATTGCTTTAAAAGGCAGAGTAATTAATGATAGAGCAAGTCATGTAAATTCGAGAAAGTAAGAGCACGAGTAACATGGTCACTAGCACGTGAAGCACGTATAGTACAATGAATAAGGTCAAGTCACAATAGAAAGCAATAACAACACGATGGCAAATAACGTCAGCGTCAAGAAATAGCAAGTAACATGTATAGCAAGGAGAGAGAAAGTAGTTGGCCATATAGAGAGTAAATTACACTTTGATTGATTTTCTATCAATCGAAATAGTATAGCACTTTTGATTAACTTTCGTCAATCGAAATGGTAATGTACTTTGGTTATCCGTAGATAGTCGAGAGAGACTATAGCACTTTGTATTGATTGTCTTAGATTAATCTTGATAGTATGGCACTTGGATGTAATGCCGACATCCTAATCATTTAACTCCGCGGGCAAATGGCACTTTCGGGCGCTCTCCCAAGGACCAGATCGGGCCCTATTATGCTGGAATTGGTTATGTTGTTTATCATTAGAGAATCAATTAATAGCCAATTGAGAGTACCAAGAAATAGATAAGAGCACTAGATGAATAGACGAATAGTATAGTGAACGTGAATAGATGAGCGAGTAGAGTATAGATGAGAGCTAAGGGACAATGCACGTAACACTTTGAGTAGCAGGCGATAGTAATAGTTGCACACAACACGCACTATTGGTGTTGGCAGTCAGGTAGAATTCACTACCTTTCCGCTGGCCATGTTACGCACAGGTCAAGAGGTCCGGTGTGATTCAAGATAAGAGCGAACTTCTAGTAGCCGTTCGGATCATGTTGATCCCTAAGGGTATCATAGGTGTTAGGGTATAACCAGCTCGTCGACCATGTGGGAATCCATGGACAGAGGAGACTTACGGAGGCCTTGAACAAGGATTCACTAGTCCGGCGGAAGGAATATCCGACAGAGAGTTCGTCCAAATCAAGAAATAGTGTGTATATAGAAACAAGTGCCCGACGTTCTAGAGGAATTCTAGAATAGTGGAGCGTCGAGAACGGTATTCCCAAAACATCGTGAGAAAACGTAGACAAGTCTATTTAAAATATGGCAATTTAATTACATAAATTACCAGATACATTATGAAATATTTTCATGCCAAATTAAGCCATATTGGAGGGTCAAGTGTATGCATGCGTTAAGAGAAAATCATGGACAGATAGATCATGTGGTTAACTTGAATTAATTAAAATATATTCAATAATTAAAACTTCATTTTTCTGTGTACAAGATAGTTAATAGGACATGGGGTGACTGTATAACAACAAAACATGCAAAAAGGTGGGTTTTCATGCAAAAAGCTGAGATCGCGACGGATCACAACAATGGTCGCGACGGGGTCAAGTGTGAACGCGACAGGGCCTTGTAAGGATTGCGACGGGCTTGTCTGATCAGGTAGGCAGATCGCGACGGGGTCGCTTGAGGGTCGCGACAGGCTCGTCAGACCGGGCAGGCAGATCGCGACGGGGTATCCTGTCGCGATCAGATCGCGACGGGAGATGCTGTCTCGACAGCCCTGAGAATGCGGCCTATCGGGCCATCGTGTTCTCAGGTCCTGCGCCTGAGTCTGACAGGGAAAAGGCAGAGCCTCGGATTTCAGGCCAACTTCCTATCTTCTGACACAGGGTTGTCATAAAATCATTTCTAATTGTACAGTCGATGAAAAATCATGAAACAAATTTTAAACGACTCTAGACATGCAAGGGTACTTCCAGTAAATAGGAATTTGAAAACAAACATGGTTTCAGCATGGTTTAATCATGATACTTCACGAAGAACATGGAAAAATACACAGTTAGGGTAAGAGAATTAATTCACGATGTAGGGTGGATGAAAATTAGGGCTTTTAGGGGTAAAAGATGCCTAACATGAATCAGTTCCTCTAGTAAAAATCTCGTGGCATGGGGTTGAGTATACAAGGAGAACAAGATTTAAGATGAAGGGTCGGGCTCATGCTAGTTGTAGAACATGAAAAAATCAAGAAGAAAATATAGGCTCGATGGAAAAATATGAGATCAGAGGGCTTTTGATCCTGATGATTGGATCATCCTACAAACGAAGTTTTATGATTTTATCTTGTGAGAATGCTTACCTTTAATCGTTTTCCTCTTCTAGGGCTACAACTTGAAGAATGAGAGAGAGAGAGCTTGAGAGAGGCTTCTTCCCACGAAATCTCCTCCTCCTTGGCCTCTCCTCCTAGTCCATCAAGCCTTGGGTACGGGCTAGGGCCGGCCATGGGGGTTTTAAGAGAGTATTTATGCTTTCTTTTTCCATTTCCTATTTGGACTCTAATTCCCATTATTTCCGAATTTCTTATTTTCTCTCCCCTTTCTAAGCATGAGAACTTCTAATTGGGTTAGGATGGGAGCTAAATTGTGGTCAAGCTACTAGGGTAGGTTTAGGAATCCAAATCCAACTCAAACTTCTTATTTAATGCATTAAATACCACTTTTTTATTTAAGTAATAATTTAGTTATGAATTTAGGGTATTTTCCTATTGTTTCTCTTTTAAAAATCCCTATTTTGGCCTAATAACTTTTATATGATCCATTTAACCAAGCCCACCACTTCTTTTGTTTAATGTGTTTTAACTTATAAAATTCCCCTTTTAAATTAGAGAATATTAGAGTTTCGAATTTTATTCATAGGCTATGGGAGGTCCATTGATCTAATTTCTCATGATAGATTATCATTACATATTGTTTGGAGTCTGCCCATTATTTTATTTTTAATTGTTAATCTACTTGGCTCATATGATAATGGGTTTTCTGAATTATTCCTTAATTACAATAATAAGTCACCCCAAATTCTAAAACTTGGTCCGAATTATTTTTCTAAGCCCAATTTTCTTAATGGGTCATCATTACATGACGTTGGAAGTCTCTCCGACAGGTTCGTTTAATTTATGGGCACGTTATCTTTCCGTGCTAACGGTTTTCCGACTTAGTTTCCTAATTTGGATAATTAGTCATGTTGTGACGTATGCTTGGCCAATCAGACTTTTTGTTGCATGAATTTCTTCGTGGAACACTTAGGGATAATATTTGGGGTTGATTTATAATTTTTACAGAATTTTTAGATGTGTTCTTGCACATACGATAATGGTATGTATGTTTTTATTATTCTGTTTTTATAGAAATTTATTATTCGAATTTTCAAATACTGAATTTTCAATGCTACAGCGGAGCACTGGATTCATGAAGTTGAAAGAGTATTTGTGATGATGAGATGTCCACCAGAATACAGTTGTGTTAGCTGCATATCAATTGAGGGGTTTTGCTCAAGAATGGTGGAGGTTAAAGATTGCAGACTATGTTTGCGGGCAGGACAGAGGAGACCATTACCTGGTCGGAATTTCTCGAGGTATTTAATGACACATTATTTCCAGTACAAGTACATCAGGCAAAAAGGGAACAACTCCGGACACTTCAACAAGGGAATTCTTCTGTTCTGGAGTACCAGTTGAGGTTTATGGCACTTAGCGATATGCACCTTATGTTGTATCAGATAATGCTATGATGGTCGAGTATTCTATCCGAGGCATGAGAGCAGAATTGCAGAATGCGGTGATACCGCTGATGTGTAGGACTGTAGAGGAGGCAGCCCAGAGAGCAGCTACATTAGAAAGGTCCATTCGGACTCGGCGGGCAGGAGAGTCAGGTTCAGGTTGTTTTCAGCTACCGCAGCAGTCTACGAGCATTAGCAAAGGAAAGACACCCGCAGGAGCATCTTCCTCAGGTTTCAGCAAATGGGGACAAAAATTGAAGAAGGTATTTCAAGGTCGAGGAGAAGAGGAGGTCACCATCACATGTTTCAACAGGGTCGTGGCTACAGGCCAGAGGTGGAAGAGTCACAGCAGAGTACCGCCAGACAGCCTACCCTTCCACCAGGGTACAGGTGTTATAATTGTGATCAGCCGAGGCATTTGATCTGCAATTGCCCCTATCCTTGGGAACATGGATATGGAAGAGGAGTTCAGCAATAGCAGCAACATCCCCAGCAGTCACCAGTAGGTCGTGGTAGGGGAGCACCGCATCAGCGAGGGAGAGGCGGGTTATGGCTATCACCTGAGCCAAGCAGAGGCGTCAAATCTAATAGAAGGTATCTATGATTTTTCAGCAAGAGTTTTATTTGATCTGGGTGCTTCACATTCTTTTATTTCTGAGAAGTTTTTGGATTGTATGGTACATCCACTAGAAGAGACTTGTGTGATTGGTAGTAGAGGTTCCCTAGGGTGAGTTATGCTCACCTCTTGATATGTAGATGATGCTCCTATTGTGATTCAAGGGAATCAAATGCCAGGTAGATTATATGCTTTACAGTTGAGAGATTATGATATTATCCTGGGTATGGATTGGCTTGAGGCCTATGGAGCTATGGTAGATTGCAGAAGAAGAGAATCAAGTTTTTTCATCCCGGTGGAGTAGTGTTTGAATTTCAAGGTATGCCTTTCTATACCTCCAAGATTATAATTTCAGCAAATAGAGCTAGAAAATTGTAAATGCGGGATGTGTAGCTTATTTGGCTTTTGTGAGCTTGATTGAGACTGGTAAATCAGTAGAGGCAGTTCCAGTAGTCAGGGAATTTGCGGATGTGTTTCTAGATGACTTGCCAGATTTAGCTCCACAGAGAGACGTGGACTTTACGATTGAATTGCAACCAGGAACATTGCCAATTTCTAAGGACCCATATAGAATGGCTCCAATAGAATTGAAAGAGTTAAAGAATAGTGCAGGAATTGTTGGAAAAAGGATTCATCAGGCCAAGTCATTCTCCGTGGGGAGCTCCAGTGTTATTTGTAAGAAAGAAGGATGGCAACTTTAGAATGTGTATTGATTACAGAAAATTGAATGATGTCACAATAAAGAACAAGTATCCATTGCCGAGAATAGATGATCTATTGGATCAGCTTCAATCAGCTAAAATGTTTTCCAAAATTGACTTGAGGTCAGGGTACCATCAGTTAAGAATAAGAGAGGAAGATACTGATAAAACACATTTAGAACTAGGTATGGGCATTATGAGTTTGTGGTTGTGCCATTTGGATTAACCAATGCGCCAGCGCGTTTATGAATCTGATGAATAGAAATTTTCATCCATATTGGATCGTTTATCGTGGTCTTTTTTGATGATCTACTTACTTATTCAGCATATGAAGAAGAGCATGCACACATTTGAGACTTGCTTTGTAAATTTTATAGGATAATCAATTGTATGCTAAATTTAGTAAGTGTGAGTTTTGGTTAAAAGAAATTCAGTTTCTGGGTCATGTTATTTCGGCAGAGGGAGTTGCAGTTGATCAAGCTAAAGTTGTGGCAGTTATGAAATGGGAAGCGCCAAAGACAATCACAGAAATTAGGAGTGCCCTGGGCTTCGCAGGTTATTACAGGCGTTTCATTCAAGACTTCTCTAAAATAGCAGCACCTATGACTAGATTAACCAAGAAAGATGTGCCATTGTGTGGTCAAATGAATGCCAGAAAAGTTTCATGGAATTGAAAAAGAGGTTTACAGCAGCTGTAACACCCCGAAAATTTAGTGATTTAAAAATTTTAGAAATAAAGGGGAATAAATTAAATAAACAGATTGGAGAGACTTCCAACACCATGTATTAATGATCCATTAACAAGATTTGGGCCAATGGAGCAATTTGACCCAAGGATGAAAACTAGGACAGGAAATTACCCAGTAATTCGTGTATGTAATTATGCCCAAATTAGGGAGGGCAAGTTAGGGTTAAAAATTAAGGTAATTAGTCATGCAAGGTAAGCCAAAACCGAACCAACCCCAATGGTGGTTTCCTAAACCGTTGCTACCTCCTTTGGAGGAAAGAGTCTCAAATTTCTTGGAAAGTAGGAAACAAAACTCGTAGCCCCTTTCCTAGTCTCGTTAGGACTTGTAAATACAACCTAAATCTATAATAACTCATCCTTAAACTCTTGGGAAAGGTTTAACAACGAGTTGGGGTCGTTTGGAGGTAGGCTAGGGCTTTAGAGGAGAAGGAGAAAGGCTGGGAACCCGGAGCTTCATCCCCTTCATCCTCTGCTGCGTCCAGAACATCGACTGGTTTAGATCTTCATAAAGGTAGGTGTTCTCGGGCCAAGATTAAATAAAACCTATACCATCATGTACAGCATCGAGTCTATGTTCATTTGCACTTGATTTTCCCAATTTTCATGGAGTATTGGTCGTTTTCCCTAAGTCGTGCCCAGTTAGGGCTTTTTCCCATTCTTCTTATTATGCACATGATTCAAGACCGAATTAGACTATACTTCCTTCATGAAAGTTCTTCTACCTGTAGTCACGATCATCTTTTATGTTGGATGTTTTATCCAAAAGTCTTTCGTTAGAGAGTTATAAGTATGGCAAGAGAGTCATTGCATGATACTGCGATTTCGGGCTACACTTGACTTTTTGTTCTTCATATGTTTTCTTGGGATTCGAGATTGAATTAGATCAAAACACAACATCAAAGTTCTTCTACTAGTAGTCTTCATCATATTTCATGTTGAATGTTTTGTGTAAATGTCATTCGTTAGAGAGTTATAATAGGGGAAAGTGAATCACTGCATGAGACGTGTTTTCTGGTTACACTTGACATATGTTTTGTTCTGGAAGGGCCTCTAGTGTCGACACTAGTTGAGCTAGTGTCGACACACTATCCCAAACAGCCCAGAAGGTGTTCTGGGAAGGTCTCTAGTGTCGGCACTACCTGATCTAGTGTCGACACACTGTCCCAGTTTGACCCAGAAAGTTTCTGGGAGCTGATCTAGTGTCGACACTACCTGATCTAGTGTCGACACACTGTCCCATATTGGCCAGAAGGTTTTCTGGAAGCTGTCCCTAGTGTCGACACTACTTGATCTAGTGTCGACACTACTTGACCATTTTGCCTTGTATTTGAAGCATTGTTACTTGATCTAGTGTCGACACTACTTGACCAGTTTTGCATTATTTTGCCATGTGTTTGAAGCATGGTGTCGACACTAGTCTAGGGTGTGTCGACACTACCCTTACAAAAATTGCATATTTTGGGTCTGATCATTTCATGATGTCTACTAGCATGTGCATGATGTTATATATTATGCATGGACCTAAAATAAATCAACCCATTGGAAAATAGTAATGATATGAATACGATTCTAATGTGTAATTGTGATTGTCCTTATGTTCATTGGATTATCTTGTGATCTTACTTGTTGTCAAATGATAAGATAAGAACATGATATGAATGTGGGGATGAATACATGTTAGTATGGACTTGTTAGTGGTGTTAATGTCATGATTTGCATATGTGTTAATAGTTTTTATTTCCGGTGTTCAATTAATTAATTGTCAATTGCATACATACTAGGAAAGATCCGTGACTCATCACTTACACTTTGCACGAATAGGCACACCCTTTTGGGGAATTGAGAGCACATGTTCTACATACGATCTGTCTTTAGAAACATCCTCATGTCAAGACATTAATGACCTATGAAACCTAAGATACGCCGTTATCCTACCTTGTTCTTTTGAGTTGTTAGTCATTCCTTGACTCTATGAATGATCATGTTCCTTTTACTATGAGCTTGTTATTGAAACTCTGTGGCCATAATATGAATCTGTTTGTTCGGCACAACGTGGGACTCCGGTCCAAAATTTGATCAAATACCTGTGCAATAGGGGTCTGGTCCGATCCTGGGGAGGAGCGCCCCAACGTACTTATTAACTGCGGAAGTATGGACATTGGTGCTTGGCATAGCACAAACAAATAAGAAAGATTTATGTGAATGTGCCTTTGTTTGATATGATAAGTCTGATTTGATCTGATATGATATGATTTGATATGATACGTCTGATCATGTGAACGCATGATATCTGTCTGAATATGGCCAAATCTCTTTGATATGATTCTACTCTTGAAATACCTGTCCATTGTATATGCAATTCGACATTTGATCTGATCTGACATCCGTTCTATCCTCTGTTCAACTAGTTAGAAAAGCATGCATTGTCATCATATTCATGTGCATATCTGCTCTATTTTAAAATGTTAATCATGTATATTATGAAGGGTTATGCGGAAATACACAAAACGGAATCTAGAAGGGGGGGTTGAATAGATTACGGCAATTTTAAACTATTGATGGCTTCTTTTCAATCCTACAGCGATCTTAATGAAATTTGATTCAAATTCGATTAAGTATGAGACCGCTTGAGTTGATCTAAAAGTGAACAGGGAATCAAACGTGCGTGTGAACACCGTGCCTACCAATCATCTATCGCAAAACGCGAAAAAACCACAGAACACGATGATTAAGGTGGTTCGGAGTACACACTCGTGTATCCTACATCCACCGTCCACACACACACGCAGAAACGACTGCTTATGAGCAAATTCAACACTACAACTCAACCACACACACGTTGTCTGATGAAGCACGATCAGAACAACCACAAATACGGGATCAAGCACAAGGGATGCTCGAAACACAACCACACACACACACGATGGAATGGAAATTATGAAATGGAGAAGAATTAGGAATTAGGGAACAAATCCGGTTGGAATTCTTCTCGTGGATCGTCCAAATGCTCTTCAAACTTCGATTGGATGTAGATTGGTCGATGTAGAAGGTTGAATTGATGACGATCCGGCTTCAGCTCCGCATAGATGGTGATTCCACGACGATCTGGGCGGAAGGTTGAAGCAGAGCAGCAATTTGGGGCTTTTCTTCTTGGTCCCTGGAGGCTCTAGGATGGGAGGCTGCTCTCTGCGAAATTGGCACCAAAAGGATGCTTTATAGTGTTAGGTAAAGGTGGGGGTCGTGGAGGAAGGAAAAACCCAAGTGGGGCCGGATTTGGAAACCCAAATTCTGAAGTTTCCGTCGGCTGTCGACAGGTGCACTTGCATCTGTCGACAGACAGACTCAGGGATAGAACACAGAGTTCTGTCCTGGGTTGACTGTATGAATCTGTCGACAGGTACAATGCATCTGTCGACAGATCACTCAGACATGCAAACCTGAGTTTCTGTGGAAGACTGTATGGATCTGTCGACAGGTACAATGCATCTGTCGACAGACACTCAGACATGCAAACCTGAGTTCTGTCTGGGGAAGACTGTAGGATCTGTACAGGTACATGCATCTGTCGACAGATGCACCTCTTTGACATATTTTTGGCCTTTTGCTCAACTCTTCAATGCCTCTTCAATGCTTCATCTTTCATGCTTGTGCACCTACATGCAAACACATTGTTAGTGATATACATTGTATGATTTGGCAATGTTTAACTCAATCACTTTCATGTATTTTTCATGTTATTTAGCACATCAATTTTGCATTAAATCAATGTTCAAGGATGTTAATGTGATCATCAAAAACATGATATATGAAAAACCCAACAATCTCCCCCTTTTTGATGATGACAAAAACATTCAATTGATGCATATACTGATGTTCTCCCCCCTTTTTGACAACATACAAAAGTGAGTTATGCACATTCATGCAAGAAGTCAAGTTAAGCACATTTGGGTCAAATATAGACAAGAACTGTGTTTGCATTGATTGATCATTGAAGTTACACAGTACATTGACAAACATTACATGACTCGATAAAGATCAAAAGAAGGGAAAAGCATGAACAAGGATAAGAAGACAAGACAAGACAAGTGAGACTATTCCCAGCTAGGACTCTAGACCTCTAATGACCCTGAGACCCTCTATTCATTGTCATGTCCAGCAGAAGGAGGGTGACGGGATCCATCTCTCTCGAGTAGAGGTGGTTTAGAATGAACTTGGAGGTTTTAAAAAAGGAAGCCCCACAAAAAGGAGGTGAACCGGCGCGAGGGTTTTCTGAAAAACGGATCGGGCCGTCGTCTGTCGACAGATGCCAGTCTATCTGTCGACAGATAGCTCCTTTTTGGTGAAAACTTGATTTTTGTCAAAATTTTCAAAGGGACAAGTGTTCATCTGTTGTTTTAAGGCAAAATGGGTGTATGTGCAAGACAAAAATTCATATCCATTAGGATGAAGACATGACACAAATCTAAGATGATTTTGAATTAGAAACGATAAGTTCTTTAATTAGATCATGAGGAACACATTTCACAAAAGCCAGTGAAAATTAAATAACTCTTTTGATTAATGCCGTTGAAGAAAAACATGCATTTAAATAGAGATGATAGTCAGATGACAAATGAATTAAATGGCCACAAGAACGTCATATACCGAAGAACACATTAGACTTGACATAAAAAATTCGGAGGCTTCACTCTATTTCTGGTATGATTTTAGAAGGGTTATGCAACGAAGATGGAAAAGAGTGGCAATGTGGAGCACTTTCACTTTTTCATGTGAAGGTAGACATTTGTGATGCCAATACCCCCAGTTACTCAATGTGAGTGTCCATCAAGCCATTGTATAGAGATAATGAAACAACCTTTTGACGCGAAGACCGACATTTGTGATGCCCATGTCCCCGGTTACTTAGTGATTTTCATCATTGCTCTACCTCCATCCCACAAAAAAAAAATATTTGTTGATTGAACCAAAGAAATAGGTAGCTTTTCTCCTTTTTTTTTTTATTATTATTTTTGTCAAGTACATGAGATTTCTTTAGGCAAGTTGTAATGTAGAACATTAAATTCAAGAGCTTTCTGATTTTTCAAATCAATTTTAGATTCATGTTCAACGACAAGGGAGTTATTCAAGGAGATGTTTAAAAATCATTTGGTTGCTCATTGTGTTCAAAATGATCTAATAAGACCTTAATCAGGTCATGCATCAACAACATTTAGACTTGGTTCATGACTTTGATATGAAGTGGATATGAAGGGTTATATTGCACACAACAGACCAAGGTTTACCTTAAATCAAGTAAGGAACACTTTCTTGAAACATATGAAGAAGAGTTGAAGAATAAAGAGGAATGGGTGTATCTGTCGACAGAAGAAGTCTGTCTGTCGACAGATGCCACAGACTGAGGATTGAAGTTTCTGTCAGAACAAGACTGATTGAATCTGTCGACAGATGGAGTGTGTCTGTCGACAGATATGAACAGAGTGGATTTTTCTTGTTTCAGATTGATTGCACTTTTGAGTTCAAGGAAGTGAGAATTCAACAAGTAGATGTATGAAGAGTTTCCAAAAAAAATACTCATCTATCCTTAACTCACTCCCCCATAGTGTGTGCACGTGTTGACACAACATCTAAGCAAGGATTCACATAAGCATTTGATACAAGGCAAACATGTTCATTTCAAGAATGTCATACACAAGCACATGGTCACAGAAAAGGCATTGTTTGAAGGTGTTAACATGATGAAATGTAAGGAACCAAAAATCCTATGTGAAGTACAGGACCTTTATATGCAATGAGACTATGGATACTTGGCGGAGAATGTTTTCTCACGCATGATGATAGTTTCCAACAAGCCGAACTTGTTCTTCCACAGTTCACCATTTGATATACCACATAGTCATTCACACATAAAGAGCATGTACTCCAAAATGGATAGTCAATTTCATTGCATTTTACACAAACCCAATTCTCTTCTTAAGGATGTGAATCTATCTTCAGACAAGGGTTTGGTGAAAATATCAGCCAATTGTTTTTCTGTGGGAATGAAGATAAGTTCCAAGGATTTATTGGCAACTTCATCTCTCAAGAAATGATGACGGATTTCTATGTGTTTAGTCCGAGAGTGTTGGACAGGGTTTTTTGAAAGGTTGATAGCACTTGTGTTGTCACATAGGATAGGTGTGCATCCAATTTGAACATTATAATCAGCTAACTGACTTTTGATCCACAACACTTGAGCTGCACAACTTCCTGCAGCCACATATTCTGCCTCTGCAGTGGAGAGTGCAACCGAGTGTTGTTTCTTGGATGCCCACGAAACCATGCAACCGCCAAGTAATTGGCAATATCCACTAGTGCTTTTTCTATCAATTTTACATCCAGCATAATCAGCATCAGATATGAGATCAAATCAAAACTACTGCCGCTGGATACCAAAAACCCAAATTGCATGTTCCGGAGAGATATCGGAAAATTCTCTTGACTGCAATTAAATGGCTTTCCTTTGGACTAGATTGATATCTAGCACAAAGGCAAACACTAAATTGAATATCCGGTCTACTTGCAGTAAGATAAAGGAGTGAGCCAATCATACCTCGGAAGTGCTTTGCATCTACCGGTTTACCTTTCTCATCATTTTCTAATTTGATGCTTGTGCTCATTGGGGTGGAGGCCGGTTTAGCTTGCTCAAACTGAAATCGTTTGAGAAGCTCTTTAACATACTTTTCTTGATTTATGAAGAATCCGTCCTTATGTTGTTTCACCTGCAAACCAAGAAAGAATTGAAGCTCCCCCATTAGACTCATCTCAAATTCACTGTGCATGTGTTTAGAAAATTCTTCACACAGTGAAGGGTTAGTAGAACCAAATATGATATCGTCCACATAAACTTGAACAACAATTATGTGATTGCGAACCTTCTTAGTGAAGAGAGTTTGGTCTACTTTACCTCTTGAGTAGTTCTTGCTTACCAGAAAATTGCTTAGTCTATCATACCAAGCTCGAGGTGCCTGTTTCAAACCATAAAGAGCTTTGTGCAATTTATACACATGATTAGGCATTTCAGAATTTTCAAAACCTGGTGGTTGAGAGACATAGACTTCTTCTTTGATATAGCCATTTAAGAAAGCAGTTTTAACATCCATTTGATAAAGCTTGAACTTATGGGAGCATGCAAATGCCAATAAAATTCTAACTGCTTCTAACCTGGCTACAGGAGCAAATGACTCTTCAAAGTCTATACCAAACTCTTGACTATAACCTTTTGCTACGAGTCTTGCTTTATTTCTGACCACTTTTCCTTCTTCATTAAGTTTATTCCTAAACACCCATCTAGTTCCTATGATAGAGATTTCAGGGGTTTTAGGAACTAAACTCCATACATTATTCCTTTGAAATTGACCAAGTTCCTCATGCATAGCATCAATCCATGAGTTGTCTTTTAAGGCTTCTTCAACATTTTTGGGTTCCACTTGAGAAACAAAGGCAAAAAGATCATGTTCAATTATTTTTCTTACTTGAGACCTCGTTTGAACAGAATCAGTTAAACTACCTATCACATCATCAAGTGGGTGATCTTTGGAATACCTCACATTTGTGATTGTTGAAGGGCCGGGAGTATCTTGTCCTTGAGGAATTTGATCTTCTGAATGTCGTCTTCAGGAGGTTCACTTTCTGGTGGATTCTCTTCAAGTGTTTCATCTGGTTTTCTGAATGCAATTTCATCATCTTCATCGTAGTCCCTGTGAAGATATCCACCTTTGGTCTTGGAATCTTCTTCAGATTTGTCTTTTGCTTTGACTTGAAGATCCTTAAGTGATGTTCCTCCATCCTCTTTTTCAGTCCTGTTAATATTCAAACAGTTAGATTTGGCATAAGTCTCATCAAAGATGACATGTGGAGTTTCTTCCACAGTGTGTGTTTTATTGTTAAACACCCTATATGCCCTAGAGTGTTCTGAGTAGCCTAGAAAAACACCTTGATCACTTTTGGCTTCAAATTTATCTAAATCAGATTTATCATTGTTATGAATAAATACCTTTGAGCCAAAATCGGAAGTACCCAAGTTTGGGTTTCTTACCTTTCAACAACTGGTAGGGGGTTTTCTTTATCACAGGTCTTACCATGGCTCTGTTTAGAATGTAGCACGAAGTGTTCACTGCTTCTGCCCAAAACCTTTTGGAGAGTTGGCCTTCAACCAGAAGAGTGCGAGCCATTTCCACCAATGTTCTGTTTTTCCTCTCCACTACTCCGTTTTGTTCTGGAGTCCTTGGGGAAGAGAACAGATGTTCAATCCCTTGGTGCCTGCAAAAATCAGAAAATGCATTGTTATCAAATTCTCCCCCGTGATCGGTGCGGATTGAGCATATTTTATTCACATTGCCATGCTCAATCTTGTTAAAGAATTCTTGGAAGATTGAAAGTGTTTCACTTTTGTGTGCCAAGAATTTGACCCAAGTGAACCTAGAAAAATCATCTACAATGACAAAACCAAAACGTTTGCCATTGAGACTTAGAGTTCTAGTTGGTCCAAAAAGGTCCATGTGCAACAATTCATATGGTTTAGATGTGCTTACCGGTGCTTTAGATTTGAAAGACTTCCGGTCTGTTTTCCCTGTGCACATGCATCACAAAAACTTTCATTGTTGCTAAACGAAATGTCAGGAAGTCCACTTACCAATTTGAGCTTCATGATCTTGTGCAACACGTTGTAGCTCGCATGGCCAAGCCTACGATGCCACAAGGTCAATTCATCCTGTCTATTTGCAACAAGACACAAATTGTCATTCTCTGGATCATCTAAGTCAACTAAGTAAATGTTATTCACTCTTTTTCCAGAAAATTTCACACTTCCTGTTTCTTTATCAACAATTTGACATGAATTTGATTCAAAAAAGACGTTGTGACCTCTATCACATAATTGACTTATGCTAAGCAAATTGTGATTAAGGCCATCAACCAACAGTACATTTTCAATTGAATTGGAGGTACACTTACCAACATTACCTGTGCCAATGATTTGGCCTTTGTTATTACCTCCAAAAATGACTTGTCCTCCGTCTTTCTCCACTAGGAAACAGAATTTAGATTTGTCGCCCGTCATGTGCCTCGAACAGCCGCTATCCAATACCATTTGTTTTGATGTTGGGCTGCTAGGCATTCCTGCAAATGTGATCAGACAAGAGGTTTTGGTACCCAAATTACTTTGGGTCCCAAAATTTCATTCATGCAACAAAGTAGATGTTTAGGAATCCAAACTTGTTTGACTTTTTGTTTCTTTGGATTATTCCAACATTGTTTTTCATCATGACCAATCTTTTTACACACATTGCATGAAGGATTTTCTTTTCAATTTTCTGTTGCTTGATAGACTGTTTATTCATTGAAACTGTTCTTGTCTGTCGACAGGCACCATTGTATCTGTCGACAGGTGGCTTTCTTTTGTTTGTTGGGAACACTTTGTTTGTGTAGTATTGGCTTGGTCTGAGACTTCTTGAATTATGCTTTGTGGGAGCATGCTTGCTTGTGCTTGGGCTAGGATCAATAAAGAGGTGATCAATGATTCTCCTATTTTCTTTTGTTTGACTGGTTGATATCCTAACCCATGCTTGGTTACATGTATTTTGGTGCCCAAAACCGCATCTAGATTTTGCTTCCCTTTTACAAATTTCATTAAGTCCTCAGATTTTTCTTTTCAATTCCTTTTCAGTTTGTTCCAACTTTTTCTTTGTTTCTAATTGTTCTTCTTGAAGGAATTCAATAGAATGACTTAAACAGTCTTTTTCTTTTGTGTTTCTTGCAATTTCATTTTCAAGCATCTATTTCTTCATTATGAGTCTTTTCATCATTTTTCATCATTTCTAATTCTTTGTTAGAATGCAATTCGTTCATCATTGTTCTTATCATGCACAAGGGAGTTGCATTTCTTCTTTAATGCTCTATTCTCAGATCTATATTCACGAAATTTTTCAAATAAGGTAGTGTATGCTTCCTCCCATTCACTTGCAGTGAAATTATCAAATGAGAAGTTTACCTCGCTGGAGTCATCACTCCTGGCCATTAAGCATCTCACTTCTTCATCATTAGATGTTTCTTGTGCATCTTCATCTTCATCTTCATCACTCCAGGTGGCCAACATTGCTTTGGTCTTTTTGGAGGTGAATTTTTCTTCTTCAGCTTCTTCTTGAGTTCTGGGCATTCTCCTCTCATATGCCCCTGTTTCTTGCATTCATAACAAACAATGTCAGATTTTTTGTTGGACTCATATTTCTGTGAAAAATTTTTCTTAGGAAAGGGTTTGGAGTTACCTGTGTCTCTCCTCTTGAACTTGAGAAATTTCTTGAATTGTCTAGTGAGCATTGCCATTTCATCATCATCACTCTCACTAGACGTTTCTTGCTCATCACTATCTTGTTGAATGGATTTCTTGGAACTTGTTGATGTTTTATTGGATGCTTTTAGAGCAATTGACTTCCTAGGATTTTCTTCTAATTCTTTTCTTTTGATGTTGATTTCATATGTCATTAGAGAGCCAATTAGTTCATCCAATTTCATTTTGGAAAGGTCTTTGGAATCCTCAATGACAGTGGCCTTAGTATTCCAAGATGAAGTAAGAGAACGAAGGATTTTTCTTACTAAGTCACTTTCAGAGTATTCCTTCTTAAGACCTTTTAGCCCGTTAACAATTATCATGAATCTTGCAAACATGTCTGATACGGTTTCATCAGTTTTCATCTTGAACATTTCATATTCAGACACTAACATGCTAACTTTAGTTTCCCTTACCTCGGACGTACCTTCGTAAATAAGTTCAAGTTGTATCCACATCTCCTTTGCTGTTGAGCATGTGGAGACTCTTGAGAATTCCTTTGGATGCACCGCACATTGCATCATGTTTAGTGCGCTCCAGTTGAGAGTTCCTTTGGCTATTTGGTCTTTCGTCCAGGTGTCTTCGTCCTCAGGCAACACGTATGGTCCCTTGCTGACTATCTTCCACAGCTCGTAATTTTGAGCTCTCAAAAATACCTGCATACGGTTTTTCCAATAAGGATAATCAGTGCCATCAAAATAGGGTGGCCTGGTCACTGAATGTCCCTCGGCCATATACCCTTTGCTAGAATCCATAAGATCGAAAATCTCCTGATCGCTAGATCAAATGAAAAAACAAGTAAATCGGAGAAACCGCTCTGATACCAATTGAAGGGTTATGCGGAAATACACAAAACGGTAATCTAGAAGGGGGGGGGGGGGTTGAATAGATTACGGCAATTTTAAACTATTGATGGCTTCTTTTCAATCCTACAGCGATCTTAATGAAATTTGATTCAAATTCGATTAAGTATGAGACCGCTTGAGTTGATCTAAATGAACAGGGAATCAAACGTGCGTGTGAACACCGTGCCTACCAATCATCTATCGCAAAACGCGAACAAACCACAGAACACGATGATTAAAGGTGGTTCGGAGTACACAACTCGTGTATCCTACATCCACCGTCCACACACACACGCAGAAACGACTGCTTATGAGCAAATTCAACACTACAACTCAACCACACACACGTTGTCTGATGAAGCACGATCAGAACAACCACAAATACGTGAATCAAGCACAAGGGATGCTCGAAACACAACCACACACACACACGATGGAATGGAAATTATGAAATGGAGAAGAATTAGGAATTAGGGAACAAATCCGGTTGGAATTCTTCTCGTGGATCGTCCAAATGATCTTCAAACTTCGATTGGATGTAGATTGGTCGATGTAGAAGGTTGAATTGATGACGATCCGGCTTCAGCTCCGCATAGATGGTGATTCCACGACAATCTGGGCGGAAGGTTGAAGCAGAGCAGCAATTTGGGGCTTTTCTTCTTGGTCCCTTGGAGGCTCTTGGATGGGAGGCTGCTCTCTGCGAAATTGGCACCAAAAGGATGCTTATATAGTGTTAGGTAAAGGTGGGGGTCGTGGAGGAAGGAAACACCCAAGTGGGGCCGGATTTGGAAACCCAATTCTGAAGTTTCCGTCGGCTGTCGACAGGTGCACTTGCATCTGTCGACAGACAGACTCAGGGATAGAACACAGAGTTCTGTCCTGGGTTGACTGTATGAATCTGTCGACAGGTACAATGCATCTGTCGACAGATACACTCAGACATGCAAACCTGAGTTCTGTCTGGGGAGACTGTATGGATCTGTCGACAGGTACATGCATCTGTCGACAGATACACTCAGACATGCAAACCTGAGTTCTGTCTGGGGAAGACTGTATGGATCTGTCGACAGGTACATGCATCTGTCGACAGATGCACCTCTTTGACATATTTTTGTGCCTTTTGCTCAACTCTTCAATGCTCTTCAATGCTTCATCTTTCATGCTTTGCACCTACATGCAAACCATTGTTAGTGATATACATTGTATGATTTGGCAATGTTTAACTCAATCACTTCATGTTGTTTTTTTCATGTTAGTTAGCACATCAATTTTGCATTAAATCAATGTTCAAGGATGTTAATGTGATCATCAAAAACATGATATATGAAAAACCCAACATATTAGTGCCCCGCACAATTTGAGATTAATCCTACTGAGCTAGTTCGCTCACCCCTATACATCCTGCCCTTTTTTCAGGTAGTGATGAGGAACCAGTGGAGTCAGATGAGACAGGGCAAGATGGACGAGCACCTGTCATATGATAGTTTCAGCTTAGAAATAGAATTTGAGTAGTCGATGTATTAGAGAAACGTTGTTATTTGATTAATAAACCTTTTCATCGATTCTTCTTATGTGAGGTTGTATCTAGTTGAATGGAATGGAATAAAGTATACTTTTGGTGATCATATTATAGTCTCGAATGTGTTATTATATTCAATTGTGACTCTGCGTTTCAACTGTGATACGCCTATTTGTATCGTTCACGTCCCCCGGTATTTATTGCGCTGCTAAATATCGGGGCATGACAGCAGCTACAATATTGACATTACCGGTAGGCAGTGGTGGTTTTGTGGTCTATACTGATCCACCGAGAAGAGGGCTGGAGCAATATTAATGCAAGATGGTATGGTGATAGCTTATGCATCCATACAATTGAAGCCAGCAGAGGAGAACTACCCAACGCATGATTTGGAGTTAGCAGCAGTTGTTTTTGCTTTGAAAATGTGGAGGCATTATCTTTATGGTGAAAGATTTGAAATATTTACAGATCATAAAAGTTTGAATATATCTTTTCTCAAAAAGATTTGAATCTCTGTCAGCGTAGATGGGTGGAATAATTGAAAGATTATGATTTCAGTTTGGCTTACCATCCGGTTAAGGCCAATGTGGTAGTTGATGCATTGAGCAAAGAAGCATACATGAGTCATATGATGATAAAAGAATGGAAATTATATTAGGTAATAGCAGAGAATTCACTGTATGTTCCGAGCAGTCAGCGGCAAGGAGTACTAGCCAGTAGTGCTGTAGAACCATCTTTGTATTGGCAGATTATTGAAGCTTAGGGAACCGATGGAAGTTTAGCAGAAATTGTGAAAATGGAAGATATTACCATTGATGATAATTGTGTAGTCAGGCTCAGAGGCAGGTTATATGTACCCGCAGAAAGAGAAGTCAAACAAAGAGTTCTTGAAGAGGCACATAAATCCAGGTATACAATTCATCCAGGTAGCACTAAAATGTATCAAGATCTGAAAAGCACTTTTGGTGGCCACACATGAGAAAGAAATAGCGGACTTTATTGCAAGATGCATAGTTTGTTAGCAAATAAGGCAGAGCATCAGAAGCCTGGAGGTTACGACAACCGTTACCCATTCCACAGTGGAAATGGGACGACATTGCTATGGATTTTGTGGCAAGGTTACCAAGAACAACTATAGGGCATAATGGAATCTGGGTATTATTGACAGATTAACTAAGTATGCAGATTAATAGCAGTAAGTATGTCTTGGATAGTAACAGGCTAGCAAGAATTTATGTCGACAGAATTGTTCCGTTGCATAGCATCCCGAAAACAATTGTTTCTGATAGGGATCCAAGGTTTACTTCTAGTTTCTGGAGAAGCTTGCAAAGAGTAATTGGTACGGAATTGAAATACAGTTCAGCCTATCACCCTCAGACAATGGTCAGACAGAAAGAACAATACAGACAATTGAAGACATGTTGCGAGCTTGTTGCTTAGTGTGGGGAGGCAGTTGGGAGCACCATTTGAGCATGGTCGAGTTTGCTTATAACAATAGTTATCATACCAGTATTGAATGGCACGTATGAAGCATTATATGGCAGGCCGTGCAAACTCCATTAAATTGACATGAAGTGGGAGAGAGGCAGTAATGGGTCCTAAATTGATTCAGCAAACACAGAAATGGTCAGATTTATCAAAGAAAAGTTGCAAACAGCCCAGAGCCGAAAGAAAAGCTATGCAGATAATCGTCGTAGGCCACTTCAGTTTGAAGTTGGAGACTTTGTCTTTTTTAGGCTTTCTCCTACTAAAGGTGTTTTGAGGTTTAGTAGAAAGGGAAGTTAAGCCCAAGATATGTGTGGTCCTTCCAAGTGCTAGAAAGAATTGGGGAGACAGCCTACAAATTAATTTGCTAGCTGATTTTACTGATGCCATGATGTGTTCCATGTGTCCATGTTGAGAAAATGTATTGAAGATCCAGCACAGATAGTCAGTTATCAGCGAGATGATTTGAAACCGGATATGTCTATACCAGAGTACCCAGTGTAGATCACAGGTCGCAGAACACAGAAGCTGAGAAATAAAGAAATTGAACTGGTAAAGGTCACATGGGAAAATAGCAGGGAGGAGAAGATACCTGGGAGTTAGCAGAGGAAATGGCTAAAGTGTATCCTTACCTGTTAGAGTAAGCTTTCTAATCTTTTTAGACGATAGTACTTGTTGTAGTGTTTAAAGTTTTAATTACTTGAATTATGTTTTGAATTTCGAGGTCAAAATTTTCATTTTAGATGATAGTAATGTAACGTCGCACATTTTTTGATCCTTATGGATCGTCGTTCGGATCCTATGAACCCTATGTTTGGTAGTTGTGGTGGCCAGTGTGTGGCCAATGTGACATGCTTTAGGTGTGTGAACAGTTTGGGGTGTTTGTGGGCTGTAGGCTGGGCCCAAAACACCAGCATGTTCAATGTTTGTGAACACGACAGCGAGGGACGTCGCGATCAAAACGCGACGGTCCTGCATGTCGCATTCCTATTACCGTTGCTGAGCTGTCACCGTCTGCATGTGCGCCGCGTGTCGCGCGCAGGGCGACATGCAGACATCAGCCCTTGGAAGGCGACGCCTTATCCCGTCGCGTTCTGGTCGCGACGAAGGGTCCGTCGCGTTCCCAACTGCTGGGCGTTTTTAAGTTGCCTTGGCCAAGTAGAGCTGTAAACGGTTCTGCTCATCTGGGGGGGGGGGGGGGGGGGGGGGGGGGGGTGGGGGGGGGTTGTGGCAATTCTGGGGCATTTCGGCGGATTTGGGGTGCGTTTGACTGTTCTCGCCGCGAGGATCCTACGTGGAGCGGGGGAATGTCGGGATAGTCTTGTTCTTCGCGTTCTCCGCGAAGGTAGGGGAAATTTTCCCGTTTTACACCGTGTGATTGTGTGGGATGCATGTATGTTTGGTTTTTGGTGTTAGAACGGCAGATACCATGTTAGGGTATCCATTAAAGAATGAAAAATGTGAATTAAGGTGGTTTGCATGGCTTGGATGGTGATCCGTGGAGTTCCTCTCGGATTAGGGTTTCACCTGTGAAGGCGACAGAGCCCCCTATCGTTTCTAAACATGATAGGCCAACCCATAGTGTTCATGTTATGAACGCGACATATCGGTGTGTCGCTCCTTAAGGCGACACTAGCCTATGTCGCGACCTCACCGGAGAGGGTCCTATTGTGCACGATTTTAATGGTGGAATGGATTTCTGATTATGACTATTTCTTGTACATGGTAAGTACATGCGGTGCCTTGGCACCTGTTACGCTCTGAGCGCATGTTTCTGATGTTAGCAAGTGGTACGCGTGACTGGCGTGTTGTTCTTGCGGTCAATGTACGGTGTTCACGTAGTTGACATGAGGTTTCACGTGGTTTGTGCAGTGTTCACGTGGTTGTTGTGTGCGTGGCGAGTAGTACGATGCCCACGTGGTTACCTCTTCAATTGGGTGCCGCAGTTCTATGTGAGCCAGGCTTGTGCTCGGGGCTTGTCTCGACACTTATGTTGTACCGTCAAGGTCTGTGTCGTCTGTCCTGGACACCCTCACTCCTAGATTGAGTTGTACGTCTGGCTGAGGGAAAGACGACAGTGGGGGTAGCGACTTGTGTGAGTTTGTTGTTTTGTCGCTTGTAGCGCGCTCGTAGTTGGGGTTACAGACACCAGTAGATTCATTGGTCCCCAACTAGTCCTATACCAGTGCCTCACTCTAGGGAGCTCAGGCCAGAGTCCCTAAAGTTGCAGGCATGGCCCGCAGTAGTGTGGTCTATGGTTGTGGTGTTGGTTGGTCTCCACAGTTGTTTGACTTGTTTCTGTGGAGCGGCAGCTGGACCTTTCGTTCGTGGCTGCGAGGCTGAGAAGTAGACCTGTGTGGTTTGCCCGAGTCAATTGCTGGTTTCGCAACCAGTCTACATGGCTTGAGTGTGGCAGTCTCTACTTTACCCCATACACCGTTGTTTTGCCATTTACTTAGTTTAATTGGTTTGTGTTAACACGCAAGTTAATATCTTGCTTAGTTTACTTTATAAAATTGCTGGCATAACTTCTTGCTTACGTACTTGAGTTAGTTTACTGGGTTTGGGGGAGTTACCCTACTGAGCCAGTGACTTGCGAGGCTCACCCCTACTCCCTACAGGTGAAGGAGAGCAGGAGGTTTCTCTACCGTCTTCCAGTTCAGAGCCGCGTCGCAGCGGTGTTGGGCCGACGCCTCTAGTAGTGTAATTTCCTTCTGTTGTACCTCGGATATGCCCTAGGCTTGTGTATTTTTCTTTGACTTTTGTTGAAATTTTGCTATGTAAATCTTATGTGAATATGTATGAGAGTGTGAATCTTTTATATATATCAGTGTGTTCTTTTGTGTTTTTCACGAACATGTGCATGATATCCCTTGCGAGGCTACGGCTTGTTCGTGGGAGACGGAGTCGGGTCAAGCTAGTTAATGGGTTAACGGGTTTAAACGACATGGTCCGTTACACATATGGTGATAATGGAAAAGGAAAAGTGATAGGCTATGGAATAGTAGGAGCAAAAGAAAAGGATTTAATAGAAGATGCTATGTGTGTTGAAGGATTAAAGCATAATCTCATCATATCAGTCAACTGTGCGACAAAAGTCACTTAGTAAAATTTCAAAAGGATAAGTGTATTATTCAATAAATAGGAAAACAAATTTTGAAGCTCTAAGAGTAAAGAATCTGTACATTTTACAGTTGGAAGAATTGAAAGAAGTCAATTTGTATCTTGCAACCATGAAGAATGAACAAACTGATTTATGGCATAGAAGACTAGGACATGCAAGCACTTCAGTAAATTAATCAAGCATGATCTAGTTGAAGGTCTTCCAAAGTTGAAATTGAAGAAGTCTGGAATCTGTACAGCCCTTTCAAAAGGAAAAAAACCAAGATATCATTTTAGTCAAAGACATTGGAACAACCTCCAACCCATTGGAACTCATTCACATAGATTTATTTGGACCTAAAAATAGTAAGTCTTGGAGGGATGGTATATGGCTATGTAATTGTTGATGACTATTCAAGATACACTTTGGTATCATTTTTAGAAGCCAAATCAGAAAACTTTTCAGCCTCTCTAAAATTCAATAAAATAATACAGAAGACCCGAAATATCAGATAATTAGTATTGATCTGATCATGGTGGAGAATTTAAAAATGAAGAGTTTAAATTCTGTGAAGAAAATGGCATAGAACATAATTTCTCTCCACCAACAACACCTCAGCAAGATGGAGTAGCAGAAAGGAAGAATAGAACACTGCTGGACATGGCCAGAACAATACTTATAGAATACAATCTACCAAGATACTCTTGGGCAGAAGCAGTCAACACATCTTGCTACATCATCAATAGGGGCATGATTAAACCAATCTTGAAGAAGACACCTTATGAGCTATACAATGAGAAAAAGTCAAACATCAGTCACATTCGACCTTTTGGTTGTAAGTGTTTCATTTTGAATAATGGAGATAATTTAGAAAAATTAGATGCTAAAAGTGATGAAGATTTCTACTAGGATACATATCAAAACTTAGAGGATATAAGGTGTTTAATAGAAAAACTTTAACAATTGAACAAACAGTTCATGTCTTATTTGATGAAACTAACCATTCTATTAAGGAAATAAAAGAAGAATATGTTGTTGAAGAATTGTGTAGGGATCTGAAACAAGCTTCTCTTGAAGAAAAAGGTGAAGACAAGGAAGATCCTCCACTAGAAGAACTGCAACAATAAGAAGAAGCACATGTAGAACTACCTAGAGAACTGAGGTATCACAGAGATCATCCGAGAGAAAATATCATAGGTGATCCTCAAGATAGGGTAAGAACAGGAGGTATGAATTTCCTTGTGATTACACTGTATTTGTTTCTCAAATTGAGCCTAGGACAATCAATGATGAACAGGCTGATGAATCTTGGATCTAACTATGCAAGAGGAACTTAACCAGTTCCAACGTAGCCAGGTCTGGACTCTTGTGCCTAAACCTTCTGACCATCTAGTTATTGGGACTAGATGGGTCTTCAGAAATAAAATGGATAAATCAGGAGTAATCACTAGGAACAAGCTAGACTAGTAGCACAAGGATATTCCCAAGAGGAAGACAATGACTTTGATGAAACATGTGCTCTAGTTGCTAGATTAGAGGCAATCAGAATTCTATTAGCATATGCATGTTCTCTTAATATCAATTTCTATCAAATGGATGTTAAAGTGTTTTTCTAAAGGGTTTCATAAAAGAAGAAGTTTATGTTGAGCAACCACCTAGTTTTGAAGATACTAAATATCCAAATCATGTTTTTCGGTTAAAGAAGGCATTGTATGGTCTAAAACAAGCTCCAAGAGCATGGTATGAAAGACTGAGTGCTTATCTTCTATCACATGATTTTTCAAGAGGTAAAGTAGATAATAATTTATTTTTAAGAAATTTTCTGAGGGATCTTGATTGTACAAATATATGTTATGAATTATTGTTGGTTGTATTAATGAATCACTTTGCAAATTCTTTGAAAAACTTATGCAAAGTGAGTTTGAGATGAGCATATGGGTGAGCTTAATTACTTTCTTAGCTTGCAAATCAAGTAGACCCAGGAAGGCACTCACATTTGTCAAACTAAGTATAATTCAGATTTGCTTTCTAAATATAGTTTTGACAAGTGTAAGCCTTTAAGAACTCTCATGAGCTCAGGAATTAAGATAGACAGTGATGCAATTGGCAAAAACGTAGATCAAAAGATCTAGAGGTATGATTGGTCATTACTCTATCTTACTGCTACTAGACCAGACATAATGTTCAATGTATGTTTATGTGCCAGATTTTAGGCTGAACCTAGAGAATCTCATATTAATGTTGTTAAAATAATTTTTAGATATCTTATAAATACAAGTCAATTGGGTTTATGGTATCCCAGATGTTCTAAATTTAAATTTCTTGGATATAGTGATACTGACTATGCTGGATACAAAATAGATAGAAAAAGCACTGGTGGTACTTGTCAATTTCTTGTAGAATGCTTAATTTCTTGGTCTTCTAGAAAATAAAATTCAGTAGCATTATCCACAACAGAAAGAGAAATACTTGTAGCAGGAAATTATTGCACTCAACTACTGTGGATTAAACATCAACTAGAAGACTACGGTCACAAATTGCATAAAATCCCAATGCTATGTGATAATACAAGTGCAATAAATATGACCAAAAAGCCAATCCAGCATTCAAGAACCAAGCACATTAAGGTTAGACATTATTTCATCAGGGACCATGTAAGTAATGGTGATATTTTACTTGAATTTGTTACCACATATAATCAATTAGCTTATATTTTTACTAACCTCTCCCTGAGGATAGATTAACTTCAATTAGAATGAAATAGGAATGTGCAATCCTGATTGAATACTTAAAATTCTTAAATACATTGTTTGATCTATCTATCGTCAACTTTTTCTAACTCCTGAACATCGAAGTTTTGGAAGTCGACTTTTAGATGGTCAGAGTTTTTGTCAATTCAAAAAAACAAGGTTACAAATATTTGGGGGGAAATTAATTAATTAATTAATATCATCTGTTCATCTCCCATTCTATGGTCTGTCATAAATCTCCTTTCTTTACATAGACCTTCCTTTCTCTTCCAAATCACATCATTTGAAACATCTCCGACTCCTCTGTCTTCTTCTTGGTTTCGTGTTCATTCTTCAACCCGACAGAACCCTTCCCAAGCATCTGTTGATTTTTCTTCAATCTTCTTGAAGAAAGGTGGGATCTTTGACATTGTTGAACTCATTTCACATCTCCTCTATCATTCCCTTAGACCTTTCCTGTGTATTTGTCTAGATGGCCTCCTCTAGGGCTCTGGACGGTTCCTTCTTCTCTCAGAGCAGTTCAACCAACTCATCTCGGCCAAGCTTTGATTTGCCTAGGGAAGATAGTAGATTTCTCACAATTGACGGGCAAACTCCACTCAGTAGCAGAAACACTAGATGTGATGGGTTGGACAAAGTTATGCAGATCAATGAGCCAACATATGACAATGCTGTGAAAGCCTTTTATGTGACTCTTCAAGTATCTGTAGACGGATCTCTAGTGAGACTTGTCAAAGGTACTCCAGTCTCTATTTCTAAAGAGTTATTAGTCGAAATTTTGGATTGCTCCTCTTCCGGACACAAGATCAGTGATACTATATCCTTGGAGGGGAATTATTGGAAGTCAGGGTAGTATCTCCAAGAAAGGGCTTCTCATCAACGAGCTCTCAACTAAAAAGAGGCTTCTTCATGCCATCATCACTCCTAGAGTAGGTACTCATTCATCTATCACTGCCAGAGATGGCAACCTGCTATTTTGGGCTATTCAGAGGCATCAAGTGAATCTTGCCTTTATTATTCTAGAGAGAATGGCAGGGTCCAAGTTCTTGCAAGAATCTCTTCCTTCTGGAGCCTTGCCCACAGTCATTTTTAGAAGATTTGAAGTGGACTTATCAGATGAGCTCTCAGTGTCAGTTAAGAGAAGATTGGGCTATCCACCCTTGAAGAAGTCATTATATTTTAGAGGATAAAGCCCAAAATATTTGGACTAAGGACTCTGTAACCAACTATTCTCATGATATTTTTCCTGATGAGGTACAGGCTCCTCCATTTCTCAACCTATTCAGCCTCTAGCAGCTAGAAGAGAGGTAGTAAGAGAAGAAGTGTAGAAAAGAGCCAATACAAGCTGAGCAAGAAGGATCTTCTCATGAGCAAGATCTCCCTGAGGACACCATCAATCAAGTACTTAGAGATATCAAGGGTAAAGCAGTGGCTCATGAAGAAGATGTTCCAAGTCCTACACCATTTGAGCCAACTATAGAAGAAGCGTTTCACCATCTCTCCACCTCAGTTGAGACTCGGCCAACGACTCAGGGGGAGACTAGTAGGACCATTGATGATGTACTCAATGTGTCCTTAAGCAGCAAGAGATTCTTGGTGTACTCCAGATACGGATACTCAGATTGATATAAAGTTTGATTTATGTCAAAAGAAATTCAGCAGATGAAAGATCTGCTCCTTCAGTTGGTTTGCCAGCAGGGCAAGGGCAGCTCTGCAGCACCTACCACTACTCCTCAACCTGAAGAGCTACAGCCAAGATCATTCAGTTGAGCAGCCCAAGCAGCAATCAGATCATTAGCCATAGCAACCTTTAGAACAACCATCAGTGCAGCCAGAGCCGTAGTCAGATTAACTTGTTGAATAGCAGCAGCAGCAGGAATCACTAGCACCATAAGGGCAGTTAGTGGAGAAGTCTTCTCAGGCAGTAGAGGATCAGCCCAGGGTTCAGACCTTCAAGAAAAGAGTCAAGAGAAAGTTGGACAAATTAGGTTCTATAGTTTTTCCTTCCTCTGAACCTTCTTCCTTACCTCCGTCTCCCTCTGAACCCATGCCTCCAGTTTCCTCTGATCCTCCTCCCCCATCTACTTCTCAGCCAGGGGAATAGCCTCCCTCTCCACCAATCACTTCTTTTGCCTCATTCCCCATGGTATACACTTACACTCCTACACCTGTAAACACTCCAACACTTCATACCTAGCTCCTTATTTCTTAATCCCTCCTAAATCATCTACTCTTCTTTAGCTCAACCTACTCACCTTCTTCCTCAAATAGTGCCCAGTGTCGCACTTCCATCTCAAGTGGGGAAGAAGATGAAATATAATCCTAGCTCCTTACTTCCTCCATTTAGTATGCTTTCAATTGTCACTCTGAGCGCAATTTTGCTCTTTTCCAAGAATTTCTGCATATCAAAGTTTTTCTTGAAGTCCATGGGTTGCCAGGCTACAAATTTGAAAACTAGCACCTCTTTTGATCAAAACTCAAGAAGTTCCTCTAGCTGATCTTAGTCTCATCACTTGAAAAAGTCATAGTCTTTCTCCTGAGGAATTCTGTCTCTTTACCCTGGAGAAAAAGCACAGTTAGCAAAGCTAGAACAAGGAACAAATTTATAATGTTCATTTCACTTAGATCTCACATTCTTTGATCTATTTGTAGATTTCATCAAAGAGTTGCAGTTAGTTTAAGTAGAATGAAGAAATTTAATGAAGACAGATTCAGGTTAAATCTACCTGATGTTAGTAGGGGTCAAGGGCCATGTTATTTGAAGGGCAAAGAGCTATCACTCCATCTATGTCTATTGGATTGCACTCAGGACTCTACCCCAACCTGATAGGTGCCATCTCATCTACAAAAGCCTTTGCTCAAGTAGTCTTCAATAGGCACATCAGGTTAGCAGTCAGATTCAAGATCAAGTACAACATTAATGTAATGACCCGCTACCACCTGGTACGGTTATACCAACCCACTCGGATGAGAGCAAGCGGCTACAGGGGAAAAAACCGCAACAAGTAACAAATGGGCTGAGATATACATAAATAGATAACACTATTGCAACGGAAATTAAACCAATTCTTATTCCATCAACTTTAATCCACATACCACAGTCTATATAGTCCAATAAAGAAAAGACATAAAATAAATTTCACTAACATATAGCCAACTTCAATACATATCCACAATTCAAATTTCCAATTACATACTAGGAAAATAAATTACAATCTTCAATCTACTTCGCGCTCCTCTCGGATCTTGCCAAGTCCTCAACTACTAACTCTCCTGAAAGTTTAGCAAGGGTGAGTCTACATAATAGACTCAGCAAGTTACTTAAAATTAAACATATATACCTATCAATGTGCTTTCTAACAATTTAACACTGTTAAAATTTAGCAATTAAAGTCATACATGCTCATGCCATAACATAAATGAATTAACATGGAATCGTATTAAACACTATTCTAACACATGTAAAATAATAATCTAAACATGATTACTATAACATGGTATCATTTACATAAGTACAAACATATATCACAGTTTTCATACTTTATTCAAATCATTGCGCAGTTCTACAAATCTAATCATTGAAACATGTACAAGATAGGTAGCACTCCTAGCATGATTTCTAACACACTCACATGCAATTTTAATACTTTACTATACATCTAGCTTGCTGTTTTTGTATAAAATTTATCACATAAACACATGCATATGGATCACATTAAACTACACAACATGATACTAAACATATAATCACAATTAATCTAGCTCATATTAACACGCACATATTCATCATGACATGCATACATGCATTACTTTCACACTATCACACTTTCATTTACACACGATTTCATTGTTTTCCACTTCATATTCACGTATTTCTTATCACTTCACTTTGCACATAACATGTGTCACGTCACATATATCTTGCACATACTTGTGCCACAATCACATGTCATTTTTCACGTTATACTTATGTTCATTTTACACAATGCCAAGACACAGCCCAAACCACCACTAGAAGATCATGTAGCATACACATTCACATTCATGTACTTAACCACTAAGCATAGTGATCAAGTCTTGGTTCCAGTAGAAACCGGGAGAAGCCCTCTCCACCATTACCAGTGGAACTTGTCCACCTCCAGGATTTTCAAGACCTTTGCCTCGGGTATCATGGTTTAACAAGACCTTTGTCTAGGGTATCACAATTTATCAAGACCTTATCTAGGGTATCACAATTTTCAAGACCTTGTCTAGGGCCTCACATAACATGTTTGAGCTTTCCTGTAGGTGCACTACTACAGTACAGCTCCAGCATCTAGGGTGGCAGTGTCTTATGGGCGCATTTATTTATCTTGTCATCTTTACATGTTTCACACCACACATGCTCTTTATCCCTCACTTTCCATGCACATGCACACACGTATATTATGGAAAATAAATTTAACACATTCAAATCTCAAATCAGTTATAAACAGTAATTCACAGAAACTAATCATGATGCATTCACACTTTAAACTTGGTTGAGACTTAATTCAATTTATGGTACAGAAACCTTCTGAAATTCATATTCATTTACCGTGATCAAAACAGATAGAAAATTAACCACATGGTAAATATGTATCACAGAAACACATCACTAATTTTTCATAAATTCGGAGTAGTAAACTATTTTTAATATTAAACATAGATTTCAGGCAATTTACAAAATTTCAATTTGAACATGGTGGACAGTGAACCATACATTATCACCGATATAAAATATGCACATAGTGGTTCTACTTTCATTAAAATTTTCTGAAACAATACTATTCAACATATACAATTATTCAGTATTTAAATATATCATATCATAATGTAGAAAGATTTAGAAAATAATAACACTCTGCACAGTAATTTGAATCCTACCAAATTTTAAAACGGTTCACATACAGTACAGGGAACATAACTGAAAATTTTCAACAAATTTTGGATCTGTGCCCTAATTATGATAATTGAAACTGGTTTTCAGCATAATTATTATCAAAATCACTTTAACAGGTTTCATACTATTATAGCTACACCCAACAGTGGTAACACCTGGATACAGTCATTATATGGTCACAGGAAAACTCTGAAACCCTAATTCAACATGGATCTAATTAAATAGAATTTATCAATGCTAAATCATGCTCAATGCCTCCTTACAAATTTCTAATAAATTGGACAATTTACGAAAATTCAACCTAACCACATGGTATGTTCTACTGATGTACTTGGCCATTCACAAAATTTACAACATGTACTCATGTTTAGAAATCCAGAAAAAATATATCACTAGATCAAAACATGATTATGTCAAACCTGTTGAACTTGGCGGCACAGAGGCTGCCGCCAACATGGTTAACGACACCCTAGGTGGCTGCCAACCTTGGATCTTAACAGCACAGATGCTGCCGTGAAGTTCCTGTATGTGCAAACACAGACTGGACGCAGAAACAATGGTGAATGGGGGTTCCAAGCATGGAATAAAATCCAGAAAAAATGATAAAAACCTAAAGGTTTGTCTATGGCTTGAACCATCAAGCTACTGCCTGGAAATAAATCAGTAGGTTTTGTCAGAGAAGCCCTCCTCAGCTAGTGCCAAGAAGGCGGTCTAAATCCGTTGAGATCTGATCCTCTTGTCGATGTAGGCCGCACTCCAGCATCGGGGATGATACCTTATCCATGGTGTAGTTTCCAGTCGGTGCAGATCTCAGGAAACCCTCCAGTCGCCAGATCTAACCTTCTAAAAATCAGGTTTTCTCACAGGATGTCTAGGGTTTTTACAAAGAGCTAAAAGACCTAATCTGAACGAAAGATGGGTATTTTATAGGCTAAAGGGGTCGGGTACGCATTAGGGGCAGGTCATCCTCCCATTGGAAGGTTTCCTAAACAAGAACCCGGCAAACCGTTACCGTTTTCAGGTTTGAAAACGCACACAGCTGGAGAATAGGCGTCCAACTCTGGTGCCGCCAACAGTGGTTGGTGTCCATTGATCTGGACGCCAACTTCCCATGGCCATGCAGTCAGTGGCACAAGATGCGCCGCCAGCTGTGCATCTCGGCCAAAACACAAATGTATATCCAAACAGATGTACTAATACATCATAAACAATTTAATGCATACAAAATTAAAATATATCATATGCACTTAGTTAAACCCATATATAATATAGGTACACAGTATAATTACATACCACATGTACTACATTTTTTTTAAATACACTATGCACAGAATAAATAAATATAATATGCCACACACAAGAATAACATATATTATACACATGTACACAAGTACGTAAATATTTATAAAATGCACCAAATCAACAATATTAAATGACACAAATTCGGGGTCCTTACACCCTTCCCCCTTAAAATGATCTTCATCCTCGAAGATTAGATCATGTATCTGCAGGTGGACATCGTCGATGTCGCCTCCAATCAATGCATACACCCTGGTCGATGCTTAAGTCTTGCTGCTGGCTTCTTTGCGGCTGGAACATCTCGGGGAACAAACTTTTCTTCTGATTCAGACACTCTCTAATCCGATGATTCATGCTGCCACACTTGAGACATCTCCCGACCTCATCCAACACATGTCTCTGCCATGACGCTTACCGCAGTGCACACACACGGGCTTCTCATGCCTGCAGGAGCTAGTGACTACGATGCTGACTCTGCTGGTACTATAGCTGATTGCTAACCTTCCATGATTTTCTTCATCTTCCTCTTCTGCCACTGAAATGGTTCTGGCAACCTCTCCAACGAGCCTTCTTCTCCTCCAGATACAATTCCATCTCACTCTCCTGCCTGCACGCCATGCTAAGAGCCGCTTCCATAGTCCTATGGTCAAATGCTACTAGTCTGGCCTCAATGACAGTCTAAGTCCCATTACAAACTTCTTCGCCTTGTGCCTCTCATCAGTAACTATGTGCAGTGCATACCTCGATAACTTCATGAATCTAGCCTCATACTCCAAAACTGACATCGAGCCCTGAGTCAATGCTAAGAATTCTGCTCCATCTTGTCCTGTATATGCTCGGGAACATACTTGGCCTCAAATAACCTCACGAACTCTTCCCAGGTCACCTCTAGCTCCACTCCCTCAAACTGTGTGTGAAGAACAGAAGATCACCACACATTCGCTCGCTCTTGAAGCATATATGACGCCAAGCTGACCTTATCATCTCTACATATCTGATGGCTCTTAATATCTTCTCGATCTCCCTAAGCCAACTCTCTGCAACCAATGGTTCACTCTCCCCTTAAAAAGAGGAGGAGCCATCCGCTTGAAACTCTCCATGATCGATACACCTCCTACACCACGGTCCTGCTGAGCTGGTGCTGGAACCTGAGCTTGAAGCTGAGTTTGAAGAGTTGCTTGCATCTGCACTTGAGTTTGCATCACTTGCACAAGTCCTTGCATGAATGTGCCGTAGTCAACCAACGATGGCGGGGGTGGCGCAGGTGGTCCCTGAGGTGCTGGTACTTCCTGATGCGCATTTGCTGTCCTCCTTAGTTCCTCATCCTGGACATGTATACTCGAACGTCGGGTCCTTACAGCCAATGCTACAAAAAAAAACACCAAGTTAAACTCCATTTATCACTACACTAACATATTATCTTGCATTCATCTTATCACTTTTCTAATCCTATCTTAATTATTCCTTCGATCTGGCTATCCACTACAAAGACTTAGAGATGTGATTTAGTTGATGGCTATTCAAGTATAATCTCAACCCTGTGTCTATGATACCATCTCTATAACGACCCGCTTCCACCCGGTATGGTTATACCAACCCACCTCGGATGAGAGCAAGACGCTACAGGGGAGAAAACCCCAACAAGTAACAAATGGGCTGAGATATACATAAATAGATAACACTATTGCAATGGAAATTAAACCAATTCTTATTCCATCAACTTTAATCCACATACCACAGTCTATATAGTCCAATAAAGAAAAGACATAACATAAATTTCACTAACATATAGCCAGCTTCAATTACATATCCAGACATAACATAAATTTCACTAACATATAGCCAGCTTCAATTACATATCCACAATTCAAATTTCCAATTACATATTAGGAAAATAAATTACAATCATCAATCTATCTTCGCGCTCCTCTTCGGATCTTGCCAAGTCCTCGGCTACTAACTCTCCTGAAATGTTTAGCAAGGGTGAGTCTACATAATAGACTCAGCAAGTAACTTAAAATTCAAACTATATACCTATCACACATACTTTCTAACAATTTAACACTATTAAAATTTAGCAATTAAAGTCATACATGCTCATGCCATAACATAATGAAATTACATGGAATCGTATTAACACAACTATTCTAACACATGTAAAATAATAATCTAAACATGATTACTAATAACATGGAATCATTTATATAAGTACAAACATACAATCACATGCTTTCATACTTGATTCAAATCATTGCGCAGTTCTACAAATCTAATCATTGAAACATGTACAAGATAGGTAGCACTCCTAGCATGATTTCTAACACACTTCACATGCAATTTTAATACTTTACTATACACCTAGCTTGCTGTTTTTATATAAAATTTATCACATTTACATAACACATGCATATGGATCACATTAAAATACACAACATGATACTAAACGTATAATCACAATTAATCTAGATGATATTAACACGCGCATTATTTCCTCATGTCATGCATACAAGCACTTACTTTCACACTATCACACTTTCATTTACACATGATTTCCCATTGTTTTCCACTTTCATATTCACGTATTTTTATCACCTCACTTTGCACATAACATGTGCCACGTTCACATATATCTTGCACATACCTTGTGCCACAATCACATGTCATTTTTCACGTTATACTTATGTTCATTTTACACAATGCCAAGACACAGCCCAAACAACCACTAGAAGATCTTGTAGCACATACAGATTCACATTCTTGTACTTAATCACCAAACATAGTGATCAAGTCTTGGTTCCTGCAGAAAACAGGAGAAGCCCTCTCCACCATTACCAGTGGAACTTGTCCACCTCCAGGATTTTCAAGACCCTTGCCTCAGGTATCATGTTTAACAAGACCTTTGTCTAGGGTATCACAATTTATCAAAACCCTTGTCTAGGGTATCACAATTTATCAAAACCTTGTCTAGGGTATCACAATTTATCAAGACCCTGTCTAGAGTATCACATAACATGTTTGAGCTTTCCCGTAGGTGCACTACTACAGTACAGCTCCAAGAATCTAGAGTGGCAGTGTCTTATGGGCACATTTATTTATCTTTCATCTTTACATGTTCACACACACATGCTCTTTATTCCCTCACTTTCCATGCACATGCACACATGTATATTATGGAACATAAATTAACACATTCTGGTTCTCAAATCAGTTATAAACAATAATTCACAGTGTAGCAACCTTGATTTTTAAAATCATAAATAAAATAAAAATTTTAATTTAATAAATGAGATAAATATATTTAATTAGAATAAATGAGGGATAAGTGAAATAAAAGGAAATTAAATCAAGCTCATTAAGTTAAATCAATAATGGGTTATGTAAATGGCTCAAATCCAAAAATAATGGGCCTAATTGTGAGAAGCCATTATGGGATGGGAAGTAATTAAGCTAAATTCGGAATAAAAATAAGTAGTAATTAGTAAAGGGTTTAAATAATTATTAAATAGCCTATATCTATCCTAAAAAGAGTCCTATGCTTACCCTAACCCTTTTCCCACAAAATTGGATCCCTTCCCAATCCTATTAGGTAGATAAAGGCAAGAAAAGGGAAATAAATATGAGAAATTCGGAGTTTAAGGAAAGGGAGGAGTCTTAAGGAAGAAGGACTCTATTAGCAAGCTTAAACAGCCTAATTCGGCCCTATCAACCCTAAATTGCATGCTGAGACTTTGGGAGACGAAGGGAGAGGCTGAAGGATGAAGGAGCAAGGTGGGGAACGCTTGTAGCAAAGGGATTCACCTCGTTCATCGTCCAAAACCCTACCTTTTCTTTACTGCAACGAAAGGTAGGCAATCTCTGAAGCTAAATTCATGAAATTAAATCCCTAGGCAAACCATGTACCTCTCTTCAAAAGCCCCATGATTTCATCCTTTTCTTTCATACGTGGGGCAAATTAAATGTTCACAGTTCTATGACATGTTGTGCCCGAACCTCCATGATTACCTTACATCTCTGAACCTACTGTCCTCATGTCGTGAATTAAATACTATAAATACTGCTTGAAGATAGGGTTCTAACAAACCCACTTTGTCCAAATTCCATTGAGCATGCTATGCAAATTAAATCATTTTCTATACGTGTGCATGTTCCATGTTAATGAAACTTAACCTGTCTAAAGCATGCCTTACACGAATCTGTTCTCTAATTAATCATGCCCAGTGATAGATCCTATGTCTAGTTTTGTTGAAAATTTATTTCATGAATTTTGAAGCTTTCTGTCATTATATATCGATTTTTGAAGTGAGTTGGGAGGGATGGAACCCACTGGAAAAGGAGCAAAAGGTCTTTTCTGGATCCGGCCACCTTCTGGTGTCACGACGGCCCGACCCGTCGTGATCTCAGAGGGGGTCGCGACAAGGGGGTCCGTTGCATCTGAACGCGATGAGTCGACATGTTGCGACGTGCCCCCAGTTCACCTCGGCACCCAGTTCAGCAGAACGTGACCGGACATCGTGTCACCACCTGATTACGACTGTCAACCCAGTCGCGACCTGACCCTCTGATCGCGCCAGTCACTGGCATCGCGACCTGATTGCGCCACCCCTATGCATTGCAACCTCAGAGTCGTGGCCAGAACCTGAATTTGCACTTATACCCCTGCTAATTATGTCAATTCAACCCAGTTAGATTTAAATAAACACAGTCATGCATAATTTCGATTTGTTAATTAATAATGGCCAATATTACATGAAATTAATTAATGTAAAAGTTATGTGCACAACCATACATGTTCTCTTGATTCATCTACACTTGCACACACTAAACCTAAATGTATGCCATGAGACTTATTAACTTACTCAATAATGTATCTGGTAATTTAGCGAAATAATTACTAAATTCCCTATTTAAATAATTACACTTGTTTTCGTTTCACTAGCGCGTTTTATACACCGTTACTGCTTCCCTCGGCCTTCGAGCACTCGAGGCACGACGGACCTTAGTTTCTACACACTATTTTGGCATGGACCACCTCTCCACCGGAAGACTCCTGACTGGACCAGGGAATCCTTGTCAAGGCCTCCATAAGTCTTCTTGGCTATGGCACACGTCCTTAGCCGACGAGCTGGTTGTACCCTTAAAACCCGTTACACCCCTAGGGATCAGTACGAGCCAAATGGCCTTAGTGTTTCCTCTTACCTTGTGATCACGTCGGACCATCTAGCCTGTGTTCCTAGCACGGCTAGTGGACGAGTGTGACTTCTACTAGACTGCTGGCATCTGACTTAGTGCTGTGCAACTGTTACTATCATGGTTTAACGTTGTTTTACGATTGTACCCCTATCTCATCTACTATCTCGTTACTCTCATCTGTTCACTTTCACTCTATACTCTCATCTATTTCGTCTATTACTCTCATCTCTTCTTGGTACTCTATTTGGCCATACAATTGATTGTCTAAAATAACAAGTGCTATATGCCAGTGCAATAGGGCCCGGTTTGGTTCTGGGGAGAGCTCCCGAAGAGTGCTATTCCTTGCAAGGGTTACATGATCAGGATGTGTACGGCTTGCATCCAGTGCCATTTAATAATATAACAATTAATCGTTGACAATCAAAGTGCTATCTATTCGAGTGCTATACAAGTGCGATTATCGTTACATGTCCATTCTATTATCGTTCTCGTTATGCTATTTCACTGTGCAAGTGCTATTGCTCTCTTGTTATCGTTACTTGCTCTACATGACTATACTCTTTCGTTACCTTGCCATTAAGACATTAATTATTTAAAGCATGCTTGTTCTCATGAGATATTAAGTCCTACTGGGTGTTATTCGCTCATCCTGTGTATTTTTATTCATGTGTTCAGGTGAGTCGGATGGTGACCACACTCATGAGGATGGGACTGATGAGGATGTTGCTCAGGAGTGACCCTATCAGCTATCATGGCGTAGTAGTTAGTTAGTTTAGTAGTCAATCAGTCAGTATGTATTAGTTTAGAATTTGAATAAAGTACTTTGGGCCCTAGTTATGGCTCTGATGGATTGATGTAATAGTTAGTTGATGGATTATTAATGAAATTGCAGTTATTTGATATTATTTCCAATTGTGCAATGGTTTGTCATTTATTCTCGCTCTATACTATTTAATAACTATAATATCACTCCGATATTCCTCGTCGGGGCGTTACAGTTTTGCGGTATCAGAGCCTAGGTTATTCTTAAGTATAGGATGATCTAGGCTTGACCTGCCTTGACTTAGAGTCTAAATACCGTACCTATGTGAAATGGGTAGAACCAAGGGTAATAAGATAAAATAAACTCACACACGCACAAACTTAGTGCAACCTCAATGACTTACGCTTAAATTCTCTTTTGAAGGAACTTAAACACTAGCAATGGCAGCGGAGCGTGCTCAACTCCGTGACATGCAACACACCATCCAGCAGCTTATCCAGGCATTACTCCAGGCTGCTGGAGCTAATAACAACAATAACGAGGAGCTGGAGAAGTACATCTCAATTTCCGCAATCTGAATCTGCCTCGATTCAGTGGGACCACTGATCTTGACGAGGCAGAGAATTGGCTGAAAGATATTGAATGAGTTTTCCATGTTATGCAATGCGCGGATGCTGACAAGTTACTGCTAGCCACATTCCAACTCGAAAGGGACGCCCGTGCGTGGTGGGAGTCCGTTGAGGCCACCGGGGCCGATGCACAATTCACATGGGAGGAGTTCAAGGAGCACATTAACTCCAAGTACTTCTCCGAAAGAGTCCAAGAATGAAAGGCATCCGAGTTTGTTGCTTTGAAGCAAAGGAACCTCACAGTTGCTGAGTATGAGGCTCAGTTCTCCGGTTGGCATGATATGCCAATCATCTGGTCGGCACGGAAAGAATGAAGGCCAAGCACTTTCTAAATGGGCTCAAGCCTGCTTACATCACACAGCTAGAACCTCTGGACATCCAAACTTATCCAGAGATGGTGAAGAAAGCACAATGTTGGAGGATGCGACCGACTTCACTGAGCGCATCAAAGGCAGAATGGTAAAGGGGGAACAGACATCCGGAGCACCAAGAAAGCCCACTAACGGCAAGAAGAAGTCGTTAAGTATCACTGATGGGCCAAGCCAGGAGCGGAAGCCCAAAGTCCCCACCCCTACTGCTCCAACCAACAAACCAAAATGCAAGCACTGTGACAAGCTAGGTCACACGGTAGAAGAATGCTGGAGAAAGGTAGGCGCATGCCTACATTGCGGGAGTCGAGAGCACCGTATACCCGACTGCCCTCTACTCAAAGAAAACGAGAAGCGTCCTGCGGGACAGAGAAAACTCGGCCAACTGCAGGCCCTGCAAGAAGTGGAAACCACCGAGGAAGGTGGAGTTGTGGAAGGTACTCTACCGGTCTTTTCTCAATCAGAATTTGTTTTGTTTGACACAGGTGCAACACATTCATTTATATCACAAGCATTTGCTGATACATTAATTGAAAAACCTGCATCTATGGAATTTGAACTACCTATTACCACACCATTGGGAGAAAAATCTCAATTAAATAAATACTTTCCATTAGCTGATGTTAAGATTGGTGATCTCAATCTGAGAGCTGACTTGATCTGTATGCCGATGGAGGGCTACGATGTTATTCTGGGAGTCGATTGGCTGTCCACGTATGGGGCTATCGTGGACTGTAGAAGAGGGAAGATCCTTTAGTGAATTCCCTAAACTGACCTTCACGGGACGTAGACACAAGTGGCACTTGTCTCTCATCTCTGCTATCAAAGCATAGAACTTGATAAGAAAGGGCTGTGTGGCATTTCTTGCCGTAATTGTAGTAGAAAAGAAATCATCAAAGATATCTGACATTCATATAGTTCAAGAATACTCAGACATGTTTCCCGATGAGCTGCCAGGCATTCCACCTGAGAGAGATGTGAATTTATCAATTGATCTAACACCTGAAGCTGCACTGGTATCACGCTAACCCTACAGGATGTCCCCGGACGAATTGAAAGAGTTGGAAGGAACAATTGATGGAGTTGTTGGAAAAAGGATTTATCAGACCAAGTACTTCTCCTTGGGGAGCACTAGTGCTGTTCGTCAAGAAGAAGGACGGATCTATGAGGCTATGTATCGATACAGGCAGTTAAATCATCTCACTATCAAGAACAAATATCCTCTGCCTCGTGTCGACTAGCTGTTGATCAAATATTAGGAGCCAAATATTACTCTAAGATTGACCTTAGATCGGGATATCATCAGATGAGAATTAAAGATGCAGACATCTACAAGACAGCTTTCAGGAGCAGGTACGATCATTATGAATTTGTAGTTATGCCTTTTGGACTAACCAATGCTTCTGCAACTTTCATGCAACTAATGAACAACATATATCAGCCATACCTCGATAAGTTCATCGTGTTGTTTATTGATGATATTCTCATATATTCCAAGACTAAGGAAGAGCATGAAGAGCATCTGAGGATCGCTCTGCAAATTTTATGGGACAACAAGCTCTACGCCAAATGAGCAAGTGTGAATTCTAGCTCGAGGAGGTGTCATTCCAAGGCCACGTTATATCCAAGGATGGTATCACTGTCGATCCTTCCAAGGTAGAAGTTGTACTCAACGGGAAAGACCGACTAATGTTATCGAGATCAGAAGCTTTCTTGGACTGGATGGTTACTATAGACGGTTCATAAAAGACTTCTCCAAGATAGCTGTACCTCTTATGCGCCTTACGCGAAAAGAGAATCCTTATGTCTAGAGCAAGGAGTGCGAGAAAAACTTTCAGACACTAAAGCAATGTTTGACATCTGCACCTGTCCTCGCATTGCCAATCGAGGGCGAAGGATTCTCAGTATACACCGATGCATCTGGAATCGGTCTAGGCTGCGTATTGATGCAGAATGAGAAGGTGATAGCTTATTCTTCAAGGCAGTTGAAGCCACATGAAGTCAATTATCCTGTCCATGACTTAGAATTGGCCGCGGTGGTATTTGCACTCAAGATATGGAGGCATTATCTGTATGGGGAGAAACTTATTGTCTACTCCGACCACAAGAGTCTGAAGTACTTATTTTCTCTGAAGGAACTAAATATGCGACAAAGGAGATGGCTGGAGTACTTAAAGGATTTTGATTTCAACATTCAATATCACCCAGGCAAAGGTAATGCAGTAGTTGATGCACTTAGTAGGAAGCCAGTAGCTTCACTATCTTGTTTAGTCATGGGCGAGATGCAATTACTTAAGCAATTCGCCAGTCTGGATCTGAACATTGAGTAGAGAAATGATAAGATGTTAGTTGCTAACCTTAGAGCTCAACCCAACATTTTTGTCAAAATCAGGGAACAGTAGGATAATGACTCATTCTTGGTCCGAGTCAGGGAGACCATAGAAGACAAAGCCGATTTCTCCATCGCCGAGGATGGGAAAATATTATTCCAAGATAGGACCTGCGTGCTGACAATGAGGAGCTGAAGAGAAAGCTGATGGATGAAGCCCACAAGACCAAGTATACTATTCACCCAGGCGTAACCAAGATGTACCAAGACATGAAAAGGTCATTTTGGTGGCCCAACATGAAGCGTGAGGTGGCTGAGCATGCCGCGCACTGCCTCACATGTCAACAGGTAAAAGCTGAACACCATCGTCCTGCGGGTGTACCTAAGCCCCTGAACATACCTAAATGGAAGTGGGAAAGTATTGGCATGGATTTCATCATGGGTTTACCCCGAACTCGTGGCGGACTCGATGTTATCTGGGTTATTGTGGACCGATCGACTAAGTCCACACTTTCTTTGCAATTAAGAGTACAACGAGTGTGGATGTACTTGTAGCCCTATATGTGAAAGAGATAGTGAGATTACATGGAGTCCCCGTGTCCATTGTCTCAGATCGTGATCCTAGGTTCACTTCTAGATTCTGGAAGGGACTTCAGACTGCATTGGGTACTAAACTCAATTTCAGCACTGCCTTCCACCCACAGACTGATGGGCAGATAGAAAGGACAAATCAGATAGTGGAAGATATGCTACGTGCCTGCACTATGGATTTTGAAGGATTTGGAATAAACAACTATCCTTAATTGAATTCGCCTACAACAACAGTTATCAAGCCAGCATTAATATGGTACCATTTGAAGCACTCTACGGCAGAAGCTGCAGATCGCCAATGTGTTGGAATGAAGTAGGTGAACAACAATGCTGGGACCAGACATGGTGCAAAACACAAGCAGAGATATACATGTTATCCAAGATAGGATAAATATAGCTCAGTCTAGGCAGAAAAGCTATGCAGACAAGAGAGGAAGTGACTTAGAATTTCAAACTGGAGATCATGTGATGCTAAAAGTATCCCCGACCCGAGGATTTCAAAGGTTTGGGATGAAAGGAAAGCTAAGACCAAGGTTTATAGGTCCATTCGAAGTGTTGAATAGAGTTGTGAGGTGGCGTATCGACTGCCACTACCTCCCTAGTTCTCAACTGTACACACGTATTTCATGTGTCAATGCTGAGGAAGTACGTGTATGACCCGTCACATGTAATCAGCTATGATGATATCATTTTGAATAAAGACATGACCTATGACGAAAGGCCAGTGAAGATCTTGGACAAGAAGATGCAACAACTTCGGAATCGAGTTATACCCGTGGTAAAGATACTCTGGAGAAATCACGAAGTTGAAGAAGTCACGTGGGAGCCCGAAGCACTAATGCAAATGAATTATCTGGAGTTATTTAGTAAGTCACTCTTCCTCTCACGATCATATGAATTTAGGGACCAAATTCTTTTTAGAGGGGGAGGATGTAGCAACCTTGATTTTTAAAATCACAAATAAAATAAAAATTTTAATTTAATAAATAGATAAATAGATTTAATTAGAATAAATGAGGAATAAGTGAAATAAAAGGAAATTAAATAAAGCCCATTAAGTTAAAACAATAATGGGTTGTGTAAATGGCTCAAATCCAAAAATAATGGGCCTAATTGTGAGAAGCCATCATGGGATGGGAAGTAATTAAGCTAAATTCGGAATAAAAATAAGTAGTAATTAGTAAAGGGTTTAAATAATTATTAAATAGTCCATATCTATCCTAAAAAGAGCCCTATACTTACCCTAACCCTTTTCCCACGAAATTAGATCCCTTCCCAATCCTATTAGATAGATAAAGGCAAGAAAAGGGAGATAATATGGGAAATTCAGAGTTTGATGAAAGGGAGGAGCCTTAAGGAAGAAAGGACTCTATTAGCAAGCTTAAACACCCTAATTCGGCCCTATCAACCCTCAATTGTGTGCTGAGACTTTGGGAAACAAAGGGAGAGGCTGAAGACGAAGGAGCAAGGTGGGGAACACTTGGAGCAAAAGGGATTCACCTCGTTCTTCGTCCATAACCCTAATTTTTCTTTACTACAACAAAAGGTAGGCAATCTCTCAAGCTAAATTCATGAAATTAAATCCCTAGGTAGTCCATGTACATCTCTTCAAAAGCCCCATGATTTCATCCTTTTTCGTTCAACTGGAGGCGAATTAAATGTTCAAATTTCTGTGACATGTAGTGCCTGATCCTCCATGATTGCCTTACATCGCTGAACCTACTTGTCCTAATGTCTTGAATTAAATACTATAAATACCGCTTGAAGCTAGGTTTCTAACGAACCCACTTTGCCCAAATTCCATTGAGCATGCTATGCGAATTAAATCATTTTCTATACCTGTGCATGTTCTAGGTTAACAAAATTAACCTATCTAAAGCATGCCTTACACCAATCTGTTCTCTAATTAATCATGCCCAGTGATAGATCCATATGTCTAGTTTCATTTAAAATTGATTTCATGAATTTTGAAGCTTTCTGTGATTATATATCGATTTTTGAAGTGAGTTGGGAGGGATGAAACCCACCTAGAAAAGGGGCAAAAGCTCTTTTCTAGGCTCGAGCCACCTTCTGGTGTCGCGAAGGCCCGACCCGTCACGATCTCAGAGGGGGCCGCGACAAGGGGGTCCGTCGCGTTCTGAACACGACGAGTCAACATGTCACGACCTGCCCCCGATTCACCTCGACACCCGGTTCAGCAGAACGCGATCAGCATCGTGTCGCGACCTGATTGCGACCGTCAACCCTGTCGCGACCTGACCCTCTGATCGCGCCAGTCACTGGCGTCGCAACCTGATTGTGCCACCCCTGTGCGTTGCGACCTCAGAGTAGTGGCTAGAACCTGAATTTGCACTTATACCCCTGCTAATTATGTCAATTCAATCCTATTTAGATTTAAATAAACACTGTCATGCATAATTTCGATTTGTTAATTAATAATGGGCAATATTACATGAAATTAATTAATGTAAAAGTTATGTGCACAACCATACATGTTCTCTTGATTCATCTACACTTGCACACACTAAACCTAAATGTATGCCATGTAACCTTATTAACTACTCAATAATGTATCTGGTAATTTAGCGAAATAAATTACTAAATTCTCTATTTAAATAATTACACTTGTTTTCGTTTCACTCGTGCATTTTATACACCGTTACTGCTTCCCTCGCCTTCGAGCACTCGAGGCACGATGGACCTTAGTTTTCTACACACTCTCTTGGCATAGACCACCTCTCCATCGAGAAGAATCCTGATTGGACTAGGGAATCCTTGTCAAGGTCTCCGTAAGTCTTCTTGGCTATGGCGCACGTCCTTAGCCGATAATTGGTTGTACCCTTAAAACTTACACCCCTAGGGATCAGTACGATCCAAACAGCCTTAGTGTTTCCTTCTTACCTTGTGATCATGTCGGACCATCTAGCTTGTGTTCCTAGCACGGCTAGTGGACGGGTTTGACTTTTACCAGACTGCCGGCATCTGACTTAGTGTTGTGCAACTGTTACTATCATGGTTTAACGTTGTTTTACGATTGTACCCCTATCTCATCTACTATCTCGTTACTCTCATCTATTCACTTCACTCTATACTCTCATCTATTTCATCTATTACTCTCTCTCTTCTTGGTACTCTATTTGGCCATACAATTGATTGTCTAAAATAACAAGTGTTATATGCCAGTGCAATAGGGCCCGTCTGGTTCTGGGGAGAGCTCCCGAAGACTGCTATTTCGTTGCAAGGGTTACATGATCAGGATGTGTACGGCATGCATCTAGTGCCATTTAATACTATAACAATTAATCGTTGACAATCAAAGTGCTATCTATTCGAGTGCTATACAAGTGCTATTATCATTGCATGGCCATTCTATTATCGTTCTCGTTGTGCTATTTCACTGTACAAGTACTATTGCTCTCTTGTTTACGACACTTGCTCTACATGACTATACTCTTTCGTTACCCTGCCATTAAGACATTAATTATTTAAAGCATGCTTGTTCTCATGAGATATTAAGTCCTACTGGACGTTATTCTCATCCTGTGTATTTTTAGTCATGTGTTCAGGTGAGTCGGATGGGGACCACACTCACGAGGATGAGACAGATGAGGATGTTGCTCAGGAGTGACCCTATAAGCTAGCATGCGTAGTAGTTAGTTAGTTTAGTAGTTAGTCAGTCAGTATGTATTAGTTTGAAATTTAAATAAAGTACTTTGGGCCCTAGTTATGGCTCTGATGGATTGATGTAATAGTTAGTTGATGGATTATTAATGAAATTAGAGTTATTTGATATTATTTCCATTGTGCAATGGTTTGTCATTTATTCTCGCTCTATACTATTTAATAACTATAATATTGCTCAATATTCCGCGTCGGGGCGTTACACACAGAAACTTAATCATGATGCCATTCACACTTTTAAACTTGGTTGAGACTTAATTCAATTTATGGTACAAAAACCTTCTGAAATTCATAATTTATTCTACCATGATCAAAATAGACTAAAAATTTAACACATGGTAAATATGCATCACAGAACACATCACTAATTTTCTTCATAAATTTTGGAGCAGTAAAACTATTTTTAATATTAAACATAGATTTTAGGAAATTTACATAGATTTTAGGAAATTTACAAAATATTTCAATTTGAACATGGTGGACAGTGAACCATACATTGTAATAGATATAAAACATACACACAGTGGTTCTAACTTCATTAAAATTTTCTGAAACAACAACATTCAACATATACAATTTTTCTGTATTTAAATCTATCATATCATAATGTAGAAAGATTCAGAAACTAATAACACTCTGCACAGTACTTAGAATCCTACCAAATTTTAACCACGGTTCACATATAGTACAGGAAACATAACTGAAAATTTTCACAAATTTTGGATATGTGCCCTAATTATGATAAATGAAACAGATTTTCAGCATAATTATTATCAAAATCACTTTAATAGGTTTCATACTATTATAGCTACACCCAATAATGATAACACCTGAATACAGTCATTATATAGTCACAGGATAACTATGAAACCCTAATTCAACATGGATCTAATTAAACAGAATTTATCAATGCTAAATCATGCTCAATACCTCTTTACAAAATTTCTAATAAATAGGACAATTATGAAAATTCAACCTAACCACATGGTATGTTCTACTAAATGTACTTGGCTATCACAAAATTTACAACATGTACTCATGTTTAGAATCTGGAAAAATATATCACAAGATCAAAACATGCATTCTATTAAACCTGTTGAACTTGGCGGCACAGAGGCTGCCGCCAACATGGTTAATGGCACCCTAGGTGGCCGCCAACCTTGGATCTTACCAGCACCAGATGCTGCTATTAAGTTCCTGTCTGTGCAAATACAGACTGGACGTAGAATAATGGTGAATGGGGGGTTCTAGGCATGGAATAAAATCCGTAAAAATGATAAAAACCTAAAGGTTAGGTCTATAGCCGAACCATCAAGCTACTTGCCTGGAAATAAATTAGTAGAGAGATGTTATGGTCAGAGAGCCCTCCTCAGCCAGTGCCAAGAAGGTGGTCTAAATCCATTGAGATTTGATTCTCCTGTCGATGTAGGCCGCACTCCAGCGTCGGGGATGATACCTCTATCCAAGGTGTAGTTTCCAGTCGGTGCATATCTCCAAGAAACCCCTCCAGTCGCCAGATCTAAACCTCAAAAATCAGGTTTTCTCACAGGATATCTAGGGTTTTTACAAAGAGATAAACGACCTAATCTGAACAAAAGATGGGTATTTTATAGGCTAAAGGGTCGGGTATGCATTCGGGGAAAGTCATCCTCCCGTTGGAAGGTATCCTAGACAAGAACCCAGCAAAACCGCTACCGTTTTCAGGTCTGAAAATGCACACAGCTGGAGAAATAGGCGTCCAACTCTGGTGCTGCCAACATTGGTTGGCGTCCATCGATCTGGACGCCAACTTCCCATGGCCATGCAGTCAGCGGCACAGGATGTTGTCGCCAACTGTGCATCTCGGCCAAAACAAATGTATATCCAAACAGATGTACTAATACATCATAAACAGTTAATGGGTACAGAATTAAAATTATATCATATGCACATAGAACCCATTATATATATATATATATATATATATATATATATTATATATATATATATATATAATATATATATATATATATATATATATATATATATATATTACATACACAATATAATTACATACCACATGTACTAATTTTTTTTTAAAACACACTATGCACAGAATAAATAAATATAATATGCAACAACAAGAATAACATATATTATACCATGTACACAAGTGAGTAAATATTTATAATATGCACCAAATCAAGAATATTAAATCCACAAAATTCGGGGGCCTTACAATTAGCTATCCTTTCATAGGTTGTCCTGATGCATGTAACCAAGAATTTAGTAAATCTCTAAGGTTTCCAGCACAGTTTTGCCAAGTCTGAGAGAATGTCAGAAGAACAGAGGGCAGTATGCTATCCGAAAGAGGCTACAAAGTGTAGAAAGCATAAATTATCTCCCTCTTCTTATTTAACCAAGAATTATGATGCCCTTTGGAAATTTGTCTCTCTGAAATAGATAGAGTGATACCCATCTATTACAAGGCCAAGGCAGCAGTCCAATCTCAGGTCTTCAGTGGAATATGACTGTTCATGATTTTCTGCATAAGGCTGCAAGTAGGAAATTCATTCTCCTTAGACAATCTTTGCTTGGTGATGCCTTTCACAAAAAACTTCTTTAGTATCATCGCAGGCATCTTAAGTCCTTTAGGAAAATTCCTATAGTAGGGCCTTCCTATAACTTAGATAGTTCTGTCTTTATCCATGTATTCCCTGAAAATGAGAAGAAGCTGGGGGATCTTCTTCAACCGTTCTTTGATCAAGTCCTACCTTCTCTTTATCTCCCTCAATCTTCTTGAGGTTTGTAAACATACTTTTCAGTTATTAATTATATACTTGTTCTTTCTTCTCTCTATCTCTTCGATGCCTTCTTTCCTTTGTTAGTGCCACAAAAGGGTAGAAGAGAACACATATATAGAACAGATAGGAGAACGACAAACAAAATCGAAATGTTTGATTAAAATCTGATTACATTGTATATAAAAGATTGTTTTTGTCATTAATAAAAAGGGGGAGAATTGTTGCATAGTCATCTTTTACAAAGGGTTGATTTATGTTTTAAAGAATTGTTGTGCATTTATCTCCTACAATTGCTTGATCATTATTTTGTTTATGACAAATTTTTTTAGCTAAACAAATTTATTTAATTATACCACACTTTACTTTGTATGAAAATTAATGTGTTAAAGTAAAGACATACATGTTTGTACCATATACCTTTACTGTATATTGGTGTCGACACTATCAACTTTTATTAAGAAAATTTTCTAAGTACACAATGTATACATACATATATATCATACTAACTCTGACTCCCAAGAAGTCGAAGTGTTGTATCGATTGCTGAAGAAACTGGTACTACTACGACTCCTCAGAAGTCGAAGTGGATTACCGATTGTTGAAGAAACCGAAGACTCACTCCGACTCTTGATAAGTCGAAGTCTAACATCGATTATCTAAAACATCTATTGACTGTTTCATATCGATTGTTCATATCGATTGTACTTCTTCATATTGATTACTCATATCGATTGTATATCACATCGATTATATTGGAACATCGATTGCTTCACTTAAACATCGATTACCTTAGATCATCGATTGTCTTTCGCATTGATTACTTTAGAACATCGATTGTCTTTCGCATCGATTACCTTAGAACATCGATTGTCTTTCACATCGATTATCTTAGAACATCGATTGTCTCAAACATCGATTACTATTATATTTAAACATCGATTACTTCATGTACATCGACTGTCTCAAAATCGATTACTATTATATTTAAACATCGATTGCTTCATATACATCGATTGTCTAAAACATCGATTGACTAGATCATTTGTCTTATGTATCGATTATTTCTCACTGTGACTCCTCGATAGTCGAAGCATGTTTACTACTGTAGTTATACTCCGACTCTTTGAAAGTCGAAGTATAATATCAACATTTGTGAACAACTACATTTATATTTTTTTAAGTATCTGTCATTATTTTGAACTATTAATATATTATTTGTGCGATTAATGTTAAGTCTTATAAAATTATTCAATGATCCATAGATGAACACCTAATGTACTATGTCATTCTCTTTGATATCTGTACGATATTTTATCCAATATGCTTTGTACTTCTCTATTATTTTATGTCTCATGACATTTCTGAATATCAGTTTTATAGTCTATTCTTTTAGAATGCTACGTGTCATGCAAAGACATGTGGTAGCATGCTTTAGAATATCTAGTCTCCAGATTTTAAGGAGATGTTCTTTTAAACTGTACTGCGTGCCAAGCAGGTGTCCCATGCCTCTTGAATGCTCACCTAACGCTGTACTGTCAAAGGACAGACTATCCGTCTGATAGGAACTGATAGATATCTGTTAGAAACTATCTGTCCCTTACCTTGTTATATTATTTTAAGTATCACAAGCATAACCCTGAGAAAAGGAAAAAGCATGGTATGGTGATCCCAGAAAATCTAGAAGAATTCTCTGAAGAAGAGCCATACATCTATCTCTATAGCCTGAAGCAGTGAGAGACTTAAAAGATAGAAGAATAACTCTCTGATGATCTGATCTCACCTGTCTCCAAGTCTCAAGACCCAACGTTTAAATTAAACGGCTATTTTCAAATGGAAACTTCTAAAGACTATATGTATGAATTTCAACAAGAGCGAATTCATCCACCATTGCAATACACATAAAGCATATACACACTAGAAGAGAGAAGAACTCAAGATCTAAAGAGAGTCTGCTTCAAGCTTCGACTTCCAAGCTCTCTTGCTTTCAGAAGTCATTCTTTTTGGGTGGTCCTTTAGCTATTATGAATCTTCTTTTTAGTCCACCTTCTTACAGTCAAAAAGAGTCACAAATTCCACTCTTACTTGTATATCTTTCTGATCTTCTATGTTTGCTCATCTTTCTGAGCAGAAACACTATGTTTATTTTTGTGTAAGGAACCAGCCGGGGATTGTTCCCTATAGTGCCCCTCTGCGAAGAGAAGACCTACGATTGTAGGTGGTTGTAATACCCCTCTGTGAAGTGAAGAAGACTGCTTGGGAGCAAGTGGGTTATAATACCTCTCAGGTTGAGAGAAGGCCAAATGTTCTTAGCAGTTTAGTAAAATCTCAAGGGGTTCTTGGGGACTGGATGTGACTTTCATTTGAAGGGCCGGACTAGCATAAATCTTTGTACACTTGTGTGATTGATTCCATCAAGCTTTTCACTTATTTCACACACTACACTAAGTACTAACATTACTATCTAGTGTTATTTGTTTTCAGATAAATTTTAAAAGTGCAAGAAGTCCTATTCACCCCCCTCTAGGACATCTAAAGCTCCATCTCGATCCAACAGTTGGGATCATAATTATCTATGGACGATATTAATTAAGTTTTGCTTGAGAGATTGCCCACCTTTGAGCACTTTAAGATACTACGGCAAGACACGAAGAAACTCCCTTACAAGCCTCCTTCTTCATGAATTCCTCGTCCAAGAGCCTTCATTCCACGTCCTCCAAGTTCTAGAAGATCAATAGGGTTGGCCATGGGCGAGATTATGGTGTATTTGTAGGTTTAGGGTTGAAGAGTCATTCTAAACTCTAACACTTCCTCCAACTCCGAATTTTCATATTTATCTAACATTTTTCTAGCATTTATCCCTCTATTAGGCTTAAGATGGGGCACCCATTCTATGGCTAGCAAGTTAGAGTAGTGTTAGGAGTCTATCCTAGATATATATGAGTCATAGTAGTGATCTACTTGTCCCTTTTTAATTTTATAATAATTTAGTTATGAATTTTGGCCTATTTATCTCTAACCTATCAATTGGACATTATAGACCATTAATGAATGTCCATCACTTGTTTTTGCTTAATGGGTTTTAATTTATTCACATTTAAATTTATTCTTCTCAATTAAAAATTGAGAGTTGCTACATCCTTCCCTTCTTAAAAAGAATTTGGTCCCCAAATTTATCAAATCATTTGAGGAAGAATGTCTTACCGAATAGATCCGGATAGTTCCTTCTCATCGTCAATTTTGGTTCCCACATGGCTTCTTCTACTTCATGGTTGTTCCAAAGTATCTTTACTACGGGTATAGATCGATTTCGAAGTTGATGTATCTTCTTGTCCAATATTCTAACTGGCTACTTCACATCATTGGCCAATTCGTCAGTTGGACATTAACAATGTATTCTGAAATGTCATGCTACATGAGACTGTTTACGTGACTCAAACACCATGTTTCATAGACTAGGATTGTCCAGACCATCTTCGCCTCCTGTAGAAGTCCTTGCATGGGCTAAAGCAAGCACCACGAGCTTGCTTTACACGGTTGAGCTCCTTCCTCCTAACATTGGCTTTCTCAAATCCAAAGCAGATGCAAGTTATTTGTATGCAAACATGGAGGTGATATTATTTACATGCTTGTATATGATGATATTGTCTTTACCGGCAACAATCTCACATGCTTACAGCATATCATTCACCAACTGGCAGATCAATTCTCTCTCAAAGGCATGGGGCACCTCCCATTACTTCCTTGGTATAGAAATCCTTCGTACATCACAAGGCATGCTGCTGTCCCAATAGCGCTACACTATAGAACTTCTCCAGCGGACAGATATGACAAATGCCAAAGGCCTTCAATCTCCATGCAAGACCTCACCAAGGCCATCTAGACATGATGGGGAACCTCTCGCTGACCCACAACCATATCGCCAAGCTGTGGGATCCCTACAAATGAGTTTGCCTTGGTGCACACATGGCACAAAAGGGTGTGCCATGTCAAGGCATGGGGTATTATATATAAGGAAAATAGTTTAGTAACACTATTTGATAACACATTAAATAACACACTAATCAAAGTGCACCACAACCTCATCATTTATGAGGTGTTTTTAACTTTTTACTCATGCCTTGGTTATCCAACCCTAGCGCCACTTTGGATGTAGGTTAACTCTGAGTTAACTCTAGTTAACTCAAAAAGTGTTTTGACAGTGTTTTAGAGTTAACTTTTGTGGGTTGGGATAAAGGTAGGTTAAAAGTGAGTTAACCCACCATTTTCTAACCCACCTCTAGAGGGGGACTAGAGTTAACTCAAGTGAGTTAACCATCTTTTTCCTCTCACATCACAAGCATTAAATGCTACTTTCTCTTTTTCCAAGGTTAGTTAACTCACTTTTAACTACCAAAGTGCATTTGAGAAAATGTGAGTTAACTCACTATAGTCTAAAAGTTAACTCTATTATTACCAAAGTAAAAGGTGGATTACACATGTGTAACTTTGTACATGGGTTGGAGTTATCTTAACTCCAACCCATTACTAGTCTGAGTAATTGGGTGACACACCCTCATAAAATGTGTCTGCTCAGCCTACATTAAAAGATGTGCGTGGAGCATTTTCCTACTTTGCCATACCGGATTTGCGTTCGCTGTCCACCGAGTCTTACAGTTCATGCAGTGTCTTACCACCAGACACTGGAGACTTCTCCAGCGCATCTTGCTCTATCTAAAGGCCACACCTCACTTTGGCCTATTTCTAGATGCCTCTGCATATGCAATGAGCTAACAGCATACTCTGACGCCGACTGGGCAGGCAACCCAGATGATCGGCATTTTACGGGTGGCTACCTCATCTTCCTCGGCAATTATAATCTTGTCTCATGGTCTACCAAGAAGCAATCTACTGTAGCCCGGTCATCCACTGAAGCTGATTACCGTGCCGTTGCCAATGCCACTGCTGAGGTGCAATGGCTTTGCTCTACTCCACGAACTTGACATTCAGTTCTGTCATCCACCTACGTACGCTTTGGTGCGACAACCTCGGGGCTACATATCTTGCCTCCAATACTGTACTTGAAACACGCACAAAGCATATTGAGCTTGTATATTCATTTCGTTCGTGATCTCATCAAAGCCAAGAAAATGGAAATAGGGTGCATCAGCTCCATCCATCACCTTGCTGACATACTCACAAAAGGATTAGCAGCATCCAGATTCAGTACAATATTGATCGATCCAAGCTTCATCTTCTCGGGCGAGAAACCTTTGCTTGTGGGGGCGTCTCAACAGGATCCACCAAATCTACTGCATATTTACCGCCGTCCAGAACACAGCTAGCAAGGACAATCTACTGCACATTTATAGCCTCCATCTGTACATACACACATGTGACCGGTAGTACCTCAATCAGTCCTTAAACTGAGGAGAGCCGTTACTAGGTGGCATCTGTATACACACTATTTATAAATAATAGCCGAAATAACGATGCAGGGTGTGCATCGTCTGTTCTCTGTTCTGGGTTCATAGACTCCTGTCTTATCTAGATGATAAGATCCCTGAGAATCCGATCACCTTTGTACATTATCCTCTGTTTTGCCATACTTATCATCTGTAACTCCTGGCGAGGATGGCCCTGTATAAATATGTAACCTTCATCATTAATGGAAAACATCTCATTATTCTATAAGCACCAGAAGCTCGAGGCGGAGCACCGCCGGTTAACGACGATGTGTTGGGGTAGTTGGCCGATCGATGTGCAGGAGAGCCAAAACGTGCATGGATTTTATAGGCGTCAGTCAGCCTCCAAGGACCAGTTCGGTCTCACCAACTGCGTGGCAAAAGATAGAGATGAAACAGAGTGCCGCCAACCATTATCGGTCCCCTTGCATTATAATTAACCATCGACTTGTCACCTCCTCTAAGGGCAGGAATGCCCGGAAGCAGCATAATTAAAGACTGTCTGAGCACCTAGATGGCGGTGTGTCCCTTTCGGCCAAGTCACATGCTTACCTGCTTTAGATGGGTGTACATGGCATCAAGTTAGTTTCGCTTTAAGTAAGATTAAACAATAGCAAAGAGAAACCTTAAATGGAGCTCCTCTCTTGATAAATAAAGGCAGTGAGTTTTTTGGGGTGAGATGATTAGCATGTCAGTGGCTATGTTTAAAAGGTATGTGCAAAAAATGCACTTGATTAGCTCACATGCCCTCACATGTTTATTAAAGGCAGTTAATTATAACTGTATTTCGACACTTATCTATACTAATATAATATAACTCAGTTTTGGTATTGTCACGTGGCTACATCAGGACAACTCTATTCTCTCTATAATATATATTCCTCCCTAAAAATAGAAATAAAGATAGTTTAATGAACTAAATGATTATCTTCCTACTCTCTCTCTCCAACTTTCTCTCCTATTAACTTTCCAAAATATATATCCCTACCTCACTCTCACCCTTCTTAAACTAATAAAAATACTAATATAATTTCCCTCTCTTTTCTTTCCTATTAAACATCTCGCCATTCCTAAAAACTCATGTCTTTATTTAAAATCTACTTTCATAAATAATAAAAAATACTACCCTCATATATACTACTTATAAATTTATTAACTCAAAATTAACAATTTTCCACGCAATGCACAGGTATAGAACTAGTTTCTTCTCTACAAGGCTGTTCTAATTAATATATATACTTGTCAAGAATCTACAATTATATATATTAAGAAGATTAATTGTTTTTATGAGAATATCAGACAAATTCGCGTAATTCTAAGAATAGGAGAAGGGTTCTTCTAAATTTCTATGGGCCCATACATAACCTGTTAAGGGACCACAACTTCAAAAATTCCAACTCCTTTGAACTGCTTACATTACATAGAAGAATTTGTTACTCGATCAAAGAACAATTTAGTGGTCCAATCTAAATTGGAAAGAAAATCCTTGCCAGAATCTCCGCCGAAGGGGTAAGCTTTAGATAGATTTCCTATTTTGATGATGCTTCTTTGACACCATAAATTGAATCACTGGTTTACTCCAGCCATCCACTTTTGTGAGAGTGTACGTACAAGATTAGCACAAGTAGGAACAAGGAAGAACCGAAAACTTTGCAGTTTATATTTCACAAACTACCGACAGTTACAACATGACATATTATGTCGGTACTCCCTACCAAATAGAACCATCTCACCAAGCAGGAATTACACTTCGACCATTGTGACATTACACTTACCGCAACACTGCCCCCCAACACCCCCCCAACACCCCTGTAGGAAGCTGCTACGTACAGGAGATAATGACATTGTGGACGCCTCAAATTCTCTTAATGGGCCCATTGCCCTGCCGCCCAACTCCCCTAAGAAAAAAGGAAAAAAAACAGAAAACAGACCCATTTAAATGACCCATGTACAAGGCTCTCAAAAGCCCATTAGCCAAAGCCCATCTCACCCCATGCAAGGGGGTGAGACTAAGTAAATGTAACACCTCCCAAAAGGTGTTGCTAAAAATGGGAAAAGTGGAGGCCTGCGCAAGAGAGGTGGAGGGGCTGTTTTGTGGTCTTCCTAGAAGCCTTGGAAGAGAAGAAAAAGGCCTCAGATGGTGCCTAGCGGAGGGGGGCAGAAAAGAAAAAAGAGAGGTCTTTTGGGGGTCTTGGAGGGAGAGCTCTCATCCTTCTCCAAGCAAGGAGGCACCTGCGGCTGCTGCTGTTCATGTCCCCAAGAAGAAGGCCCTACGTGAGGAGCTTTGAAGAGACCAAGAGGAAAAGGTGAAGAAGAGAAGAAGAGAGAAGAGAGAGTGCTCACTCCATGAGTGGTCACATCATGTGAAGAGAGATCGAGAGAAGAGAGAGGGGAGAGGTGGCGGTGAACTCCTCTCTCCCCCCCCCCCCCCCATTTCCTTTGAATATTCTTGTACTCCCTTCCTTTCTTATGCTAAGAGATGCTTTGTCCATTATGTCTTTACCTTCTCCCTCTTGCATTTAATGCATTCATAAGTTTTTTTCTTTTATTTCTCATTATTTGCATGAGATGAGTGCCATCGGTTTGAGGAGAGACCACCCTTTACATGGTGGGTTCTCTCCCAGTCCAAGAGGCCCATATGAGACCCTCTATCCCTTCCCATGCCTCAATAAATGAGGTTTTGGGTGGAATAGAGCCCAACGTGCCTCATGTGTGCCCTTCGTGCATGGCATCTCCTCATTGTCTTGCCCATTCATGAGAGTTTCCCTTGACTGTTTTAAGCCTTTAAAAAGGCCTTTGCATTGCTTGGGCCGCCCCCTTCCTTGGAGCCTACTTGGGTCCATGGTTTGTCTTCAAGAAAGGGGCCCTTTTTTCACTGTTTGGGCCTTCTTAACGAGAGTTTTCTCACTATTTTCAACCTTAAAAAATGCAGATTTTCACTGTTAAAACAGCCCCATTTATGTGCATTTTTTTGCCTTGGGATATGCCCCCCTTTGCTAGCAAATGGGTTGGACAATCAATGTCCATGCCCAAAGCTTGGCATTTCATGCAATTTGGCCCATTAAACTTCTGTTTTGGCCTTCTTAAAAGAATGATTTTCCACTGTTTAAAACAGCCCATTAAGAGATCTTGGTGTGTGGGGCGGATCTCCCATGCTAGCCAAGGGTTGGACAATTGATGTCCATGCCCCCATGCTTAGCACTCATGGCGAGAGGCCCATTGAACTTATTTTCGGCCCAGAACCGCCCCTCTCCTGAGAGAGCCCATTTGCAACCTCGGGTTAGATAATGAAATATGTATGCCCGGGTACATGGGCCCATATATGTTTTGCCTATCGACCGGTATTTGTGCGATCATAACACCGTTCCTCTCCTTAATAGGCTTACCTTGGGGGTTGGTGTTATGTGCCATTCGGGTTACGACGTCATTCGGCGTACACCCTCTTTTTTGGTACCATCTCCATTTTAGTGGGCGTGTACCGTGCTCTCCCCTATCAACCAGATAAGGGGAGATGCTGCCGAATTTTCTTCGGGAGGGCGAATCGGCAAGGGTCTTCTCATAAAAAAAAAAAAAAAAAAAGAAGCCTCTAAAGTTCAATTGAGTGGCGCCGAATCGCGAATAGAACTATGTTGCACAAGCTTAAAAGAATAAAAGAGCTAATTAAAAGAATGTCTCATTACAAGGATGGCGTACAAGCAAATCAAAAGACCTTTTCACAATAAAAGTAAAAGTAAGCAAATAGGCCGACTCACATTCTTACACACTTCAAATGAAACAAAAGAATAAGTTGAACTACTTTTTTGATATAAAAAGCAAAGGAGCAAATGACCCATTATTTTGCAACCTGCATGTTTTCAAAAGAACAAAAGACCCGAATGAGACCTTTTTGTAATAAAAGAACAAGTAGATCATCTCATGTTTTCAAAAAAGTAAAAGACCCAACTAAGATGGTTTTCATAATAGTAAAGACAACAAATGGGTAAATGGATAAAAAGATTCAATCACATCTAAGTAAAAGACCCAATAACCTCGAATAGACATCGTGTATGTTTATCATTCCAGCTTAATTTTGAGTTGCGCTCTGCACTAGCATCAGATGTCTCCGGTTTAGGCCACAAGGCTTTCTAATCTCTGGCGATTAATCAAGGGTTTTCGCTCCGAGAGGGATGTAATTAACGTTGTTGCGCTTAGGAAACGATGGGATTTTGGTCCAGGACCCGACACTCACTTTTGTTTGACGAGGTCAAACGGTACGCACAATAGACCTAAAGCCCTCTGACTCTCAAAGGCAAACCACTTGGTTGTCACTTTGGTGACTGGCACGCCCGCGCTGTGCGAATTGTGGATTCATCTCACGTCACCATTGCTCGTGTAGCATTCGACGAGACTTGGATTCATGACACGCATGCATCCATGAGAACATGAAAAACATGATAAAAAAGATAGGATTTTAAAAGATTTGTGATTTACTAAATAAATCCATTTCCACAGCGTGGCACGCTTGGTGAGACCAAGCTTCCCTTCATCTCTTCGCCAGAATAGAAAGCCATGTGGTCTTGCATAATTGATATTGACTATCGTTTTGAATTGACTAATAGGTACTAACAGAGCAATGGCTGAGTGCGTTTTGGACCCCTGGTCATTCAGGATCATGCAAGGTACGGCTATCTCACCGTGTCAACTCGCTTCGAGAGCTTTCCACCAGTCGTGGAGTTCCCCAACTTCTTAGGGTTGCATTCGTCAACGTCCTGCATCCGGAGGCCAAAAGAGAGGCTGAAGCTGAGATTGAACACAAAGCTGAAGCCAAAAAGAGCACCAAAAAACTGAGTTGCCACGTCCACCACTTGGAGCGTGGCAGTCACAAGAAGACCAAAGGAGAAAGAACCAATAGACATCCTCAACAGATAACAGAAGCTGAAAATATCGTCACTCGCCGAGCGCGTGTATCTGCCTCGGGAAGAGTGTGCGGATCGGAGATCTGAGAATCCATCTGCAAGAAAAGAGAATCGAAGCTGTGCCAAAACGGGTCATGCCAACAGTGCTTGTGAAGAATTCTTTCCAAGCTTTGGCAAGCAAAGAAGAGATGTACAACACCTTCAAGGGCAAGTTGCCCCCAAAACCCATCAAGTTCAAACAGGTCTGGCGACCTAAAAAAGTGCAAAGCCCAGGATGGAGGGGTCTGTACCAGAAAAGAACATGCCAATAGACGCAGTTGGTGAAAGGGTCCTTGACCACCATCAGTCACCCAGAGGCTTCGGGGCTAGAGTCCGTCAAGGGGGGGCATGTGCTTATGCCCGCTTCCATAACAAAAGAGCGGAGTTGCGGAGGCTTGCTTACCTCCCGCCGATACGAGAAGACTCTCCTGCATCAATGATTTCAACCACCTACGATTGGCAGGGGCAGCCAGGGTCGTGTGCAACCGTACCCCTCACCTCGTAAATGCCCTGTTGCGGCATGAGATAAGGCAAAGAGATACAAGGGTTCCTCAGGCGGAAACTGGAAGCTTCACTGATGAGAACAATGTTCCACGTGAACATAATCATGAGCGAACTGGGAGGGCCAAACCCTGGGTATCGGTCTTTTGAAAGTTTATCCTTCCATTCCTGCATTTCTCGAAGAGCCAAAAGAGACGGAACGGGAACATTAAAATCTTGGATGTCACATGGCTGGTGTATGGGGCCGATATGGGGCTCTGCTGGCCAGCAACGAAGAGTTAGCGGAATTGGCAGAAGGACCTGGTGCCATCACCAGGAGAAGAGCAGCGGCAACAGCCCTAGCGGCTGCATATGGACATGAGAATCCACCTACAACACAAATGATGGCGGTCAGTGCCAATGTGGTCACCGCCCAGGGTAGTGGGGGCAATGATGACATCCCACCACCACCACCACCAGAATTGACTCCTAGGGGCACCTCGCGGGAGATTCCCTTTGCTGCACCCATAGATCCGGCTGTCATGGAGCTGCTGCAGTAGTACCAAGCCGAAATTGCAGAGCTCAAGCGGTAGATTAAGGGCAAAGAGACCGAGGGACATGCATCCTGAGAGGTTGAGGGTTCAGGAGAGACCCCTCAAGGGACCGTGGGGTCAGCTGAAGCTTCGGCCCAGCGCGCTGTCGTGTGAACAGTAAATGAACAACCACAGCAGTCGCCTGTGGCCGCAACTCAACAACAGCGTACGCAGACCGAATATACACTTTTGCAACCGCAGTTCTTCCAGCAACAGCAGCAGCAGCAGCAGCAGCAGTCTCATCTGCGAAAAGACCATCTTTTACAACAACAACAGTCCTCGCCTGCTCACATTCCTGAGCAGCAACTCAAAATCAATAGCCATCCCCGTAACCGCCAGTGGCCATCATCACACTCCGAACAATCAGCCGGCCCACTTTTACCCTCAACAATGGACCCCACCACCATCAACAAGTTGATGTTGGAGCAGATGATTGACATGAGACTCGCCGTGCGGGGTGATGGAGAGCAAATGGCTTTTGATGCATATAGGGTACCCTACCCTGTGCACCATGCCGCAAAGAGGTTGCCCCTGGGCGTCACTACCTCCAAAGTTTGACAAATTCAATGGGTGAGGGTCGCCGAAAGAGCACATCGCATACTATATTAATGTGATGGGGGACCTAGCCGCCGATGAGTCGTACCTTTTGAAGTTCTTCGGCTCCTCTCTAACAGGCCTAGCATTCGAATGGTATTCCAGTCTGCCAGCAGGGTCCATCTCTGATGGACCGACATGCAAAAGAAGTTCAGAGAGATTTTTATATTGCTGAGAGGGAGGTAACAGTTACCGAGCTCTACGCACCAGGAAAAAGAGTGATGAGTCCGCACTGGACTATATCCAGAGGTGGAGGAACCTTAGCATGAGGTGCAAGCGTCCTCCTCATTACGAAGATGCAGTTCAAATCTGCAAGCAAAATCTGAAACGAGAGCTGTTGGAAAGAATGATTGGAGTAGAGATCCGGTCGTTTGACAGGCTAAACAATATGGTGGCAGAAATAGCGGCCTTCCTGGTCAAGTACCCCACCAACTCATTCACAAGTCAAAAGAACAAGACGGCCGATAAGAAGCCCGCGGGAAAGGAGGTCCACACAGTGGACCTCAAAATGTTTGAAAAGCAAAGAGATGAAGGCGAGGCGGCAGCCGGAACCTCCGCAACAAAACTAAACAAAAGAGGAAGGTCATCCCTTTCCAAGATAAGATGAGGAAGTTGTACTCTTTCCCTAAGGAAAAGACCAAGAAGCAGTTTGATTGGGGAATCAGATACAACAAGATCACCCTTCCGACACCAAAGAGACCTGACCAAGCTGCGAAGAAGGATGATCCCTAGTACTTCCTGTACCACCAGATCCTGGGGCACCCTCTGGAAGACTGCTACATGTTCAAAGACATCATGGAGTCTTTGATCAAGAAAGGAAATTGCAGATGGGGGACTACAAAGTTGATCCGCCCCAGCCACATGAATTGCCCGCCAGGCAAGCTGGAGCTAACATGATTTCCATATACCAACAGTTACCAGAAGAGGCTCCGAGGCCAGCACGGAGAATACCTGCAAAAGTCTCATCCTCACCCTAATCAGGGAATAGGAGGAATGGCAAAAGTACCCAGTAAGCCAAAAAAGAAGAGACCAAAAGAGAAGCCAGCTCCGAAAGTGTACATTCGGGGAGTGAAACCCCAGCCACCCGCACCAACTGTCACCCCCGTGTGGCACCAATGAAGCCCATGGTCGTCATCCAGAGGAGTCTCGGCAATAGAAGGCGTCCGAACGCCTCTCCCATTATATAGAGGGGGCAGCCCTTCACTCGAGCGCTTGCAAGCGTTAATTGATGAACTAGATGAATATGGGCACCTAAACTGATATCCGGTTCAGCTACAAGAGTATGTGCCGTGGGAGGAGCTAGAGAAGCTGACCCTTGAGGCATCTGCAGAATAAGAGAAGCCTCAACCCCAAGAGGATTTGTTCTGGGGACAAGAAGCCATGAAGCTAAAGCAAAAGAAAAAGAAAAAGAAAAACTAACAAAAATAAAGTGGTGGCGACCCTTTCATGCAACACTATCTCCTCCCTGTTGAGTTTGGGGGAGCACTATGAAGAGGAGGAATTCTACCCCTCCCCGAGTGACGTCAATCAGGTCGGGGCTTCGGGTCAAGAATTCACAACAAGATCTGGAAGAAAATGGGGACGTCCCCCTCTAGCAAACCAAAACATCATCTTCCGGGGAGAACCCTCTTATGAGATACCAGAACCTGAGGTTCGAGGGGTGCAAGTTCCACCACCTCCGGGGCTCTATGTCGTGAAGATACCGGGGGCACGGTCCCATCCTTCACTGAGTTCCTGGCAGTAGAAGAAAGGCAAAGGCATTGCCCGATGAGAAAAATAGTCCAGTCAGTAGACCCCAGGCCAAGAATGGTGAAAATGACAAAGGAATGTCAAAGCTAGATGATGTCGTGGCCGAAGACCGAATCATCAAGCTACTAAAGAAGATCCCTACATGGTTCAGTGTTTGGGAAATCTTGTCCTTAAGCGAAGAGACCAGAAAGGCACTGATCACGGCATTGCAGGCTCCAGCACCGTATGAGACCTGCCTTGCAGAGATACGAGTGGAGGCTTCCGTGGCTGATGCGACGTCCATCACATTTGCCCCGGAGGACATGCTCCTCCCCATGGCTACTCACAACAGACCACTCTATATGAGGGGGCAATTGAATGGTTTGCCCCTGAATAGAATTCTGGTGGATCCTGGAGCAGCAGTCAACATCCTACCCTACAAGATCTACCAGAAAATATCATTTCAATGTTCACCTCGCCTCTGTCCGTGATGTGAGAATCGTAGGCTTCAATCAAAAGTTTGAGGTACCTCTGGGGGTCGTAGAGCTCGACTTGACTCTAGGGGACTTTAGAACAAAAGTCCAATTTCATGTGATCAACGCAAGCACATCCTACAAGGCTTTGTTGGGTCGGCCCTGGCTCCATCAAAATGGAGTAATCCCGTCAACACTGCACCAGTGTATTAAATATGTGAAAGGAGGGGAAGAGCAAAGGGTTTTTGCCGATGCCCACCCATTTGAAGTGTATGAGTGCCACCTCCTTGATGCTGATCTGTATCAGGAGCACTCGGAAAGCCAAATCCCTGAGAAGGGCAACAAGAAAGAAAGCATCATCGCTTATGAGTGGTTTCCACCGGAACAATCAGAAAGTCAAGCCCCTCAAAGGGGCAAAGCAAAAGAATCACCCCTGATGATGAGTGTTTCCCCACCACCGCCAGGGATCACTGCTGAGCGGCCTACATCAACAGAAGAGGTGGAAGTGCAGTCATATGACGCCCCGGACTGCAGGCGTAATTCTACTCCACAAATAAACGAAAGGCCATAATTCATCTGGTCCCAGAGGGCCTTACCAAGCCGTCTGCTGAAATATACTGTCAAATAGTGAGGGCGTTGAAGACCATGGTGATAGCTCACCCAGGAGGTCGCTTCACGGTCTTCTACGCGACTGAAGACAACCGATGAGAGGACATGATTGTAAGATCCCTGAAGAGACTGGAGATCCTTTAGTTCCGATCATAGGGTTCTCCGACATGTCTAGCACAGTCGCCAGACTCGCTGAAGGACAACAAATCCCTCTCTGTCAGCGTCTCAACCAGAGGGAGATGTTCAGAAAGCTATGGTACCCTCCGAATATGGATAGGGATTTGTTGAAAATTACTCAGCACCCAGGACTCGGTCTATCATTGGGAGAATTACACCGTTGGCATGATCAGCATAGCCAACCAAGCAAAAGAGCCCATCAGGAATAGTTTATGATGACTACCCTGAAGAAAAAGACACAGCTGAAATAGCTACAGATGCAAATGACAAACCTCCCCAGGGGCAGCAGTGTCCCCTGCATGTACTCTCGTGGAGCTCCGTGCCATCTAGGCACTCCTGACACTGGGGAAGATAGAGATCATGAGTTAGCATAGTCAATTCCTACTAGCTCTGGAAAGGCAAGAGAACAAGGAGATACAACAGGCCTCTCAATAGGTCCAAGCCCAGGGGCTCAACGGACAGAAGAGATTGAAGAGATATGTCAGTTGGGGACCAGCGAAGAGAATATATGGAAGTGCTAGAAACAGAAGCTGGTGAAGAAGGTTCGTGGACCTTCAGCCGCACCAGAAGAGTTTGAAGACGGTGGCCAAGCCACAGTCGATGAGCTGGTGGAAGTGAACCCCGCATAGAAGAAGATTATAGGCCAACCTTCCTAAGTGCCCTCATTCCAAAAGAAGAGAAGCAGCGATATATTCTGCTCTTAAAAGAGTTCCGGGACTATTTTGCCTGGACCTACAAAGAAATGCCGGGACTCAGCCACGACGTGGCACAGCATGTACTGGCAATCGACCCGAAAATTGAACCGTTCAAGCAAGCTCCTAGAAGGATGAGACCGGAATTGATCAACAAGGTTTGTGCTGAAGTGGATAAGTTAATAGATGTGGACTTTGTTGGAGAGAACAATACACCACATGGTTGGCAACATCGTCCTCGTCAAAAAGATGGACAGATCCGAATCTGTGTGGATTTTCGAGATCTGAACAAGGCTTGCCCAAAGACGATTTTCCTGTGCCGATCACTGAGTGATGATAGATGCAACTACCGGACATGAAGCATTATCATTCATGGACGGGTCGTCTGGCTACAACCAAATAGGATAGCCGAATAGGACAGGGTGCACACCGCCTTCAGGTCACCCAAAGGGATCTTCCACTACAAGAGAATGCCCTTCGGCCTCAGAAATGCCGGGCCACGTATCAAAGAGCCATGACAAAAATCTTTGATGAGCTGCTCTATAAAAAGGTGGAGTGCTACATCGATGACCTCGTGGTCAAAACAAGAAGAAGAGAAGACCATTTGGCCGACCTCAAATCCGTCTTTGAAAGACTGAGGCGATATGATTTAAAGATGAACCCGATGAAGTGTGCCTTTGGAGTATCCAGCGGCAAATTTTTGGGCTTCATTGTCCGATACAGGGGAATAGAAATTGACCCTGTCAAGATCAAGGACATACAAGAGCTGCCACCACCAAAGAATCTGACAGAGCTCAGGTCATTACAAGGGACACTAGCCTACATTCGTAGGTTCGTCTCAATCTGTCTGGGCGATGTCGTCCCTTCCACAAATTGATGGGAAAGACGTCCCTTTCAAATGGAACCAGGAGTGTCAAAACGCTCTGGATCAATTGAAAACATACTTGAACACTCCACCCTTGTTGGGTGCTCCTATAAAGGCCGTCCCTCTCTTTACATAGCAACCACAGAGCATTCCTTGGGAGCTATGTTGGCACAAGAGAATGAGGAAGGAAGGAACAAGCACTCTACTACCTCAGTTGAAGGCTAGTGGGGGCAGAAGAGAGATATTCTCCGATTGAGAGAGTATGCCTGGCCTTGGTGTTCGCAGCCAAGAAGATGAACGTTATATGTTGTCACATGAGGTTAGGCTGATCTCCAGGGCCGACCCCATCAAACACATCCTCTCCCAGCCGGCACTGAGGGGAAGAATCGGAAAATGGGCTGTCATCTTGATGGAATTCGACATCAAGTACATCCCTCAAAGGCAATCAAAGGGCAGACGGTAGTTGACTTCTTTGCAGCTCATCCTGTACCAGAAAATTCTCCGCTTGTTACAGAGCTACCAGAGGATGAGACCCTCTAAGTGAACCAATTGCAAACAGCCACCTGACAACTCTACTTCGTGAGCATCCAGAATAGAACTGACTGCATACGGCAGCGCAAGAGTCCGAGCGGGGGCAGGCATTGTCCTGAAGTCGCCTGAAGGAGAAGTCACGCACACCTCCTGCTCAATTAACAGCCATGCACTAACAAAGAGGCTGAATATGGGCCTTGATTATCGGCTTGCAAGTGGCCCTCTTCATGAATATAAAGGTGCTGCAAGTCTTTGACGACTCAATGCTAATCGTCAAACAAGTGCAAGGGGAGTTTGATGTCAAAAAGCTAGAGTTGCTGCCATACCACCGAAATGTGAAAAGACTATTGTCAAAATTCTATCGAATAGAAATAGTGCATGTTGGCAAAAGCAGGAATGCACAAGCTGACGCTCTAGCAAAATTGGCCAGCTCTTTGGCGGTGCCACCAAATGAGAAGCTAGAAGTCATTATCATGAATCGGCGGCAAGTCCCCAGCATGATAGAAGAAGAGCCTGAAAATGAGAGAGCGGCCAAGAAGAAGTGTCTGTAGCTGAAGAGATCATGCACAAAGACGGAGAGAACCCTTGTTGCAATGGTTCGAACACCAGCAACTGCCCTCACAAAAAGAAGAAAGGATCAAGTTGATCCGAATAAAAACTCGTATGAGTTAAGGCGGAGTTCTGTTCAGAATCATGGCGGACTCCAAGAAAAAGATCTTGCTGAGGTGCTTGTCACCTGAAGAGGCCGGGAAGGTCATGAAAGAGGTACACATCGGAGCCGCTGGCGCCCATCAGGCCGGGCCGAAGATGAAAATAGAAATCAAAAAGCTCGGCTACTAGTGGCCAACCATGTTTGAAGACTGTGTCAATTTTGTCAAGACATGTCAAAAATGTCAGGAGCATGCAGTCATCCCTAGGAGGCCTCCTGTACACCTACATCCGACCATTCCAAGTTGCCGTTTGCACAATGGGGCACAGATGTTGTAGGCCCCCTGCCACCTTCCTCGGTAGGATGTAAATATATCTTGGCAATCACGGACTATTTTTCAAGGTGGGCAGAAGCCGTGGCATTAAGAGAAGTAACAGGGGAGTTGGTGGCACGCTTCGTTCAGCGAAACATCATCTTCAGATTCGACAGTCCGGACCGAATCATATCAGACAATGGACGCACTTCAAGAATCAGAAGGTGTTCAAAATGGCATCCAAAACAGAATAGATTGGAGGACCTCCACCCCCTACAATCCACAAGCCAACGTCTGTCCGAAGCCTTCAACAAGACGTTGTGCACCATGCTGGCCAAGACAGCAACGCCAACAAAAGAGATTGGGAGGACCGGATGTATGAAGCCTTATGGGCCTACCGGACCATCTATAAGACACCAACAGCTGCTCGCCCTTCTCACTGGTGTACGGTTCGGAAGCCGTGGTCCCGGTGGAATTGGAAGTGCCATCCCTCAGGTAGCCATCCAACATGGGCTAGCCCGGAGAGCCAGACTAATATCGAAAGGAGGCTCGAGGAACTTTCCGACTTGGAGGGGAAAAGACTGCGAGCTCATTAGAACATGCAAGTGTACCAGGCCCGCATTGCACGTGCCTTCGACAAGCTCGTCAGAGGTCGCGAGTTCAAGAAAGGGGACCTAGTAATGGTCAAGAAAATAGAGGTCATGGCCGGCAATCCAAAAGGAAAGCTGAACGTGAATTGGACTGGACCATACGTGGTGCAAAGAGTCTATGAAGGCGGTGCCTACGTCCTGGTCAACCATCAGGGTGAAATCCAATTCCCACCCCTCAATGGAAGGCACCTAAAGTTGTATCACGCGTGTCGTCTAGACTTCAGCGGCCGGCATCATGAGCAACAAGAGGCTGAGCAAGAAATAGACTCGATCGGCTTGTTAGATGAATGAAGAATTCGGCCACAACAGAACCGTTGCATTTGCAACAGTAGGGAGCTCCTACTCTCAACCCTCCCATCATAAAAGAAAAAACAAACAAACAAAAAACAACAAACAACAAAACAAAAAAGGAAACAAAAATAACCAAAAGTGACAAAACACTAAGCTCTTAAACCCCCGGGACATTGGTCACCAATGACGAAGCGCCAAAAAATGCAAAAAAAAAGAGATGTCATGCAATGCATGGAAAAAATAGAAAAGAGGCAGCCATACCGCTAGCCGGATCATGGCTCTGAGGCGTCGAACGTCCCAACAAAATTTATGAGACTTTCGCGATTTTTGCTAATTTTCGAGGGGAGGACAAGAAAGGAGTTCCTCCGTCTTAGTTAGCATATCACCCCACATGAAACGATCCCTCAAAAGAACAGAAACAAGAAACTCGTGTTTCTTAAGCACACACAAAAAAACAAGGAAAATAAATAAGATAAAAAATTCAGAAAAAAAAGAGTTATATGCTTTAGCATGCATGAATAGTTGTTACTTAATTGACCTGACTCTTCTTACCGTTTATGGGCAGGGACCTCTAAAGCTTGCACTGACAAGCCAGGTGGCCAGTGCCATCATCAAACATGCCAGAGTCGTGATGGAAGCTGACGATGGCAATGAACCCAAGGGATCGACGTCATTCGAGCAATGAAGTCCCACAGGCCGTCATCCCAATGGTAGAATAGAAGGCCGTCAC
>CM024756.1:144951404-145008375 GCA_014218235.1 Colocasia esculenta | reverse complement strand
CCTCGGCCCACGCCGAGGACCTGATTTTTGCGGTCGCTGCCCATGGATCCAGAAACCCGAAAGGGCTATAATATAAATATACCAAGATATGTAAAGGAAATAAACGTCAACTGCTAACTAGGAGTGCATACACGAAAATAGAAAAGAAGATTGAACCGTTATGTACCCCTCTAAGTACAGTCCCAACACACATAACTAGTACAAGTAAAGGCAGGGGATAACTAGTCCCTTAGGGGCATACCCCGAGGGTGACGTACAACTGAAAGGGGGAACCCCTGCTAGCTATGGGGACCACGACTACCTCACCATCTCCTCTGCCCGGCGCGCGCCCTACCGCTGCTGAGAAGTCTCACCTGGGAAAGAAAGGGATGAGCTTCACAACAGATGCCTAGTAGGGACTACCAATCTCCTACTGGCTCTAAGAGGTAGTCAAACTATGTACTTAATTAAATAACAACAGTTTATCTTCTACCTACAAACGGAAGTCTGGAAGCAAGCTACTACTAACAACGGTACGGAAGTACAGCACGGTCAGAAACTCCGTACGACTGCTTGTCATGACCACCACACGGCTAGCAACACAGACAGAGGGAAACCCCGCCTGGACAAGAAACACTAGCTACGGAAAACACTACCACTAGTCAACTGGTCAGGTGCATCCACTGACTTCTTATCCTCGACCCAGGTCCAAACCTCCACATCTCGTTAGAGTGAGGCAGGACACAAAGCACACAACAGTAACCGCCGTAGTATGGTCGGACTACGGTCCCATGCCTGGCCTCTCTAGGTGGTTCCAGAGCAACAAAGAGCGAGGCAGTGAGAAGAAGGACTGACTGCCCTGCGCCGGGAAGGACTCCAATGACCTCGGCGTCCTAGACCACCACGAGAGCTCAGCAAATGACTCAACACCGCTGTCCTAGCCACCATTTTCCCCTCTGCTCATGAGTCCATGACTCGAGCACGTCCGCCACCCAAAGTACTCCCTCAACAGGCGCACGGGGATGGGGGTCCCAGGAAACGGTAACAACTCTCATGGGACACCCTCAAGTGCCGACCACCGGGCGAACAACTAGTGTAGGACCGTACTAGAGAACTAGCACAGGTGCCACGGGTACAATAAAAAGCGGAAACAATGAAGACTCCATAGAAAATGGACTTCGCAAGAACTTAACCTGTCTCTACTGTAGTCGCGACGCCCTACCCTGTCACGACACTGTCACGGTGGCCCAGGACGTCGCGACCTTGTCGCGACGCACAAGAGCGTCGAGATGATGTCACGGAGGCCATGCCGGTCGCGACATCATCGTGACCTCTATAGCAGTCACGTCTTCAGCCAAAGGGGGGTTCCGGAGCATTCCTCCCAGAGACCGCCCCAAAAATACGATACAAACATACCACATGGGGAGGGGAGCATGCTCAACATGTATGAAAGCTATCAAACCGTGCAAACCACCCTTAGAACCCCACAAACATGGATTTACAAGACTCTATGCTCGATGGAAACTGCACTCAACCACGAGCATGATTCTCACTCTCCCATACCCAAACTATGAGGAAAACACCATCTCAAGGGGGAGGGGAGCATACATAGGGCGAGAGGATCAAGGGTCCCTACCTCCACAAGTAGAGCCGACCCGTTGGGACCTTTACGTCGGAATGACCACCTCCTCCTAGCTCCAAGCAGCATGAGCACATCCCCTGCATGAATGGGATGACACCACCTCAGCACGAGCGCCACGAGCACCAAGAATCGACGAGAAATCGCAAGGGAGCTCGAGAGGAGAAGAAGAGGGAAGAAGAAGGAGAGAAAGGGTGAGAGAGGGGGAAATTGGGAGCAGCCTTGGTTTTAAACCGATGGACCCCAAAACGCGACGGGTCGGCCCAGCGCGACAACAACCGTGTCGTGACGCCGGCCACCCCCGGCGTGACCCCAAAAAGCGGTCAAACCTCGAATACTGAGAAACCAGAACGCGACGGCTGACCAGGTCGTGTCAACGTTGTACGCACCTGATGATGATCATTTTATCCCCATGTAATTTAAATTAATTACATATTATTTTGGTGATTAACAAAACTAAAACAAAGTTTAATCTAACATATTTTCTAAGAGATTTCAGTACAAGAAATGAAACAAGGAATAACAAGCTAAATGGGTAAGTATTATTTACTTTGTAGCAATGTAAGTTCAAAGCATGAAATTTCTCTAAGTACACATCAATTTTCTGTATGCTGCAATGTCTTCCTCCTCTTTCATAACGATTTCACACACATAAGGATTCGTTATATGTTCTATCATCTTGGGTATCATAGCGATTTCATAAGTGTCTGGATGATTTCAAGATCGCAACGATTTGCTTCCATAACGATTCACTAAGTGATCGCATCGATCTCACAACGACTCGCTAAGAAAGCACAACGATTGCTTCCATAACAATTCGCTAAGTGATAGCATCGATCTCACAACGTCTTGCTAAGAAAGCATAATGATTTGCTTCGATAACGATTCGCTAAGTGATCGCATCGATCTCACAACGATTCACTAAGAAAGCATAACGACTTGATTCATAACGATTTGGTCGTCGCATCGACTTCTTAAGTGAGAATAAGGATTTGCTCTCACAACGACTTGATTCATAACGATTTGGTCGTCGCATCGATTTCTTAGTAAGAATAACACATTTGCTCTCACAACACACGACTTGATTCATAACATTTGGTCGTCGCATCGATTTCTTAAGTGAGAATAACGATTTGCACTCACAACGTTTTCGGTTTCACAACGACTCGTTAAGTCTCATAACAATTTGATCCTTGTAACGGTTCGATAAGTTACACAACGACTCTGTCACTGTAACGATTCGTTTAGTTACATAACGACTTATTCGCCATAACGATTCGATACAGCAAACAATGATTTGTCACATCGTTTTGTTTCTGACAACTTACTCATAAGGATTTGCTTAAAGAGTCATAACGATTTGTCTATATAACGATTTGTATGTGCATCGGTTTGCTTATAAGTGCATGACGATTTACATAGATAACAACTCCTTCGCATAACGATTTCATAAGTCATGCATATAACAATATCATGGAATATAACAATTTGATATTTGAACTCATTTTTGAATATGTTGAGAAGTCAAAATCTTCACGTATATCTTTCTGACAACCATGCATTGATTGCGACTAAATGTATCACTGCAGTACATGCATACAATATCTTCTATTTTTGTGATTATTTTGTAAACATCTTTTTAGAAGAACATAATGGAACTTCAATTTTTATATAAAATCATTCTAACATTGACTGACAACAAGAGACAGCCTAGATGTCTATTGTTTTATCATTTAATGCGTGCAGGTCTCTGACAGCGCACCTCAATACAACGTTAGACAATATAGAAGATAACGGATATCAGAGAAGATCTTTTCTCCTGTTGCGTGCATGGAAAGCTAAAGACTGTTGTACAGTGACATGCAGTCTAACGTAAACAAAAGCTTAGAGACAACATGCACTTCAACGTTCAAATTTCAAATAGAAGATATATAAAGAAGACTGAGGCTCCAGAAGAAGCAACCTTGAACAGATAGAAAACGCTTACAACGATTTTTCCAAGTCTTCTGGGAGAAAACTGAAGAGCCAAGTTTTCACTCACTGCTGTTCTAGCTCGTGCTCTCTGAGATTAGTGTAGATCCTTGAGAGAGCTTCTAGTACTGAGAGAGATCAATTGTGCAGATCCTTCTTTCTCAGTCTTAGCTTCAGATCTAGCATTGTATAAGCTTGATCTAGGGGCTTGTTTTCATTTCCTCATTCCTGTGATCTTTCCCTTCGTGTTGAAGGAAGACCTGGGGGTTCCAGGGTGTGTGTTCCCTTCACGTAGAGGGAAGACCTGGTGGTATCTAGGGTGTTGTAATTCCTCTTCAGGTTGTGAAGAGAAGACCAGCTGAGGCTGGGTGGTAAGGGTCCATAAGGGGGACTGTACTCTTGGGTAGTGAAATCCTGAGATATTGTTCAGGGACTAGACGTAGGACTCCTAAGTAGACGGGATCCAAACCAGGATAAATCCTTGTGTAGTGTGTTGCCTTTGTGTGTTTGCCGTTTATCTTTACTAACATTAACAACTATCGAAGTGTGTTTTGTGTGACTATTTTGTGAACAAATTTTAGGTTCTCAATAATTTTAAGAATCCCATTCACTCCCCCTCTAGGCTTGCTAGCTGGGCGACAAGTGATATTAGAGCTAGTCTCTTGACAAAGAAGAAGATCCAACGATCTAAAGAGAAAAGATCAAATGGCAGCCCAAGTCACTGCGAAGGTCAGTGAGTCAATAGGCCACCGCTGTTCGATGGAGAAGATTACACTACTGGAAAACAAGAATAGAATACTTCCTACAAGGATTCGATTTTCAAATATGGTCCATAGTGGAAGAAGGCGATCTAGTTGTTCTAAATAACAGAGACAACTGGACAGAAGATGATAGAAAGAAGATCTCTCTCAACTGCAAAGCTAAGAGCATATTATGCTGTGCACTTAGCAAGAAAGAATTTAATAGAGTTTCAGCCTGCAAATCAGCGATGGAGAAGTGGGAGAAGCTAAGAATCACATACGAAGGTACTGACAAAGTAAAGGAAAGCAGAATAGACATTCTGTGACACAGTACGAGAGGTTTCAGATGCAGTCGGGAGAAACCATTACACAGATGTTCACAGATTTACAGACATCACCAAGGTTAGCAGGATAGGAAAATCTATGAGATGAGACATGGTAAGGAAAATCCTTAGATCTCTACCATCTTCTTGGACTCCCAAGGTAACAGATCTAGAAGAAGCCCTGACTTGAAAAGGATGTCATGGAGAAACTCATTGGATCCCTCATGGCCCATGAGATAAACATGGAAGATTGGGGAATCATCGAGTAGAAAGAAGCACACGAATGCCCTCAAAGTAGCAGAAGATAGCTATGAGGAATAATCTGAGAACGAAGACAGCAGTGAAAACAGCGAAGATGAAGAAGCATTGTTATTAAGAAGACTACAACAATCTTAGCCAAGAAGAAAAAGTATCAATCTGGAAGTAGTTACTTCAAAAAGGGCAAAGATTTCAAGAAAACTGAAGCAAAGGACATCAAGAAAGGTGAGCCAATTTGCTATGAATGTAAGAAGCCCGGACATATCAAGGCAGAGTGTCCAAGGCTCAAGAAATCTGAGTACAGAAAGAAAGAAAGTTCAAGAAAACCAACAAGATTCAAGAAGAAAGCTATGGCAGCGGCTTGGGACAATAGCAGTGACTCAGACAGTGAGTCGAGCTCAAGCAATAAAGAAAAAGAAGAAGCCAACTTGGCTTTCATGGCCAACACAGAAGACAAGGTAACTTAAAACTCATCCTTTTCTTTTTGTAATGATTCTGATTCAGATAACTTAGAAGAAGCCTTCAAGGAATGCACTGTTGTAATATATAGAAGTATCTAAATTACTAAAAATAAGTAAGAAAAACATTGCATGCCTAGAAAATACTAATTCAGACTTAAAAATAGACAATGAAGAAATGGAAAAACAAATCTCTAAACTAAAAGAAGAATGATTTGTTATGTGAAGATTGAAAGTTAAAAATGAACAGATACTAAAACTGGAAAAGCAAGAACCTTAGACGAATTGAAAAAGGAAATAAAATACTAACCGAAGAAAAGGAATGATATCCAGCACCCTAGAAATATTTACAAACGGTAAAACTTGATTAATAATAAAAGGTGCTAGACGATTAGGTAAAAAGAAACATGGACTAGGCTATACTCCCCCGATAACGAAGAAACTAAAGTTATCCTAAAATATATCCTACACCCAATTTGTACCTGAACAAGACACAAATACAAGGCAAACCTTAAATACATACCAACTGAAAAAGTAACTAAGATGTCTTGCTGTAGTCATTGCAGCAAGTTAGGACATACTAACGCGTCATATCCAACTAAACATAAAATATGGATAATTAAAAGAAAAATTGATGACACTAACCAACCAGGACCCAAAAGAACTTGGGTACCTAAAGCTTAATGTTTTTAATGTAGGGAAACTTTGAGCATCCAAATGGTATTTAGACAGCGGTTGCTCAAGGCACATGTCAGGGAACAAGAAGCTATTTTCCCAATAGAAGCTAAAGAAGACAAAGTCACCTATGGAGACAATGGTAAAGGAACTGTAATTGGCAGTGGATCAATAGGCAGCAAAGGCGAAACAGTTATTGAAGAAGTACTATGTGTTAAAGGACTAAAGCACAACCTCATCAGTATCAGCCAGCTGTGCGATAAAGGTCATCAGATCAGATTTCAAGAATCCAAGTGCAGCATTATGAAGGATGGAGCAGTCATTTTTGAAGGCAACAGAGAAAAGACCTATACGTGCTTTATCTAGAAGAACTAAAAAATCATGACATTTATTGGACAGCAAATAAAGAGCGGTCAACAAAATTGTGGCACCGAAGACTAGGTCACTGCAGTCTAGATGGCATGAGAAAATTGATCAAGAGAAGCTTGGTGGAAGGCCCACCTAAAGTAAGTACAAAATTGAATGGCGTATGTGGACCATGTGTAAAAGGTAAACACACCAAGTCATCCTTCAAGTCGAAAACTGTGGTAACAACCTCTAAACCCTTAGAAACCTTCATATGGACTTATTTGGGCCAATGAGGACCACAAGTTTTGGAGGAAAGAATTTTGGATTTGTCATGTAGACGATTACTCCAGATTCACTTGGTATCCTTCTTGGAGCACAAAGATGATACATTTGACAGTTTTGTAAGCTTAACAAGAAGGTACAGAAAGATAAAAGGTTCAGCATTGTTGGAATCCAGTTAGATCATGGAGGAGAATTCCAAAATGAGAAATTTGCCAAGTTTTGTAATGACCAACAGATAGAGCACAATTCCCAGCACCAAGGACACCACAGACAAATGGAGTTGCTGAGAGGAAGAACAGAACCCTGTTGGATATGGCAAGGACAATGCTATTAGATATAATTGCCAAGGTATTTTTTGGTTGAAGCAGTCAACACGGCATGTTACATTATCAAGAGAGTGATGATCAGCCTATCTTGAAGAAACAGCATATGAACTGTACAAGGGAAAGAAGCCGAATATCAGTCACTTCAGGACATTCAGATGTCCATATTTCATCCACAACAATGGCAAAAGAGACATTGGTAAGTTAGATGCAAAATCAGATGAAGGTATATTCATGGGGTATGCTTCTAAACCTAAAGGCTATAGAGTATTTAATAAGCGTACTTTATTAATTGAACAATCAGTACACATCATTTTTGATGAAACTAACCTTCCTTGAGAGAGGAAGAAGAGTGATAGTGATATGATGATGAAGAAGAATTGTCCAAGAAATTAAAGAATACATCTATCGAGGACAAGAAGATCCACCTCTGGAAGACCTGCAACAAAAGGACATTTCACATGAAAATCTTCCAAAGGAATGGAGATATAAGAAAGATCACCCACCAGAAAACATCATTGGTGATCCATCTGTAAGGGTAAGGACAAGAGGTAATGTAATTCCATGTGACTATTTAGCTTTTGTCTCGCAAATAGAGCCTAGGACAGTCAATGAAGCTCTCACTGATTAATCTTGGATTTAGCCATGCAAGATGAACTGAATCAGTTCAAGAGAAACCATGTACGGTCACTTGTTCCTAGACCATCAGATCATCCAGTGATTGGCACCAAAGGGTGTTCAGAAATAAAATGGAATGAAGCTGGTGTGATCATAAGAAACAAGGTCAGATTAGTAGCTCAAGGCTATTCCCAAGAGGAAGGCATAGATTTTGATGAAACCTATGCACCTGTAGCTAGACTTAAGGCTATTAGGATTCTACTGCATATGCATCCGCATTAGACTTGAATTATTTCAAAGGATGTTAAATCAACTTTTCTAAATGGTTTTATAAGGAGGAAGTTTATGTAGAACAACCTCCAGGTTTTGATGACATTGATTTTCGAATCATGTATTTAAGTTGCACAAAGCATTATATGGATTAAAAATAAGCACCAAGAGCATGGTATGAATGTTTAAGTGCATTTCTATTAAACCATGGTTCATTAGAGGTCAAGTAGATAGTACATTATTTGTTAAGTCTAAGTCAAACATATTCTGCTTGTTCAATATATGTTGATGATATAATATTTGGTTATGCTGATGAATCCCTTGCAAGTATTTGAAAAGCTCATGCAGGGAGAATTCGAGATGAGCATGATGGGGGAGCTCAACTACTTCCATGGATTGCAAATCAAACAAGGAAAGGAAGGAACTCACATCTGTCAAGCCAGTACACCAAGGAGTTGCTAAAGAATTTGGATTCGAAAATAGCAAGCCACTGTCAACGCCTATGAGCACATCAACAAGAATGGACAGTGATAAGGATGGTAAGAAAGTAGACTAAAAGATCTACAGAGGTATGATAGGTTCACTACTATATTAACTACCAGTAGACCTGACATACTGTTAGTGTATGCATGTGTGCTAGGTATCAGGCAGACCCTAAAGAATCTCATTTAATTAGTGTTAAAAGAATTTTTAGATATTTAGCTAAAACCCATGATTTAGGTTTTGGTATCCAAAGTCATGTGAAATCAACTTAGTAGGTTACTCTTATGCTGACTACGCTGGATGCAAAATAGATAAAAAAAAAGCACTAGTGGCTGTTGTCAATTTCTTGCAGGATGTCTGATCTCGTGGTCCTCAAAGAAACAAAATTCAATGGCATTATCTATAGCAGAAGCTGAGTACGTAGTTGTTGGAAGTGGTTGTACACAACTCCTATGGATCAAGCAACAACTTGAGGATTATGGACTCCAGATCAAGATAATTCCCCTATTATGCGACAACACCAGTGCAATAAATCTAACCAAGAATCCAGTACAACATTCAAGGACTAAGCACATGAGGTTAGATATCATTTATTCGTGATCATGTAGCTAATGGTAACATAGATTTTCTTTCATTGATACTAATAATCAGTTAGAAGATATCTTCACAAAAGCCTACCTTAAGAGAGATTTACTTCTCTTAAAAGGGAATTAGACATGTATAAATTGTGAAAGAATCATCTGTATAAAATTGAGATAGTAATATTCAGAATATCAATTATTTTTCCTCCTTGAATTTAAGCAAATTCCAAATGTTGCCTGCTTTTTTAAAATCCTTGATGATTCGTAATTTTAAAAGAATTTATTTCCCTCGAACTGGTCATTTTGTCTTTTTCTTCCATCATACCGCCTCCATTTTTGAAAAGTTACTTTACTCTTTTGATATATCCCGAAATCTGTGTGGCATCGATTCAATCCCGCCTTCATCTCCCTCTACTTGCCTGAGGCGATACCCTATCGACTTCGGCACGTCTCTCTGAGATTTGAAGCTCCAAACTCTTCCCGCGAGAAATTTCTTGAGGACTTCTGTTCCTTTCCTCATCACAATCCTCTAGAAACCTTCCTAGTTCAAATCCATGGCCGCATCTGTTGTTTTCGGCAGCGTCGAGGGCTATGGAGCTGAGTTCCTCACAGCAATTCAGCAATAAAGGTTCACCTCTGTGAAGGCAAAGCTCTGTGGAAACAAAGCTATAGATATTGCAGATTTGCAGAAGAATGGCATGGGGAATGTGATTGCTGCTATGGAGAGGATGAAGTGGTCGAAGCTGGTGACCCTATTAGAAGTAAGTTATCCAGACCTCGTCAAAGCATTCTATGTGTGCCTAAAGACGGAGGAGGACAGGTCCTTGACATCATCTGTCAAAGGTACCTAGATTAGGATCACCTATGAGCTCTTAGAATCTTTATTGGAGTTTGCACCACCGGTCACAGTGGAGTCCACACTTGGACATTCAGGCGAAGGGGTTAGGGATTGTAGGTCCTGAGTTCCGACTGAAGGATGGGAAATTGGACATAAACCAAATGAATATGTTTAATCGCCTATTGCATTTCATAATCTGTCAAATCATGGTCCCTAGGAGTGCCACCTTTTCGACCGTACAAAGGCGGACTCAGACATGATGTTCTGGGCAATCCAGAACCAGGAGATTAACATGGCTGAGGTTATCTTGGAGCGAATGAAGTTTGCTCATGCTCAAGTTTGGGACACGAAGAACAAATTGAATGTTTTCCTGCCTTATGCTCATCTGTTCACCAAGATCTTTCAACATTTAGGCATTAACTTGTCTGGAGCAGTAGTAGAGAAGATGGGGCAGGCTATCCGTAGCAGGAATTTAAGGAAGAGTGGATTTTCAGTTGTAAATGGCTTATGTACTAAGACCTCAGTGGTTGAGGGTGAGGCCATCATTGGCGAAGCCCAAGAAGTCCAGGAAGAGGTAGGAGAAGCAGCTGTAGTAGCAGCAGTCCCAATGGTTCAAGAGGAATCAGCAACAACATCACCAGCAACAGTACCAGCAGAGGAAGCTAGAGTAGCAGTACCAAGTATTCCAGAACAGCAGGAACAGATTCCATCAGTTCAAGAGGAACCTGAATCAGCAGCAGCACTAGCAGAAGAAAGAGTAACTCCAGCAGCAGCAGAACAATCAGCAGCAGTAAAGGCCAGAGTAGAAGAATCTGTGGTCACTGGCAGCCTAATTGAAGAAATTCCTCTAGAGAATATTATGCCAGTTGTAGGAACCTCTGATGAACTAAACCCCACCACTATTGGCACTATTCTTAGAGATGTGCTGGAATCCATTTCTAGCACTCAAGGGGAGCCTGACCGGTTCAGTGATCAGTAGCACCAGATGTTGTGGCACTAGGCCACATGAAAAGACTGTAGTGGAAGATGCTCCTGCTTAGAGGGAGCAATCAGCAGAAGTCCAAAATGATGTACCTTTAGAAGATGCCCCTGCTGAAGGGGAGATTTTGGGTGAAAAAGAAGGTCAGTCTGAGGGTAAGAGAACTAAAAAATCCCCAATAAATGATTTTCAAGAAGGAGTAACTGCCAGTCTTCTGATTCAGATTGTCAGGATGCTCATGATGATCTTGAGGAGCCCGTTGCTAGGGCCAGTAAGAAGGGAAAGGAAGTTGCTTCAGAGATCCCTCTCCTTGCAGAAGCACCTCATCAGAGGCCACAAAGATAGAGGCTTATCATTAATCTGAAGCCTATGATTGAAAGGTTAGATGCCCAAGGTGAAATACTTTGCTCTGTGCAATCGGATGTTAATTCTATTTTTATGAGCCAAGCTTCGACAACAAAAGAAATGGGCATGGTGAAGAATGCAATAAGGTGGTTGAACAAGGAAATGGGAAGCATGAAGACTCTTTGTCGGACATTCTAAAGGAGGTAAGAGCTTCAGCACCTCCTGCTCCCACACCACCTGCTCCTCAGCCTTCTGAGGATGCAAATGAAAAGATTGCTAGGCCACCAAGGCCTATTTTAGTAGAAGAGTCTAGGCCATCCAGGCCATCTACTAATGATTTGCCATCAGGGCATGTTTCTGAAGATCTAGCAGGGCCATCAGGGCCAGTAATTGTTGATCAGGTGACAATTAAGGAATCTGGGCCAAGAGGGCCAACTGAGGATCTGTCAGGGCCAACGGGCCAGTGGTTCCTGAAGCTGATCATGTCAGGGCAGAAGAAGAAGTTGTAGCTCCTGAGCCCCCAGCTCCTTCTCCCATCAGACACCAGCTCCTCCTTCACCACTTCATCCTCCACAGCACCTCCAGCTCCACCTACTTTCAAACAACCACTACCCAGAAACATCTCTTCACCTACTCCATTTCTTCACAGTCCTCTTCATATCCTGTCTCCACCACTCACATTCCTGCTCCTCCTCCCTTTAAGGTTCCTCCAGCTCCTCATCAGCTGGAGCCTCCTCATCCTCTGGTCCCTCTTCTTTTGGACAACAGATATACCTCCTTCTACCTCACATTCTTTTTCATCCTACTACTCTCCCTCCTTCATTACAATTATTCCAGAGAGTGCTCAGATTGATTGTCCCTTCTTAGGGACATCAAAGATGAGTTTGAGGAAGCTATTCTCTGATCTGTTTTAAAGGTTGGAACTCATGTTATAGGATAGGATCTTCTAGCCCTGCTCCTAAGAAAAGAAAATAACCTCCACCTCTTCTATTTCTCCTGACCCTTGTTATCCACCTCTGTGGTTTTCTCTAACAGTGGACAACAAAAATAAACCACTCTATAGAGAATTCCTTCAAAAACTTGCTTATGCCACTATTTTTAATCTTCCTCACTTAAATCTTACGATCATCTTAATGTCATTCTTCTTTACACTCCTCTTTCAAAATCTGAAAAATCCAAAATCATTTCCCTAGCTGAGTCTAAAACTGAAGAGCAGCGGGCTCGGGGCCAGAAGACTTTGTACAATAAGTTTCTTCATGCCCGATCAGCTAGGTTCCCTCCCCAGAATCATTCATTGACCTTATCAGAATGGTTCCAGATCCTTCACAAGGACACCTGGGCTCCTTTCATTCAAAAGGAAAATCAAGATGATCTGGTACATTCAAATGTTCAATGACTACCAGTGTCTCCATCGTCTCCACGAAATTCAGCTTGGTCAGTTCCAGCAGGCTATCAGTGCTCTGGGGTCAGTAGAAGCTCACACTGAAGCTATCCAGGTTGATTTTGCCACCCTCAAGTTACCTGATGTTGTTTTTCTTCCCCCTCTTCTCTCTGGTCATGGAATCAGCTATTGGCTCAATTATTTTGAGCGTTTAGCCAGAGTCATGAGAAGAATTAAAGTGCAGAAGGGTCATCTGGTTGCCTTTCACAGATTCTTGTTCAGAGAATATCACCAGGGCCATGTCAATGCTGATGTCCTCGCCCCTCTTTTGTCTGAATGTGAAAGACTCTCTCCTTCAGAATGGGCTAGATTCTATCCCCTATCTGCTCAACAGCTTACTGATCTGAATGTATCTCAGGCTAGGGAAGGTAAACCTCCACTTTCAGCTGCCACCTTTCTGGACATGAACTCTATTCACCTTGTTCATGATCCTTATTAGACATGGGTTGAAAGGTATAAGGTGTATGTGGCCATGTGGCTAGAATTGAAGCACCAAGAGCTTTTCTATCTAGTCTCTATGGATCAGTTCCTTTCCTGTGCCAGTTTTGGGAAGATTCCCTTCTTTAAAGTTCTCTTGATCGAGATCGGTAAGCTCAGTTCTTAGATGAGCAGCTGGTTCGTCATCTTGCCAGGATGGCTCCTACCATGGGACCTTCCTATTCTCTAGAACCTGGGGTTTTTAAGCTGTACTTTGAGAAGCAGGAAGAAAAGGCTGGGAAGTCATTTCTCATTATGCCTCTCTCTGTCTCCTGCCTTCTATCTGCCTGTACCCAGTCAATTGAATAAATTGATCCCTGTTCTCCTTATTCTTTCCCTCTTCTTTGTCTCACTCTCATATTTTTTTGCTTACTGACAAAAAGGGGGAGAAATATAGTACTTTTGAAATATATCTCTTATATTTCTGCAATTTCGTTTAGATTCATTTAGTTCATCTATGCTTATTATTATGTTTTGTCATCACCAAAAAGGGGGAGATTGATAATCAATTTATCACCATATAATTTAAATTAATTACATATTTATTTGGTGATTAACAAAACTAAAACAAAGTTTAATCTAACATATTTTCTATGAGATTTTAGTACAGGAAATGAAACAAGGAATAACAAGCTAAATGGGTAAGTATTATTTACTCTGTAGCAATGTAAGTTCAAAGCATGAAATTTCTCTAAGTACACATCGATTTTCTATATGCTGCAACGACTTCCTCCTCTTTCATAAAGATTTCATATACATAAGGATTCATTATATGTTCTATCGTCTTGGGTATCATAACGATTTCATAAGTGTCTAGATGATTTCAAGATCGCAACGATTTGCTTCCATAACGATTCGCTAAGTGATCGCATCGATCTCACAACGACTCGCTAAGAAAGCATAACGATTGCTTCCATAACGATTCGCTAAGTGGTCGCATCGATCTCACAACGACTCGCTAAGAAAGCATAACGATTTGCTTCTATAACGATTCGCTAAGTGATTGCATCGATCTCACAACGATTCACTAAGAAAGCATAACGATTTGGTCGTCGCATCGACTTCTTAAGTGAGAATAAGGATTTGCTCTCACAACGACTTGATTGATAACGATTTGGTCGTCGCATCGATTTCTAAGTGAGAATAACGATTTGCTCTCACAACAACTTGATTCATAACGATTTGGTCATCGCATCGATTCTTAAGTGAGAATAACGATTTGCTCTCACAACGACTTGATTCATAACGATTTGGTCGTCTCATCGACTTCTTAAGTAAGAACAACGATTTGCACTCACAACGATTTTGGTTTCACAATGACTCGTTAAGTCTCATAACGATTTGATCCTTGTAACGATTCGATAAGTTACACAATGACTCTGTCACTGTAACGATTTGTTTAGTACATAACGACTTAGTCGCCGTAACGATTTGATACAGTAAGCAACGATTTTCTCACATCGTTTTGTCTCTGACAACTTACTCATAACGATTTGCTTAAAGAGTCATAACGATTTGTCTATAAACGATTTGTATGTGCATCGGTTTACTTATAAGTGCACGACGATTTACATAGATAACAACTCCTTTGTATAACAATTTCATAAGTCATGCATATAACAATATCATGGAATATAACATTTAATATTTGAACTCATTTTGAATACGTTGAAGTCAAAATCTTCATGTATATCTTTCTGACAACCATGTATTGCGACTAAATGTATCACTGCAGTACATGCATACGATATCTTCTATTTTCGTGATATTCTGTAAACATCTTGTTAGAAGAACAGAATGGAACTTCTATTTTTATATAAAATCATTCTAACGTTGACTGACAACAAGAGACAGCCTAGCTGTCTATGTTTTAGCATTTAATGTGTGCAGGTCTCTGACAGCGCACCTCAATACAACATTGGACAATATAGAAGATAACAGATATCAGAGAAGATCCTTTCTCCTGTTGCGTGTATGGAAAGCTAAAGACTATTCTACAGTGACATGCAGTCTAACGTAAACAAAAGCTTAGAGACAACGGGCACTTCAATGTTCAAATTTCAAATAGAAGATATATAAAGAAGACTGAAGCTCCAGAAGAAGCACCTTGAACAGATAGAAAATGCTTACAACGATTTTTCAAGTCTTCTGGGAGAAAATTAAGAGCCAAGTTCTTCACTCACTGCTGTTCTAGCTCTTGCTCTCTGAGATTAGTGTAGATCCTTGAGAGAGCTTCTAGTACTGAGAGAGATCAATTCTGCAGATCCTTTCTTTCTTAGTCTTAGCTTCAGATCTAGCATTGTATAAGCTTGATCTAGGGGCTTGTTTTCATTTCCTCATTCCTGTGATCTTTCCCTTCGTGTTGAAGGAAGACCTGGGGGTTCCAGGGTGTGTGTTCCCTTCACGTAGAAGGAAGACCTGGTGGTATCTAGGGTGTTGTAATTCCTCTTTAGGTTGTGAAGAGAAGACCAGCTGAGGTTGGGTGTGTAAGGGTCCATAAGGGGGACTATACTCTGGGTAGTGAAATCCTGAGATATTGTTCAGGGACTGGACGTAGGACTCCTAAGGAGAGGGATCCAAACCAGGATAAATCCTGTGTAGTGTGATTGCCTTTGTGTGTTTGCTGTTTATCTTTACTAACATTAAAAACTATCGAAGTGTGTTTTGTGTGACTGTTTTGTGAGCAGATTTTAGGTTCTCAATAATTTTAAGAATCCCATTCACCCCCCCCCCTAGGCTTGCTAGCTGGGCAACCTGGCACCCGACAAAGCCATTCTGACAGAAAGGACACCAGTCATGTCTATCAAAAAAGTAGTCACGACGCCACTGGACGCCACGACAAGAACACGACACCCCCCCCCGTCGCGACCATGTCGCGACGGCCAGGTGTGTCGCCATAAAACCATGTCGCGACGGGCTCCCCTTACGTGACCATGTCACGACCAGGGTGCTTGCCGTGACCTGCGGACAGGGCCAAAGGGCCCAGGAGGCCCAGGTCTTACATCCCACCCAACTTAAGAAATTTCATCCTAGAAATTAAAATAAACTCGGACTCAATGTAGAAAGTAGTACAAGGAAGAATATCATACCAATCAATCAAACAAATAGGGGAATTACTTTCGCATTTCATCCTCATGCTCCCAGGTGGCCTCGCCACCAACGCGGTTCTCCCAAATGACCTTGACCAATGGAATCTGCCTCCGGCACAACTGCTGCACTCTGCGGTCGACAACTCTGACCGGGTACTCTGGCACTGACAAGTCTAGCGCTACCTCAAGCTGTGAGTAGTCCAACACATGTGATGGATCTGCAACGTAACTCCTGAGCTGCGACACGTGGAAAACATTGTGCACGTCTTCCAACTCTGCCAGAAGTCTCAACCTGTAAGCCACCTCGCCGATCCTCTCGGTGATAGGGAAAGGCCCAATGTACCTCGGACTGAGCTTTCCCTCCTGCCAAATCTCATAACTCCCTTGGTCGGAGAAACCTGCAAGAAAACAAGGTCACCCACACTGAACTGTAATGGCCTCCTGTGGACATCTGCATAGCTCTTCTGCTAACTCTGCGCTGTCTGAAGCCTCTGCCTGACCAACCTGACTATGTCTGCACACTGCTACACCATCTCTGGTCCCAAAAGCTGCCTCTCTCCAACCTCGAACCAGTGAAGTGGTGTCCTACACGGGTGACCATACAAAGCCTCGTATGGCGCCATTCCAATGCTCGAGTGATAATTGTTGTTATTCGCAAACTCTACCATCGGAAGGGTGACTCCCAGGTGCCACTCTAGTCCAAAACAACACGCTCTCAGCATATCTTCCAAGTCTTAATGGTCCTCTCTAACTGCCCATCTGACTGCGGGTGATACGTTGTGCTCAACCTCAACTTTGTACCAAGAGCTCTCTGCAAACTATGCTAAAACCCTGATGTGAACCTCAGATCTCTATCGGAGACGACCGAAACTGGGGTTCTGTGCAACGGAAACAACTCTGTCCACGTACAGTCTGGCTAACCTGTGCACTGACCAAGACATTCTGACTGGAAGAAACTGTGCCGACTTGGTCAACCGATCAACAATCACCCAGATGCCATCATGCCTCTACGGACTATGGGGCAAACCAACCACAAAGTCAATGGTGATGTCGTCCCACTTTCACTCAGGAATGGGCAACAACTGCAGCTCACCACCAGGACTGATGCTCGGCCTTCACCTGCTGATAGGTAAGGCACCGAGTGACAAACTCTGCCGCGCCCTCTTCATCTCTGGCCACAAGAAGAACCTCCTCAAGTTATGGTACATCTTAGTGGAACCAGGATGAACTGCATACCTCGATCGATGAGCCTCTGACAAAAGTGTCTAGAGTGCATCACTGGGAACATACAATCTGCCTCTGAATCTGACCTCAATGTCCTCGTCCAGCTCAACATCTAGCATCTGCAAAATATCTGCCAACTTTGAGTCTGCCTGCTGTGCCTACAACACCTGATGATACACTAACGGATGAACTGACAAGCTAGTCATCACTGCACGGTCTCTGCACCTCGAAGGGTAGAACATTCCCTAGGACAGCTCCTCAAACAGCCTCCACTCTGACCATCATCGAACTCAAGGGAACAAGCCTGCTCAAAGCGTCGGCCACGACGTTAGCCCTTCCTAGGTGATAGGAGAGGGTAAGGTCGTAGTCCTTCAAATACTCAATCCATCTGCACTGCCTCAAGTTCAAATCCCTCTGAGTGAAAATGTACTACAAACTCTGATGGTCGGTGAAGATCTCGAACTCCTCTCCATACAAATAGTGCCTCCACAACTTCAGAGCAAAAACCACAGCTGCCAACTCTAAGTCGTGGGTAGGGTAGTTCTCCTCATGCTTCTTAAGCTGCCGAGAAGCATAGGCAACGACCCCACCATGCTGCATCAGCACGGCACCCAAACCTGATCTCAACGCGTCGGTGTAGACCACGAAGCCTCCGCTACCTGACGGTAAGACCAACACTGGTGCTGAAGTCAACCTCGTCATCATCTCTCGAAAGCTCTCCTCACAGTCCTCAGACCAAACAAACCTGGTGTCCAGTCTCGTCAACTGGGTCAATGGCTCTGCAAACCTGGAAAAATCCTGGATGAAACTCCGGTAGTAACCTGCCAAGCCCAGAAAGTTGCGAACCTCTGACACTGATGTGGGCTGCTCCCACGATAACACTGCCTCAACCTTGGCAGGGTCCACTGCAACACCAGAACCTGAGATCACGTGCCGAGAAAGTCCACCTCCTTCAGCCAAAATTCACACTTGTCGAACTTGGCGTACAGTTGGTGACTTCGCAGGGTCTCTAGCACGATCCTCAGATGCTCCTCATACTCCTCCTCAGAAGCCGAGTAGACGAAAATGTCATCCACAAAGATGACCACAAACTGATCTAGGTACTCACTGAACACCCTAAGCATCAAATCCATAAAAGCTGCGGTGCGTTCGTCAGCCCAAACGGCATCACGACGAACTCAAAGTGACGTACCTTAAACGGAAAGCTGTCAGGCCAACATCTGACTCTCTGATCCTCAACTGGTAGTAACCGAACCTCAAGTCAATCTTCGAGAACACTCTGGCTGACTACAAATGGTCGAACAAATCATCGATCCTCGGCAACGGATACTTATTCTTCACTGTTACATGGTTCAGGCCTATAATCGATGCACAAACGCAGATTACCGTCCTTTTTCCTCACGAATAGCACGGGCGCTCCCCACGGCGAATGACTCGAACGGATGAAGCCTAGTGTTGCAGTAAGTGCAACATAGGTCGGCTCAGGCTGAGGTGACTGTTGAGGCGCTTCTTGCCAAAGAGTGAGCCGAGACGACCAAGACGAAGAATACCATCTGAAGCGCGCTTGGCCGATGTGTGATGCCTGTTCCAATCTCCCAACTGACCTGCAAAGCCAGCCGAGAGGTCTCAGTGAGGAGACACTCCGACGCTCTTGTCAGTCGCTAGCCGAGCAAAATAGTGTAGCTTGGGGGTAGAACAGTGTACTTGCACCGTGGAGTGTCTGCCATTTATATAGTGTTAGGACACGTACGTGTGATGATGAGCCGCCAATCTCGCTAGGGGTTACCGTGATTCTCATCGGATTGGGCGTCGCCACCTCCTTGCCAAGTCATGGCGATCATGGTCTTAACTGCCGCGGTTATCAATCCATAATCTTCGGACGTTACTTTATTCACCTTCTCCGTCACGTGACTAGCACTCCGGGGAGCCCTTCGAGTGCGCCGACCTCATCATCGGCTTCTTTTGAGGAGGAGTTCGTGGCCGAGCTTCAAAAATCGGCCCGAGGAATAGAGCTAAGATATTTCTGATCTCAATCGTCGGAGGATCGCTGCGGGGGAAGTGCAAGCACGTCTGGCACAAGCTCGGCCACGACCGACCTTTGAGATCGTCCTCAATCGAGCAGCGGAAGATGGCCAAAAAGAGCAAAGAGGTCACATTGTCTGACCATGAACGTCAGCTGACTAATGTCCTTCTTGCGATGAAGGTTGTTGGCCTGTGTCTTTAATGAGGTCGGCCATCGTCGGGATTAAAGCCGACCTACTGGGATATCCCTGTATCATTGGCCCCCCAGGTTCATGTCGGAACAGGAACTAGGCTGAGGTGAAGCTGAATCTACTCGCTGTGGGCACGTGCCTAGATATGTGCCACGTTTGTCCACGTGGATCTCTCTATGCCACATCATCTCACTGTCAGACATCGCCTTGACACATCACAATACTGTCAGAGCCGCCCTGCACCAACGTCACCTCGACTACTGTCTAGTGCGCCAGTAGTAATGTCACCTCTTCGACTGCCGCGCTCAATCATGGCGATCCTCGTCGAGCGGTCCTGTCTGGATCGAGGAGACGTTCCTCGGTCAATCCAGTTGCACCACATCCTCAAATCTCAACCGCTGCTTTTGAAGATAGATGTCCACCGATGGATTCGATTCACCCCCGGCACTATAAATAGGGGGTCTGCTGCCGAATAACCACCCTTACTTTCACGCACGAGCACCTCTCAGATGACCAACCGACGAGCCAACAATCTCGATGACCTCCGAGCTGTTGTTCGAGAGCTTGTTCGCTTGCCTCTTCCCTTCAGAGGTAAGCCATGAGCTCTACCTCGTACAGTCCCTCTCCTTCCGAGAGCTTCACTACTTCGGATCCTTCCGGAGTAGACTCCCCCTATAATGACCCGACCTCTCGGACCCCGCCAGAGACTCCGAAGGTCGCGCCACCACCCACGGATCGAAGACCCAGAAGGGTTAGAATTTAGTCCAATAAGGTAAGTAATGAATTCAAATAACTATAACAAGAAAGTTCATACATTAATAAAGAAATTATGTACAACAAGCCCTAAATAAAAGTACAGGTACAGAAAGAAAGGTGCAGTCCCTAAGGGGCATACCCTGAGGACTTGAAAAAAGGACACTCTCAACTAATGGTACAAAGAGCACTCACGCTCACAACTCACACTGCTGGCAACGCACGGCAAACAAGCCACCACCACGACCGTCCGACAACGAACTTCTGCGACAGCGACTCCCTACCTAAAGAGAGTAGGGGGGTGAGCCTCGCGAACAAGGCTTAGTAGGGATAACTGTCCCTTACCAGCCAGAGCAGCAGGAACTCCAACAAAAGTGAAAGCAAAATATTTACAAAGCAGTAGTAAAGTGAGAAACGCCTACCACAGAGTACTACAAAGCAGCGGAATAGAGTAAATACCACGACCACAACTAGGGTCGCGCCAAACACGAATCCCGAAGAACCAGTGAAGTCAAACACAATGCGGAAGCAACACCTCGGCACACACCCGTCGAGACAAAGGAGCTCACGGAACACCGGAGCAACCACGTGAGACCAGAGTCTCACGACACAAGCACCAACATCCCGGACCTGTACGAGGTCGGGAAGGAACAACCAGGTGTTACCACGAGAGACACTGAACAACCACGTGAGAAGCACCGTCTTACCACAAACACGGCCACCTCAGACCTCCACAAGGTTGAGGGCCTACAAGTAGAACCACCCTGCACCTCGGACACTCCACGAGGTCAGGGAACTACACTCTCCGGTGCCACCATGGACGGCACCAAGGAACAAGTTATCGAAACAGCAGTCGGGTGTCTGCACCAGGCACCTTGAGAGAACCCGCAGAACAGATACCACTAAGCATAGCCCACAAGGCCAAACCAACCAAGTCCTCAGAAACTAGACACAGCTACGCTACAATCACCATGTAAACCATAGCAACGAGAACACAATCTCAGAAACAGCGTGAAACACCATCACAACAAGAACAACAAAGCCACCGCCACAGGTAGCTAAGAGAGGGACACAGAGTCCACCCCTCTCGCTCGCCAGCCGCTGACTCCTACCTACGACCTCCCTAGGTAGAGTGAGGCTAGCGAGTCATAGCAAAGAATACAACCACAAACACCGTAGTCTGGCCGAACAGCGGCCCCACGCCTGACCTCCCTACACAGCTCTGGAACCAACGCAGAGCGAGGCAGCGAGAAGGACTAGCTGGTCCACACCGGAAGAGCGCCTAAACCACCTCGGAGACCCAGACCAGCTAAGAGAGCTCTACAAACGACTCTATGCCGTTGTCCCTACCGTTTTCCCCTTCTACTCCAAGTCTGTGACTTGAGCACGTCCGCCGCCCGGAGAACTCCCTCTAACAGACGTGCGGGGCTAGGGGTCCTAGGTAACAGTAACAACCTATCTCGCGGACAAGCCCTCAGTGCTGAGCACCGGGCGAAAGATAACTGGTGTGGCAACCACCAATAGAAATAGCACAGCTAGCTTGTAACCAAGACAAGCCCAGCAGCACAGGCACGCATGGCACCCCTTCCGGAAACCCCCAAAAGGACCGTCGGCCAACGCCGACACAAAGGCACGGCCCGAGAAAATGGAACACCACTAAACAGAACAGAAACCATCACTCTTCTAATAATCGATTGGCAGTCAGACAATCGATTATTAGATAAACACGAGCCTCCTAGCACAGCCGCTAGGACACGGCACAGGAAGGTGTCATCGATCACTGAACGTAGGGAGGCAACCTGCCGCGTTCCACCAGAAGGTCCTAAGGGCAACCCTGCCTGGGGCACATGCCGACACGCCAACGGCAGCCACAAAAAACACCTGAGGCAAGCCTGGTCTTGTAGCGCCCTCCTAACCCTTCGCGATCCTATCGCGATGGGTAGGGCAACCGCGATAGGCAGGTCGTGTCGGGGAAGCGCATCTCGACAACCAGGTTGTCGCGACATGGCAAAGCGCCGCGACAAGCTTATTGCGACAAGGCTGCGCGTCGCGATGGGCAACTGGGTCACGACACGACCCTTATCGTGACGGCCACCCATGCCATGATAACATCAGACGGAAGGCAGACCGCTGGGAAGCTACATCCCGAGGTCGCCCACACAACAACAAACCACACAATCACGTGGAGGGGAGCATAGGGAAAGCTGTAAAAGCATGGATTAACCTAAAAGGACTCCCAATCCACCCAAAAAGTACGGGCACAAGAAATCCGTACCGATTAGATGAAACCAAACCCCCAAGGGGCCTTCACGATGAGCTCGCCACCTCCTCCTCGCTCCCACGGCACCGCTCCTGCTCCGCACGAGCCGCCGGCTGCTCCGCCAAGCTCCACCGCCAGAGAAAGTGAGGGGGGAAGCCTCTCCACCTCAGAGAAGATAGGGAACGGAGGAAAGGAAAGAAAAGGGAAAGGGGAAACTGGCCAAGGCTTTTAGCCTCCGGCCCCCAGAACGCTACAGGGCGGGACGTCGCGCTACAAACCTTAATGCGACAGCCGCCCCCAACGCGACCAGAACTTGCCCTACCGGGACACCGCGCCAACCCGACAGCCGCTCTGACACGCCTGCCCTTCTGACAGGTGTCAGGCGACCAAAAAGTAGAACCCTTTCGTGGCCCGTTGACCGGGCGCGACAGGAACGCGACGCAACTGGTGGTCGCGACTTGGATGACTGTCGCGACGGGCAGCTCCTTCGCGACACTCACGCGTCAGCCATTCAAGACGTGTTAGCAGCCAATCATCCAAAACACACAATAGGGGAAAACCGGAAGCCTACAATGTTACAATACATCCAACAAAAAGATAATTTCATCCTCGAGATTAAGGGCGAAACCAGTCAGAGAAAACAACAGGTGCAAAGGGACCACTAAGTCGCTCCACGACTTCCCGGTGGTCGCAACCATGACCCTGCCACAAAGAGAGTGCCAAAAAGACATCTGACAGCTCACAGTGCACACAACAACGGCGCAGAGCGCACAAGCAGATGTCGACAACTCCATAGGCGCGGCATGCACCAAACCGACCATAAACATTGAAACTGCTAGTCGAAAACACATGACTGAACCCTCAACATACCACGCTGTTGAGAACAACCGGTCACTAACTCCTCTGTCACCAGCGACTAGACAGAGGTCCGAACTACTGACGGCAACTGAGGAAAACGCCAAGAGGTCATCCACAAGACTCCGCTGAATGGCTCCGTACATCTAGCAACAGCTAGACCCTATAGCAAGGCCAACGAGAGCTTCTTAATGGTGACCCAAAACCAAGTGGAATACACGCATGTGGAGAACCCACGGTGAGCAAGACAGTGTCCGTCGGCGCCACTAGATCTCACCTAGATCATCCTCGTGGTCCGACCCGGACACCCAACAACTGTGGAGCTACAGAAAGCTAAAACACCCACTCCATAGGCACAGGTACAGAGGCAAAACCAAAGAAGACATCTGATGTTGGCAAGGCCAAGCAACTCAAGACGTCGGCAACTGCACAGAAAACGAAACAACTGTAGAGGTCGAGGGTAGCACGTCGACCTCAAAGAAATCCAAACCAAAATAGGGTACCCCAACCGAACACACTCGCTCCCCAAGGTGAGAAGGGAAACCGGACACAAGCCACGACCAAAGCCTGGCATCACCACGATAGGGCTACCTAGACAAGGCAAAGCAGCCACCTCACAGTGGTAATGGAGCCACAAGGCACGGCCAGCACAAAGTGTCACAGAGGCAGAAAGCTCAACGCCTTGAACACCGAGCAACTCGCAAAACGACGCACGAAGCTCATGATCAGGAATACAGCACAACACACGGTGCCATCACAAGCACTAGAAGCCACCCAAGGTACAACACAATGCACTAGGGCTCCAGACGGCACAAAACAAATTACTCGAGCACGAGCACAGGGTGCCACCACAAGCACCAAAGCTCAGCAAGATGCAAGACCGTTGCACCAGCAGCGAAAACAGCCCAGGCTAACAGGAAGGACTCTCTACAAGAGGCCTTCCAAAAACCACGCGCAAGGAACCACAAGCCTAAAAAGGGCAGAATAGGCCACATCGGCCCCAAACCCTTAAGGCACAAGAACACAGAACAACGGAAAGAAAGGTGTCAAGGTGCAGTACACAACCGCACCAACGACTTGAAACGACTCAAGGCCAACTGAAATGGACTCTCCACCGGAGACCCACAAGAGAAACGTGCAAAAAACTAACAGCTTCAAGAGCGCAACAACCACATCGGCTCTTAGAAGCACACAAACACAAGGCACTGCTCCAACCACCATAGGCGGAGAGGGCCACACACCAAACGACGACAAGTACCTCCAAGGCACAAGCTAAGGTACAAGCCAAAACATGCACCAAACAATACCTGCACCAGCAAGCCAAACAAAAGAAAACCCGGTGCCACCTTACACTGAACATAGGGCACGCTGCCCTACATCGTCCAGTCAGGCAACAAGAAACCAGCACAGCGTGGAACGGCACAATAGGTACATCACTACCTATCATACCACAAGGAAACAACGTGCATAAGGGGGAGCGACCAGCTCACCTCAAGATAGAACAAGGGGAGGGACCTTCGCCACAAAGGTCGCCACGGTGCGCGACACGGCACCCCTGCCATGTAAAAGCACCACCACCCCGAGCAACCCACGGAAAGCAGAAGGAAGAAGGCACACAACTGGCCTCTCCTCATACAAAGGAGAGAAAAATCACACTAGGCTGTCTCTAACCCAAGAGCATAGCCAGCCCAACACCACTACATCACCAGGTACCATCTGGAGAGCACGCAGGGCGCAGAGAAATGAAACAAACCTCCTGACCATGGGGAACACATGAAGTCCCACCAGCGCAGTCGAGAACTGGAAAATGAAAAAAAGACAACCTGGCCACACCCGCCCAGACACACGGTCAAAGCACTACCCTTGACCGATAAAGCCCAAGCAGACTGAACTGCGAACAGTAATACTGGCACAAGCGATAGTCATCTCTAAGAGAGAGAGAGCACGACAAGCAAAACAAACACAAGGCAGCTTGTTGGAGAAATCCACTCAAAGTGCCAAGAGCTGTTTCGGAAACATCACCAGACGCAGGCCCAAACAAACGGCCAACAGATGAGCACACAGCAGACAGTAGAAGCAACACAAAACTGTTTCGGGAGAACCTCCACAGAACCACCAAGGCGTCTGTGACGACCCTCATTATACCGGTACGGTCATACCGACCCACGTCGATATAACGAGTGCTGCCACAGTGGGACATTTACCCAACACTATCACATGATTGAGATATACACAAATATAGATACAGAGTCGCGGAAGTAAAGGACTAACTGTCATCACATTCCATCATCCACATTTATCATACATGATCCATATAGCAAAATAAAGGACTAAACTTTCATAATTGAAATTAAACCAAGCTACATTGTCCACAAAATTAAAGTTCTACATTTCATACATAGTTTGTCCGCAATTACATAATGATAATCCTAATACAAGTTACAATTCACATACTAGGAAACAAAAGGGCACAAGTCAACTCCACCAGCTAATCTCCACGCTCGGAGTCGCTCTCCACTGTCACCTCCAAAGGTGTGTCACCAACTACACCTGTACGCCGAAGCAAGGAGTGAGTCTAAAAGACTCAGCAAGTAGCTCCATACACATCATTCATGCATACATCATAGTAGGGTCTACTATTTCTATTTGCAAGGCAACATATAGCATGCTTGAACATTTATGAGAGACAACCTATCATGGTAATTCTACAAAATCAAAACACATGGTACATGGTTTAAAATGTTCAAATAACACTTCCTATCACATGCTTCTACTCATTTAATCACATGAAGACTGCACTTCCAATTGACTATAACATGATAGCAACTTATATGGGATTAGAAATATCATAGCATGAATTAACGTATCATATTCTAACACATTTACTTCACATGGTTACACATTCCCATATTTCACATGGATCATTTTTCAAGCATTCCACTTGTGCACATGTTCACATTCTAACATAAATGGTTCACATGGTTTCACATTTCACATTTTGCATGTTCACATATATACACAATTTACACATGTTCACATTACACATTTACACATGTTCACATATTCACATTTACAATTATTTGCCGTGACACATAGTCCAAACCACCACTAGAAGGACACATCACATACACATAACACATAGCACATCACCTAGGCAATACAGTGATGACTCTTGGCACTGCGCAGACCGGGAGAACACGTCTCCACCCTAACCAGTGGTACTTGTCCACCTCCAGGATTTCATCCTAATGCCCTTAGGATATCTTAACACATTGAACCTTCTCATGGGGACTTTTCCATGATACGGTTCCACAGCCCTCTATGGAAGCAGTGTCACACACGGCACATTTTACACATTACACATTCCGATTAACACACGTTTCACATATGATTTTCACACTTTCTTGTTTATGCACATGGTTCAGTTCATCCCTATCATGATGCTACTAATAACAGAAATCAAGCATTTGGTAGCTCTCATGGATTAATTGGAACACACATCATTTAACCTTAATCATGGTACATGTATTCACACTCATTTTCACATGAAAATCTCATAATGTAGGTTACTGTTATCAAATTTTCCTGAAAATTTTACCACATGCTGTTTTCGGGTATAATAACACACATACAAATTTTCACATTTTTCTGAATTCACCTGCATTTATAGAAATTAAAACATTCAGTTTCATGCCATTTTTAAACTAAGTCAACTTAGAACATGACATGGAATTCAGATTTAATCATGCACAGTCATGAACCACACATACATGTTGGCACAGAAATTTTCCCCGAATTTATTTCCCAACACATGATTTACTAGAATTTTCACAAGGTCACACATGCTTCTATTTCTCATTGTAGAAATTATAAGAATTCACATGGGGATGGGAAAATTCCCAAATTTGCAGGGCATGGACTGGTACATACAAACATGGTTCATAAAGTTCTACAGCATTTAATTCCTCCGAAATCATGGGAAACAAGATTAACCAAGCATAACCTCTTTCCTACACATGCTTTTTAACAATTCTAATAAATTATGCCATCTACAGAAAAATACAGGAATTCCACACACATCACATTACCTATTTTACATAACATATAAATTTACATTATATCCTCATGCGTAGAAATCCGGAAATTAAAGATATAAGGCAGAACAGTTCACTGTTCTGTCAAGAAGAACTAAACGGCATACTGTGGACGTTTACAAGAGTTGGCGGCAACATCGTTGGCCGCTGACTCAAGATCTCGACGTCCATTGGGTTTGCGTCAAGTTCGGACCTGTGTAAAAACACAGTCCGAGCTCTGAAGAATGGGGAATGTAGGGGATCCAGGACACGAGGAAAATCTGTGTAAAAATGATAAAAGCCTCCTAGACACATACATGGACAATGGGAAATGGGTACTTGCCTTTGGGAAAAAACTCCTAAAGGGATCAAATCAGTCGGAGAAGCTCTCCGGGCAGTCCCAAGAAGTCTCCAAGAGCTCCACTCCGGCTTCTGTGATGCTCCCTCTGAAATCCAGGGCCGGGGATGTGTAGCCGGTTATGTTGTCCCTCCTTGTCGAAGTAGATCTCCAAAAGAAGCCTTGGATCGCCGGATCAAGGCCTTCAAACTTTCGTTTTTCTCACAGGGGCTCTAGGGTTTTCTCTCCTCTTTCTCCTCTTGCAAATGTGAAAAGGGGAAGTGGGGAGAGGCCAACTCGGGTTCAGGAAGTAGGAAGGCTCTCACCCACTCACCATGCCGATCTGACACTTTTGGAGCGGTGGGGGACATCCCCCAATGGCTACCATACCTTGCTTCAGAAGATAGCAGCTCTGTGCGCATGCAGGCCAGAGAGGTTGGCGTCCAGATCGCTGGAGCCGGAATTAGGGTTGGCGTCCAGGGCTGGACGCAACACCACCTCAACGGCCTGGGGATTGACGCCAAAAGGCCTCGGCCAGAACCCTAATTATGCAGAAAACCATGCATACCAAGCTTCTATACATGCAATATGTACATGGTATTATATTCACACTATCACCATGCAATAACATGTATTATTTACGTTTAATATAAGCACATGCACACGTAATTATACTATTTTAATACCTACGTAAATACGTACATACATACACAAGCACAATACACACATAAATACGAAAGAAGAAAAACTAGGAAATTCGAGGGCCTTACACCCTCTCCCCCTTAAAGAAAACTTCGTCCTCGAAGTTAGAACGACACTACTCAAACAAAAGGGGATACTTCTTCTTCATCGCATCCTCAAGCTCCCACGTAGCTTCCTCACGTGAGAAGTTCCGCCATAGAACTTTCACCGACGCGATACTCTTGTTCCGGAGATGCTGCACCTTCCGGTCAAGAATGGCTACCGGTTGCTCGACATACGAAAGATCTGGCTGGATCTCCACGGCTCGTGACTAATCACATGAGACGGATCTCGGACATACTTCCTGAGCATAGATACGTGGAATACCGGGTGAACGCTAGCCAAAGATGGGGGTAATGCTAGCTCGTACGCCACGTTGCCCAAACGTCTGAGAATCTCATACGGGCCAATGAATCTGGGGCTTAGCTTGCTATGCCTGCCAAATCTAACAACACTCGAGTAGGCGATATCTTCAAGAAGACATGATCACCAACTCGAACTCCAAATCCTTTCTCCTGTTGTCGGCATAACTCTTCTGCCTATCCGTGCCGCAACAAGCCTCTTCTGATAAGCTGAATCTTATCCGAAGTTTCCTGAACCAACTCCGGTCCGATCAACTGCCTATCACCATCTCCTCCCAACATAAAGGAGATCTGCAGGGCCTACCATACAAGCCTCGAATGGAGCCATCCAATACTAGCATGAAAGCTGTTGTTGTATGCGAACTCCATCCAAGAGGTAAATGGCGCTCCCAATCATCCTTCCAATCCAGAACACACGCTCTCAACATATCCTCGAGCGTCTGGATAGTCCTCTCGGACTGTCCATCGGTCTGGGGATGAAACGCCGAACTGAGCTTAAGCTCCGAACCTAACGCATCCTGAAGACCTTCCACAATCTCGAAGTAAATCTCGGATCTCGATCCGAAATGATCGACTTCGGCACACCATGCAACCTAACGATACCATAACATACAATCTAGCTAAGCTCTCTACTGACTGTTCTTCATAGGCAAGAAATGAGCAGTCTTCGAGAATCTATCTACAACTACCCAAATCGAGTCATTGCCCCTTCTAGATCGAGGCAACCCGATACGAAATCCATAGTGACAGCTTCCCACTTCCATACGGGGATATCCATCCTTGCATAAGGCCGGATGGTCGCTGCCGCTCGGCTTTCACCTGCGTGCTACATAGACATCTAGACACATAATCCGCAACATCTTCTTCATGCCGGACCACCAAAATGATCTCTTCAAATCTGATACATCTTAGTGTTACCCGGATGAATAGAGAATCGCGATCTATGAGCCTCCGCTAACACATGCTCACGGACATCTACCATCGGGGACACAAACACGGTGCTGAAATCTAATCACACCCGCTCATCACGAGCACCAGCCTTACCACACTAACTCTAACAATCTAGGATCGGCTTTCTGTGCTCAATCACCTCATCCAAGACTGAGGATCTAAGGGATAGCTGAGCTACAAAAGCCTGACACAACGATGGCTCTAACTCGGTCATAGAGCACGCTGCATCCTCCAAATCTTCCAATCCTGCTGGAGCGAAGACCTCTTCCTACTAAGAGCATCCGCTACGACGTTCGCCCTTCCAGGATGATACTGAAGGTCGAAGTCATAGTCCTTCAAGAACTCAATCCATCTTCTCTGCCTCAGGTTTAATTCCTTTTGGGAGAAAAGATATCTCAAGTCTTGTGGTCGGTAAACACCTCAAATCTGACACCATAAAAGGGCTCCAGATCTTAGTGCATAACCACGGCTGCTAAAATCTTGTCCCCCATAACTTCTCATCCTTCAAGACCACTGCCCTTCATACTCTAGACTCCAAATCATGAGTCGGATAGTTCCTCTCATGCTCTTCAACTGACGAGAGCATAAGCTACAACCCGCACTGCATGAGTACACAGCCTAAGCCAATCTGAGACGAGTCCGTATAAATGGCAAAGCCCTCTAGACCACTAGGCAATACCAATACCGGAGCAGAAGTAAGCTTAGCCTTCAATAGCTGAAAGCTACGCTCACATGCCTCAGACCACACGAACTTCTCACCTTTCCGAGTCAGCTTTGTCAAGGGGGCGGCGATGGATGAGAAACCCTCAATGAATCGCCGAATAACCAGCTAACCCAATAAAGCTACGAATCTCCGAAGGGGTCCTGGGAACTTCCCAATCCATAACTGCCTGGACCTTCGCTGGGTCAACAGCTCACCAGCGCCGGAGATAACATGCCCGAGGAAATGAACCTCGCGCAACCAAAAATCGCACTTGCTGAACTTCGCATACAGCTTGTGCTCACGGAGAACTCTAAGACTAACTCAAATGCTGACGGTGCGTGGCCTCATCCGGAGAATAGACCAATACATCGTCAATAAACACAACAACAAAGCTATCTAAATACGGACTAAACACCCGGTTCATGAGATCCATGAATGCAGGGGCGTTGGTCAATCCGAAGGGAAGAACTAAGAACTCATAATGTCCATAACGGGTTCTAAACGCCGTCTTGGACACATCCTCACTCCTAATCCTCAACTGATGATAACCAGATCGCAAGTCAATCTTGGAAAAGACTGATGCCTCTCGCAACTGGTCAAACAGGTCATCAATGCGAGGTAAGGGATACCTGTTCTTCACAGTCACCTGGTTTAGCTTCCTATAATCGATGCACAACCGAAGTGACCCGTCTTTCTTCTTGACGAATAATACAGGTGCCCAAGGGGAAACGCTAGGGCGAATAAATCCCTTATCAAGCAATTCTTGCAATTGCTTCCTCAACTCGGCTAATTCTGCAGGCGCCATCCGATATGGGGCCTTCGAGATAGGAGAGGTGCCTGGAAGCAACTCTATAGTGAACTCTATCTCCCTATCCGGTGGTGCAATCCAGACAAGTCATCGGGAAAGACATCTGGAAAGTCCTGCACCACATCGATCTCTGCAAGAGTCCGTGACGGAACTAGCATCGGGTACTAGCATAACGCTGGCAAGAAACGCGTCACAGCCCTTGTTCACCATACGCATCGCCTTCATGGCAGAGATAACTAACTTTCCGCTAAGTTCTTTGGCAAGGGATGAGAGAACTCGTCCTCGCCAGGAATGCGGAAAACAATCCTCTTCTTACGACAATCTACTAGCGCATAATGCTCCTCTAGCCAATCCAGACCAAGATGCAATCATAGTCCTTCATCTTTAGCAAGAAGAAGAAACACCCATCTAGGAATCTATCCTCAATGCACACAGGTAACGACGGAATACACTTCCTAGTCGATACCGTACCGCAGGGGTGTGCACAGACAAAGGAACCTCTAACTCCTCAGACTCTATGCCTGACTCTAGGGCTAACTGCCTAGCGAACCGCTCGGAAATGAACGAGTGAGTAGCACCCGTATCAAACAAAACCCGAGCGTGCACACACGAAAAGTAAGACTGTACCTTCGGTGACATGCTCCGCCTGCTCGGCGTCCTCACGAGCTAACGCAAACACTCGAGCCGGGGCTCGAGGCCTTCCTGGTCGTCTGTCGCTGGCGCGGCTGCCGCCACTGCTGGTACTGGCGCTCCTCGCTGAGCTCCCTGCTGAAGCCTAGGGCAGTCCTTGATCTTATGGTCGCTGCTCCCACACTTTAGGCATTTGCCCGCTATCATCCAACATTCCGTACCACCATGTGCCTTCCGCAATGAGGGCACTCCTTCTTGTCACCAGAGGAACGTACAGAAGGTACCTGATAGCTGCTGGTTGTCGATGATTTCTGCGGTGTCTGGTACACCGTCTTCCTCTTGTCTTGCCTCTGGAAAGCTGCTGCCGGCCTCTTCTGCGATGCCTTCTTCTCCTCCAAGTATTGCTCCATTTCGCCTTCCTGTCTGCAGGCTGCGCTGAGGCCTCGTCCAGGGTACGATGATCAAACGCTACGAGCCTCGTCCGCAGTGATGGCTTCAAGACCATCACAAACTTCTTCGCCTTCCTGCGCTCATCAGCCACAATATGGGGTGCATACTTAGACAGTTCTGCAAACCTGGCCTCATACTCAAGTACGGTCATGGAGCCCTGAGTCAAAGTGAGGAACTCCTGCTCCATCCTGTCCTGGATGTGCTCGGGGACGAACTTGGCCCGAAAGAGCCTCACGAACTCGTCCAAGCGACATCAATCGCACCATCCTCAAACCGCGTACGTAGTAATGAAGCCCACCACACATCGGCTCTCTCCTGCAACATAACCTTCATAAGCACCGACTAATAAATCAACTTAACAAGCAACATGCAAGCATAAACTAAACATACCTGTAGCATGTAGGTGGCTAAGGTAACCCTGTCCTCATCCACACACCTGATGGCCCGGAAGATTTTCTCGATCTCCCTCATCCAACTCTCTGCTAGCAACGGATCGCTCTCCCCCTTAAAAGAGGGTGGGGTCATCCTCTTGAACCGCTCCATGATGGAAGGTCCACCATGGTCCTGAGCTGGGGCCTGAGCTGCTACATTAACAACAAACAATACACAATAAACACAATAGTATACAATTCAAATAGCAGACTACTTAGTTATTCTATTATTTTACCTGGGCCTCCAACTGGGCCTGAAGTGCTGCCTGAGTGTGTGCCTGGTCTGCATGGCCTGCACCAGACCTTGCATGAACACTCCATAGTCCACAGGCGGCGGGGGGGGGAAGCACAGGGCCTCGTGGTGCTGGGCCTGTTGCTCGCCTGACCATCACGTCTCTGCTCGTCGTCGCGAGCTGGCGCACCTCCACGTCGTCCACGGGAAGCCATGGCTGTTATAAAATTTCAGCCACCATTAGAGTTAGGTTACTAAGTTTTTAACCATTTTTTTATCTATTTTCCATTCATTATTAGTCATTTCTACCCATGTGGACAATCTATAAAGATTTAGCATGCAATGAGGATGATGATTCATGTATATTTATGTAAGATCTCAATCGGTCTCTCTGATACCAATCTCTGTGACGACCCTCATTATACCGGTACGGTCATACCGACCCACGTCGATATAACGAGTGCTGCCACAGTGGGACATTTACCCAACACTATCACATGATTGAGATATACACAATATAGATACAGAGTCGCGGAAGTAAAGGACTAACTGTCATCACATTCCATCATCCACATCATCATACATGATCCATATAGAAAAATAAAGGACTAAACTTTCATAATTGAAATTAAACCAAGCTACATTGTCCACAAAATTAAAGTTCTACTTTAATACATAGTTTGTCCGCAATTACATAATGATGATCCTAATACAAGCTACAATTCACATACTAGGAAACAAAAGGGGCACATGTCAACTCCACCAGCTATCTCCACGCTCGGAGTCGCTCTCCACTGTCACCTCCAAAGGTGTGTCACCAACTACACCTGTACGCCGAAGCAAGGAGTGAGTCTAAAAGACTCAGCAAGTAGCTCCATACACATCATTCATGCATACATCATAGTAGGGTCTACTATTTCAATTTGCAAGGCAACATATAGCATGCTTGAACATTTATGAGAGACAACCTATCATGGTAATTCTACAAAATCCAACACATGGTACATGGTTTAAATGTTCAAATAACACTTCCTATCACATGCTTCTACTCATTTAATCACATGAAGACTACACTTCCAATTGACTATAACATGATAGCAACTATATGGGATTAGAAATATCATAGCATGAATTAACGTATCATATTCTAAACATTTACTTCACATGGTTACACATTCCCATATTTCACATGGTTCATTTTTCAAGCATTCCACTTGTGCACATGTTCACATTCTAAATAAATGGTTCACATGGTTTCACATTTCACATTTTGCATGTTCACATATACACAATTTACACGTGTTCACATTTACATTTACACATGTTCACATATTCACATTTACAATTTATTTGCCGTGACACATAGTCCAACCACCACTAGAAGGACACATCACATACACATAACACTAGCACATCACCTAGGAATACAGTGATGACTCTTGGCACTGCGCAGACCGGGAGAACACGTCTCCACCCTAACCAGTGGTACTTGTCCACCTCCAGGATTTCATCCTAATGCCCTTAGGATATCTTAACACATTGAACCTTCTCATGGGGACTTTTCCATGATACGGTCCACAGCCCTCTATGGAAGCAGTGTCACACACGGCACATTTTACACATTACACATTCCGATTAACACACGTTTCACATATGATTTTCACACTTTCTTTTTATGCACATGGTTCAGTTCATCCCTATCATGATGCTACTATAACAGAAATCAAGCATTTAGTAGCTCTCATGGATTAATTGGACACACATCATTTAACCTTAATCATGGTACATGTATTCACACTCATTTTCACATGAAAATCTCATAATGTAGGTTACTGTTATCAAATTTTCCTGAAAATTTTACCACATGCTGTTTTCGGGTATAATAACACACTACAAATTTTCACATTTTCTGAATTCACCTGCATTTATAGAAATTAAAACATTCAGTTTATGCCATTTTTAAACTAAGTCAACTTAGAACATGACATGGAATTCAGATTTGATCATGCACAGTCATGAACCACATACATGTTGGCACAGAAATTTTCCCGAATTTATTTCCCAACAGGTGATTTACTAGAATTTTCACAAGGTCCACACATGCTTCTATTTCTCATTGTAGAAATTATAAGAATTCACATGGGATGGGAAAATTCCCAAATTTGCAGGGCATGGACTGGTACATACAAACATGGTTCATAAAGTTCTACAGCATTTAATTCCTCAAAATCATGGGAAACAAATTAACCAAGCATAACCTCTTTCCTACACATGCTTTTTAACAATTCTAAATAATTATGCCATCTACAGAAAAATACAGGAATTTCCACACACATCACATTACCTATTTTACATAACATATAAAATTTACATTATATCCTCATGCGTAGAAATCCGGAAATTAAAGATATAAGGCAGAACAGTTCACTGTTCTGTCAAGAAGAACTAAACGGCATACTGTGGACGTTTACAAGAGTTGGCGGCAACATCGTTGGCCGCTGACTCAAGATCTCGACGTCCATTGGGCTTGCCGTCAAGTTCGGACCTGTGTAAAAACACAGTCCGAGCTCTGAAGAATGGGGAATGTAGGGGATCCAGGACACGAGGAAAATCTGTAAAAATGATAAAAGCCTCCTAGACACATACATGGACAATGGGGAATGGGTACTTGCTTTGGAAAAACTCCTAAGGGATCAAATCAGTCGGAGAAGCTCTCCTTGGGCAGTCCCAAGAATCTCCAAGACGCCTCCACTCCGGCTTCTGTGGTGCTCCCCTCTGAAATCCAGGGCCGGGGATGTGTAGCGGTTATGTTGTCCTCCTCCTTGTCGAAGTAGATCTCCAAAAGAAACCTTGGATCGCCGGATCAAGGCTTCAAACTTTAGGTTTTCTCACAGGGGCTCTAGGGTTTTCTCTCCTCTTTCTCCTCTTGCAATGAGAAAGTGGGAAGTGGGGAGAGGCCAACTCGGGTTCAGGAAGTAGGGAGGCTCTCACCCATCACCATGCCGATCTGACACTTTTGGAGCCGTTGGGGGACATCCACCCAATGGCTACCATACCTGCTTCAGAAGATAGCAGCTGCTGCGCATGCAGGTCAGAGAGGTTGGCGTCCAGATCGCTGGACGCCGGAATTAGGTTGGCGTCCAGGGCTGGACGCTAACACCACCTCAACGGCCTGGGGATTGACGCCAAAAGGGCCTTCGGCCAGAACCCTAATTTATGCAGAAACCATGCATACCAAGCTTCTATACATGCAATATGTACATGGTATTATATTCACACTATCATCATGCAATACATGTATTATTTACGTTTAATATAAGCACATGCACACGTAATTATATTATTTTAATACCTACGTAAATACGTACATACATACACAAGCACAATATACACTCATAAATACGAAAGAAAACTACGGAAATTCGAGGGCCTTACAGCGTCGTTCTAGCAAAGCCCAAGAACGCACAGCCAAACACAACAACCATACCCCAACCTGAGGTAGCACAACAACCGGCGAAATAAGCCCGGAAAAGTCTGAGAGCGAACTCGCTAGGACAACAACCAACAGTTATGGGAAACCACACCAGAACACCAGGCCACCCAAGCGATTGCACCTCAACCTCGAGGCAATTGCAACGGCAACCAACCGACAATAGAGACCCAAACCAAGGAGGTAACACAACGGAAGACTACTTCAACGAGCACAGAAGCAGTCCCAGAGGGAGAGGAACTCTCATAGGACAACAAAAACAGTTCTGGGTGTTGGGTTCACATGTGTGATGTTTGTGATTACATGTTTTGATGATGAACAATATAAATTGATGTTATATGAATGGTTGGAAACATGATGACATTGAAAAAGTAAGCAAGATAAAATCATATCAAACATACTTCAATTGATCATCTACAGATCATTATATTCACGAACAAGTTCTTTAATGTAGGTGTGAGTGTAATGCAAGACAAGTATCAAATTCAAGAGCAAAATCTCAAGAAACTCAGGTGAAACATGTGCCTGTGACAGATCTACAAGGCCCTATCGACAACCAAGCACAGGGAGACAAGACACACAGTACAGGAAACAATACCTGTCGACAGATCCAGATCGTTGTCGACAACTACACACAGGAAAGCCTTCTCCTGGAAGACCCAGTGTTCTAGAAATTGAAACACTGTCAGCACCTGTCGACAAATGAATAGTTACATGTCGACAGATGAAGAGAAACTTCAATTCCGAGATTTGGACATGTTCCGTATTTGGGTGTTTCCTTTTACCACGTCTCTCCTAACTTGGACACCCATATATATAGAACATAAAGAGGTATTTTTGTAGCAAGAAGCCATCATACCAAAACCCTAAAGAAAATCCAAGAGAAGAGCTTCTTCCTGCTGCTCTGCTTCAACCCACCGTCCAGAGCGAAGAAGATTCATCTTCCGAGCGGAGTTGCGACTCTGTTGTGTTGAGTGTGAATTTAAAACATTTCCCATTATAATTTTGATGATGACAAGTTGTGATTTTAATGCATAATGATTGGAACATGTTAAATATATCACACATGTAATAACAATGCTCAAAGGCATATTTCCACAACCAAATTATATCAAATATATTCATGATAATACATTGGACTAATGATTTATGTATTTATTTCTCAGGGACATGTACTTCTTGCAATGGTAGTGTCGACACACCCACTGCTGGTGTCGACACTGGGTATTAAACCCTAAAGCAAATTCATGAAAATAGGGTTCACTGTGTCGACACAGTCCCAGGCAGTGTCGACACTAGACCCAGTTTCCAGAAGACCCTTTTGCCAGATTGGGACAGTGTGTCGACACAGCCAGTGAGTGTGTCGACACTAGAGCCATCTCCCAGAAGACCTATTTTGTGGAATTGGGACAGTGTGTCGACACACCCAGTGACTGTGTCGACACACTCCGGCAACTTTTTCATCTCCCACCTGGACACGTGGCATTCTAGGGATCACTTGGATCGGCCTTGGATCATGTGCCCACGCACCCTGAAGGGTACTTTCGCCATGTTAGGGCTATAAATACCCCTCTTATTGGCCATCCAAAAAAAGAACACCTCAGAGCCTTCCAGAAAAGTCTTTTCAGCGGCAAGAAGAGGTCTCTCCCTATTCTTGCTCTCCCTGTGCTGCTGTAAGCCAATCTCCATCCTTGCAAGCACAAGAAGTGAAGATTGATCCATGAAGATGATGTGAGATCACTTCCAAGGGAGCAGATCAAGTGGAAGTAGGCAATTGAGAAGAGTTCAAGGAAGATCCAGAGGCACCAGTTGCAGAGCATCGCCCAGGGACTTCAAGCAATCAAGGACCTTCTCAAGTCAGCCTTCTACAAGGGAGTTCTTCTGAAGAACAAGAATTACATACTATTCCTCAATTCTCTATTTGTTCTTTTGAGTCATTCTTGAGATTGTGCATAGAATTGTTGCACCTGTCTCTTTGAATGAACTCTTTATAGATCAGATCATTGCTAGAGGATCTGGATCTTGTTGTTTCTGATCTAGCCGGTTGTTTGTGAGCCTTTGTGCTCAGTTGTGTTGAGTGGTACACTCAGTGTGTGGTTGAGCCTGTGTGCTCAGGTTTCTAGAGTCGTTGTGCTCTAGAGTTTGTGTGTGAGTTGTTGAACTCATTGTGTTGGAGTTGTCAAGCTCCAGTGTGTGGTGTACTCAAGTTGAGTAGTGGAGCCTCACTGTGTGAGGGGTGGATGTAGGAATCACTGGTGTGATTTCCGAACCACCTAAAAATCTTATGTGGAGTGTTTGATCTATTATTTGATTTCACTTTGCGCTAGATGTATGCATAGGATTTTCACTTACACTACTGATTGACTTGATCACACACTCTAATTACTCAAATCACACAATCAACATCAGATCTGTGAATTGCATTTCTAATTGATCTCTGATTTAAAGCATCTTTTAAAATTGGCTAAGCTTCCGCAGTATTTGGTCTAGATCTATTCAACCCCCCCCCCCCCCCCCCTTCTAGATCTGGTCCATCCCTATTCGATCCTACAATGGTATCAAGGCGGGTTCATATCTGATAGAGTGTTTCTGTTTGTTCTGTGTGTTTCACTTGCTTGTTTGTTAAGTGTTTCTTTCACTATACTTCAATTTGATCAGTGATTCTCGAGGTTTTATCGTTGACGGCCATTCCATCAATATGCACCCTTCTTCAATGGGACTGACTATTCCTATGGAAGAATCGCATGCAAGTCTTCCTTAGAGCCCAGAACTATGAGATTTGGAGGGTAGTTGAGGTAGGTCCTTATGAGAACCAGGGAGAAGAGGAAACTGGACAAGGGAACAAATTAGGAGGTCTACCCTAAACTACAGTGCCATGAACATGGTTCAATGTGCAGTCCACCCAAAAGAGTACTCAAGAATCTCCATGTGCAAATCTGCTAAGAAGATGTGGGATAAGCTTGAGTTACTTTATGAGGGAACATCCCAAGTTAAAGAAACCAAAGCAAATATTCTTGTCTCTGAATATGAATTATTCATGATGAAATCTGATGAATCAATTTCTGAAATGTTTGCTAGGTTCATGATTATTGTAAAGGACTGAAGGCTCTAGGTAAGGACTACACTGATGCTGATTTGGTAAGAAAAATATTGCACTCTCTCTCATCTATTTGGCACACTAAGGCCACAGTTATTGAAGATTCTAAAGATTTATCCAAAATCTCTTTGGATGAAGTCATAGGATCCTTAATGACTTATGAAATAAATTGAAAAGAATGAAGAACACATAATCAAGACAAACCAGTGGCACTTAAGCTTCATCAAGTAACAAGGATAAAAATCAAGAGAAAACAAGTTCTGATGAGTCTGAGTCCAATGAGGATGAGATTGCCCTCATGACTAGACAATTAGAAAATTTCTAAAATCTAGAAAAGGAAAATTCACTGGGAAAAGAAATTCTCATATGGGAAAAGAAATACTTCCTTTTCAAATGCCAATTCAAATAGAAATCAAAAAACTGATGAAGTTGTTATTTGTTACAGGTGCAACAAACCAGGACACATGAAAGGAGAATGTCCTGAGAACAAGAAGAAAATACAAGAAGATCAACAAATTCAAGAAGCCTAAAGCAATGGTTGCCACTTGGTCAGATGAAGATCCAAGTGAGAATGAAGAAGAGAAGTTCTCAAGCTCTGAAAGTGAGGAAATTTGCTTTATGGCAACAGTTCTGATGAAAGGTAGGTACATCTTTTGAGAATTATACAATTGATGATTGGCAAGATGCTTATGCTGAACTTCCTTATGTGTCGACACATTCTAAGCCCAGGTCGACACAGTCTTCCTTATGTGTCGACACAGTGGCAGTTCCAGGCGGGTCTTCATCATGGGTGCCGGTTTAGATATACCTGTACCCGCGGGTTATCTTACCCAAAACCCCTTTCTTCCCCAGGTCGACCCATAGCCGCCATTTGCTCTTCCAAACGGCAGTAATTCTTCCTTGCTTCCCTCTTCCCGCCATCTCTGTCTCCATCCTCCCCTCATCATCTCCGCCATCTCTGTCTCCATCTCTTGCCTGGACGATGCCTCCTAAGCACACCCCTCATCGAGGCGCCCGGGCTAGGGCAACTGCCAGGGCGGCTGCTGTTGAAGCGCCTCCCACTGAGCGAAGAAGCAAATGCCGCCTCCCACTGAGCGAAGAAGCAAACGCCGCCATGACCTACAGAGCAGCCATGTGTTTCTTCTCCATCTCCTACACCATCCAAAAGAGGTAGGATGCCCTCCTCCAACTGTCGATCATCTCAGAGGCAATCTAGTCATCCTTGGAGGAGATCTTGTCCACTTCTCTAGAACCCTCTGAAGAATCCTCCTCCTCCTCATCTAGTTCATCTCAGCCCTCTGAGGCTACCCCTTCCAAATTGGCTAGTGAAGGGAAGTCAATCCTCAAGCCTAGGGCTGTTGACCTAGTGGATGCTAACCTAGCCACTGCTTCCCAGAAGTGTTTAAGTTCTTCAATTTTCAAAAATGGTTGCCCTTTATATCTGAGTTCAGAACTGTCTATCCAAGACTAGTTCAAGAGTTCTATCTGAACTTAGAGTGCACACCTGAAGGCTACCAGTCAAAGGTCAAAGGTGTGTTAATTGAATTTTCTACTGAATTGGCTGCCACCTTGTTCAAAGCCCCAGATGAAGGTGTTGATTATCACAGTTTTGAGTTTGACTTGCATGAAGCCTACTCACTGCTTACTGGACTCCCTGCTGATGAGTCAGATTCCAAACAAACATATGTCACTAGGTTTAACACCAATACCTTCCCACCTGCTTTAAGGTTGATAATCACATTCTCACTACCATTATCACACCTCAAGGTGGGGAAGAGATAGGCTAACTGACATTCAGAGATTCATACTCTATTGCATGAAGAAAGAGATCAAGATCAACCTGCATGTCATCATGTACCAGATTATGTCAAAAACCACAAGGAATGATCTACACAGATCTCTACCTTAGCTGCTCATCTTACATCAGTTTTGAACACTTTGGAGTGTCTTTTGAAAATGAGCAAGCCCAATCAATCCCAAAGTCCAACATTTATTGTTGAAGCATTTACAAAAGTTCATGGGATTTAGAATTGAAGGGGATCAAGTGAGAAGAGGTCTGTTGTTGTTGATGCTCCTATTGCCCCTGAGGTTGTAGAACCTCCTCCTGAAGTTTTCAATCTCCTCAACATGATCAAGCGGAAGCCTCCCCATGAGATTGGAGCACCCATCTCTCAGGATGTCCCTCACACACCTCCATTTCATGCCCCTTCACCACTTATCCCTGAAGTGGAAATTCCAACTTTCATTCCCCAATCCCAAGCCCTACTTCCACTGGTGGACCTTCTGTTCCACCAGAGCTATACTCCTTCTTGAATGACAAATTTGACACCATCACCTCCTCCATCTATCAGATGTCAGAGATCTTGAGCTCAGAATTCATAGGTTGGAGAATTTAGTGAATGGTCAATTTATCAAGCAGAAGGAAGTAGTGATCATGCCACCAAAGGTTCAACAGGCTAATTGGTACTTTGGGTGATGCATCCCTTCAACTAAAGGAGCATCAGGACAGCTTGAAAAGGTCCTTGAAGGAATTTTAGCCAATTCACAGAAGAATTTTTTAATAGTCAAGAGGCAGTGTCTCAAATTTCCGAAGACCAGACTCTCATTTGCGCACATGGTTGATGATATGGAAGGCATGAAGAATTTGTCAGCTCATATAGATCATGAGATGTCTGCCCTCAAGAGTGAGCTCAGAAGTATCAACAGGCATGGTGGATTTGCCAGCTCCTCTTCAGGTTCTCAGCCCATTTCAGCTGATCTGTCTACATTCCAGTCAAACATGTATGACAACAGTCAAAGGTTAGAAGAATTGTTCCACACAAGACATTCTACAATGCAAACTCAGTTGAGATCCAACCATGCTGCAATGGAGTCAAGATTGAAGACCATAGAGTCTCTCCTTGTTCCTATTCCTCCTCCACCCATCCTCTTGATGGATCTTATCTTTGATGATGTCAAAGGGGGAGAAGGAATATCTTTGTAATGAATATCTTTGTTGAATGAGAAGGAATATCCTTGTTATGAAAGTGTATGAATGTCTATGAATGGATAAATGCTTGTAAATATCAAACTATGTATGGTTTTTTGGCCATTTATGAAATGACATGGTTATTAGTAGCATTGTGTGTTTGATTGTGAAAAGTGTCAATTGTTACTAAATTGTGCTCAATGGCCTTTGATGAATTGAATGAAAATGTTGAAACATGTGTTCATTGTCATTCAATGTGTATGTGATTGGATAGTATGTGAATGAATGACTTAAAATCACATTTCTTTGAAATTCAAACTTTCATGCTGACTTAATGTTGCCATCATCAAAAAGGGGGAGATTGTTTTGTTGAGTGTGAATTTAATACATTTCCCTTATAATTTGATGATGACAAGTTGTGATTTTAATGCATAATGATGTAACATGTTAAATATATCACACATGTAATAACAATGCTCAAAGGCATGTTTCCAAACACATTATATCACATATATTCATGATAATACATTGGACTAATGATTTATGTGTTTATTTCTCAGGGACATGTACTTCTGCAATGGTAGTGTCGACACACCCACTGTTGGTGTCGACACTGGGTATCACCCTGAAGCAAATTCATGAAAACATGGTTCACTATGTCGACACAGTCCCAGGCAGTGTCGACACTAGACCCAGTCTCCAGAAGACCCTTTTGCCAGATGGGACAGTGTGTCGACACAGCCAGTGAGTGTGTCGACACTAGAGCCATCTCCCAGAAGACCTATTTTGTGGAATTGGGATAGTGTGTCGACACACCCAGTGACTGTGTCGACACACTCCAGCAACTTTTTCATCTTAAGTCCCACCTGGACACGTGGCATTCTAGGGATCACTTGGATCGGCCTTGGATCATGTGCCCACACGCCCAAAGGGTACTTTGGCCATGTTAGGGCTATAAATACCCCTCTTATTGGCCATCAAAAAAAAAGACACTCAAGCCTTCCAGAAAAGTCTTTTTGGCGGCAAGAAGAGGTCTCCCCTGTTCTTGCTCTCCCTGTGCTGCTGTAAGCCAATCTCCATCCTTGCAAGCACAAGAAATGAAGATTCATCCATGAAGATGATGTGAGATCACTTCCAAGGAGCAGATCATAGAAGCAGCCAATTGAGAAGAGTTCAAGAAGATCCAGAGGCACCAGTTGCAGAGCATCGCCCAGGACTTCAAGCAATCAAGGATCTTCTCAAGTCACCTTCTACAAGGGAGTTCTTCTGTAAGACCCTCGAATTCCCATCGTATTTTCGTATTTATGTGTGTATATTGTGTTGAGTATGTATTTACGTATTTACGTGGATATTAAATAGTATAAATACGTGTACATGTGTTTATTAAACGTAAATAATGTATGTATTGCATGGTGATAGTATGAATATAATACCATGTACATATTGCATGTATAGAAGCTTGGTATGCATGGTTTTCTGCATAAATTACGGTTCTGGCCGAAGGCCTATTGGCGTCAATCCCCAGGCCGTTGAGGTGGTGTTAGCGTCCAGCCCTGGACGCCAACCCTAATTCCGGCGTCCAGCGATATGGACGTCAACTTCTCTGGCCTGCATGCCAGCAGAGCTGCTATCTTCTGAAGCAAGGTATGGCAACCTTGGGGGATGTCCCCCAACGGCTCTGAGGGTGTCCCATCACCCTAGTGAGTGGGGAAAGACCCTCTTTAGGTCTGAACCCGAATTGGCTCACCCCATTCTTCCCCTTCACCCTTGCAAGAGGAGAGAGGTGAGAAAGAAAAACCCTAGAGCTCTGTGAGAAAAACCCCATTTGAACCCCAAAAATCCGACCCTTTGAAGCTGGTTTTGGAGATCTTCTGCATCAAGGAGGGAGCTGAAGCAAAGGGGAAGGCTTCCCCATCATCCCCTCGGCGTGGAGATCAACCAGAAGCCTGGAGGAAGGCGATCTTGGAGGTGCTTCTGCAACTTCTTGGGACTGCCCAAGGAGGTCTTCACCAAGCCTCTAATCCCCTAGAAGAATTTTGAAAGGCAAGCGACCTATCGATGGTATCCCCGTATGAGTCTAGGAGGTTTTATGATTTTTATGGAATTTCCCTCGAGTCCTAGACCCTCCATTTCACCCAAATTTCAGAGCTCGGGTGTGTTTCTGCACAGACCTGAGTAACGGCAAGGTCCCTGGACGCCTGTGATGAGCTTGGCGTCCATCGACCCTGCCGCTGACTATGAGTCAGCGGCCAGAGACCGCCGTCTAGTTCTTCAGGACAGAACAGTGAGCTGTTCTGTCCCTCTTATACGTTAATTTCGTTATGATTTTCGTGATGAGGATATATGGTATCCCCTAAGCTATGTATATTGTGCATTTGGTTGTGGATGTATGTGAGTTGTGTTGGCAAATGTGGGATAATAATCTTGTAAACATGTGAGCATGACTTGTAGACCATTTTGCAAAACCCATTTCAGGATTTAGATTAATGTGAATGCCTTGATTTCGGTTTATCATGAAGATTGTGGGTCAGCATGTGTGTTTGCAAATTTAGGAAACTTATCCATGATTGTGCAATTTGTTAATAGTTTCGGTTCGATAAAATAGAAATATGTAAAATGATTCGTAGTGTTAAATCCATAGATGTATGAATTAGGGAAATTTTGTACTCAAATTTCATGCATATGTGGTAGCTTATGGTTAAACAGCAAGCGTAAATTGCATTATGTAAATTCCATGTTAACGTAAATTGTGAATAATGTGCTAATTAGGTGTTTGATTTTCTGTGAATCCTATTTAGCTCAGAAAAATCTGAAAAATTGAGGGTATGATTTTGAACCCGAAAACAGCATGTGGTTAAAATTTCAGGTTAATTGGAACAGTAAAAAAAGTTATGTGTTTTCATGTGAATTGTGAATATTCGTACATATGATAGTAATGTGATTTTATTTTGTTTAAACCAGCATGATTGGTGTATTTACTATGTGTTGAATCTTGAAAACTCTGTAGTACCATGTTAGGAAAAACAGAGGTGTTCATGTGAGTAAGAAAGTGTGAATGAAATGAAGAGTGCCAAGTGTAAAACCATGTGTAAAATGTTAAATGTGTAAAAGTGTAAACTGTGCCAATGTGATACTGCTTCCGAGAAGGCAGTGGAGCTGTATCAGGGAAAGTCCCCCTGAGAAAGTTCATTGTGTTAAATGACCCTAAGGGCATTAGGGGGAAATCCTGGAGGTGGACAAGTACCACTGGTTAGGGTGGAGACTTGTTCTCCCGTCTGCGCAGTCCAAGAGTCACCATTGAATTGCCTAGATGGTGTCTATGTGTTATGTGATGTGAATGTGTCCTTCTTTGGTGGTTTGGACTATGTGTCACGGCACTAAAATATGTGTAAAGTGTAATGTGTAAAGTGTATGTGACCATGTGTAAATGTGTAAGTGACATGTGAATGTGTATGTGTAAGTGTATCCATGTGAAAAGAGGAAATTGTGAAAAGGAAATGTGAAAATCTAGATGTGCAATGTGTTATTGAAACCATGTGAGGCTAAATCTGAAACCATGTGAATTCAGAAAATGCATGTTATCCTTCTTGCGTTTATGTGCGCGAAGTGTTTAGAATCCATGATTAGGAACAATTAATGAGTATGTGTGCAAAGTGGCATGATGGATTGTTCATGTGTTATGTTCTAAGCCACATTGTAGCTTTCATGTGTAGGTTATAGTCTTTGAACCATGTGAAATCAGCAACCTAAAGCATGTGAAAAAGTTATGTAGGTACTTAAGAACATGTGGAATCCATGCTAACTATGTTCCACGTTCATATATGTAAATTGTCCATGTGGATAACTCTCATGTTTGGTTCTTTATAAGGTTAAAGTTCATAAGTGAATGGATTAGAGACCATGTGATAGGTGAATGTTATATTTTGAAATCTGAAAGCATGTGTTAGGTGTAAAATTGTAGAACCTTCATGATAGGTTGAAACTTAAATGGACTAGCATGCTATGTGTTGCTAATTGTATGTGCTTGTAGAAACCACTAGGACTTGTACGTGTATATCATGTATAGTGTTACTTGCTGAGTCCCTGGACTCACTCCTTGCTTCGCGTACAGTTGTAGTTGGTGACACGACACCGTTGGAGGAGACGGTGGAGACGGACTCCGAGCGCGGGACTAGTTACTTGGAGCTTCCTTTGTGATTGTGTACTTCGTCGTATGTACTTGAACATTGTATTAGGATTATCATGAAAAGAATGTAATATGTGGACATTTGTATTCTATTTCAGCAAATTAAATCATGTGAATTTTAGTTCCTTTTTGCAAATTGTAAACTGCATGTATGTTTATGTGGATGATGAATGAATGGAGATAGTTCTCTTTTACTTCCGCTACTCTTTTATATATAGCTCGCGTGTATCTCAGCTGTTTGTATCGTTGGGTAATGTCCCACTGTGAGGACTCTCGCTATATCGACGTGGGTCGTATGACCGTACCGGTATAATAGGCCGTCACATCTCTGAAGAACAAGATTACATACTATTCCTCAATTCTCCATTTGTTCTTCTGAGTAATTCTTGAGATTGTGCATAGAATTGTTGCACCAATCTCTTTGAATGAATTCTTTATAGATCAGATCATTGCTAGAAGATCTGGATCTTGTTGTTTTTAATCTAGCCGGTTGTTTGTGAGCCTTTGTGCTCAGTTGTGTTGAGTGGTACACTCAGTGTGTGGTTGAGCCTGTGTGCTCAGGTTTCTAGAGTGGTTGTGCTCTAGAGGTTATGTGTGAGTTGTTGAACTCAGTGTGTTGGAATTGTCAAGCTCCATTGTGTGGTGTACTCAAGTTGAGTAGTGGAGCCTCACTGTGTGAGGGGTGGATGTAGGAATCACTGGTGTGATTTCCGAACCACCTAAAAATCTTCTGTGCAGTGGTTTGATCTATGATTTGATTTCACTTTGCGCTAGATGTATGCATAGGATATTCGCTTACACTATTGATTGACTTGATCACACACTCTAATTACTCAAATCACACAATCACACATCAGATCTATGAATTGCAATTCTAAATTGATCTCTGATTTAAAGCATCTTTTAAAATTGGCTAAGCTTCCGCAGTATTTGGTCTAGATCTATTCAACCCCCCCCCCCCCCCCCTTCTAGATCTGGTCCATCCCATATTCGATCCTACAGACTCAAGCTTCTACGTCATCTGGGAATCATCAACGTGAAGCTTGGAGTTCTCCTGGATGATCAACAACGAGAGTTCACCATCGGGATTGTTCTTTCATCTCAGAACTCTTGTCTTTTCATACTTCTCATACATCTGTGTGTTGTGGTTGTGGTTCGAGCGTTCCTTGTGCTTGATCCACATGTGAATTGTTGTTTTGATTGCGTGTTTGCATCAGACAACGTGCGTGTGTGGTGTGTTTGTCAGATCAAGGCTAGAGGATCTGATCTTTTGTGGACTTGATCTAGCGTGTGTGTGTGTGGTTGAGTCGTTGTGCTCGTGTGTGCGTTGTACTCAGTTCTTGAGTAGTGTGTCCTCACTGTGTGAGGGGTGGACATAGGAGTCACGTGGTGTGATCTCCGAACAACCTAAAAAATCCCTTGTGCACTGTGGTTTGACTTGTGGTTTGCATTGTGTTGTGCTAGATGCATGCCTAGGGATTTCGTCTACCACTACTTGTTATTTCGCTCACACATATTACATCAGATCAGAGGGATTTTAATTGAGTAGATCATTTAATTCGAAGTAATTCTTAAATGCTTAAGTTTCGCTGCAAATCTATTCAACCCCCCCCCCCCCCCTCTAGCTTTGCCATAACCAAATATCTGATCCTAACAATTGGTATCAGAGCAGGTTCTCTGTTGTTTGGTTGTGTTTTTGGAGATCTATCGTTGTGTGCTTATTGCTCTGATTATATCTGATTTGAACTGATCTGATTGCTGTTGATTGGTCTAATCATCTGAAGCACCTCAGAAATATGGCTAAGTTCTCAAGTATCATAAATAGACCTATGATAATTGAGTTTGATGACAAGGTTGATAAAATGTAGGTCTCCTCTATGAAAAAAGCAAGTCTGGAAAAGAAAAGAAGAAAAATGCTCCATGGCTCATGGCAGCTCAAAAGGTTCTTGTCGCTCAGACAAATCTGAAGAATCACACATGTCAGAGAAATCAAGGAACTCTGAAAGGTCAGGTAATTCCATCTCAGACCCTTTTGAAGGATCAATATCTGATATTGATTCGAGGATGATATATCTATGATGAATTGATAGAATGCTATGAGCACTTGTGCAATCAATTTAAGAAAGTAAAATCTCAAAACAAGAAGCTAAAAGAAAATGGATAAGAATGAAATGAGAATTGATAATGCTCAAGCATTCTATGAAGAAAATGAAAAATTGAAAATGGAGAATGAAAAATTGGAGAATGAAGTCAGAAATTATGGAAACAAACTTTCTAAATTGAAAGAGATCATGAGAAGGTTGAATCTGAAATTTTGGATTTGAAAAATCAAAATAAAAATTGATTGATCATAATGAAAATCTCAAATTTGATAATGATCAATTGAACAAACAATCTCCAACATGGCTCATGATCATCAAAAAAAGAAAAATGCAACCAACTGGTTGAGGAAAACAATCATCTGAAAAAAAAAATTTTGAATGCTTGTATCATGACAGACCATTAAATGATGAATGCAACAATTATAAGAAGAAAATTGTTGACTTGGAAAATCAAGCTGTTGAAAGTGAAATTGAAAAGAACAAAATAAAAAATGGTCTGGATGTCATGACAAACCAACTTCAAACTTCTGAAAAAGAAATTGATGCATTGAAAGCTGAAAAAGAAAATTGACAAATGAACTTGAAGTAGTTAGTAAACAAAATCAAAATTCTGAAAAGAATGTTTCTAAATTGAACAAAAATGCTGCAAATAGGAAGAATCATGTTTCAACTGAAACCAGAAAAAGAAAATGAAAAGAAACAGGACTCCACAAGGTTCTCCACATCTCCTTCAGCAGCCAAAAAGGCTTTAGGGCATCTTCAATTCCACCCATGCGAGAGATACCAAAGGGTACCACCTCCATCCTTTCAACCCAAGGGTGATCAAAGGTATTCTAGAGGATCTCAGAAATTTCAGCAAATGCATTCAAACTATGGTATGCTCCAGGTAATTGCTCAACCCATTTGTTTTAAATGCAATAGATCTGGTCAACTTGCTAAATACTTTGGAAGAAAAATCTACACTCTCACAAATGTCCTCAACCAGTTCAATGCTATACATGTCATCAACATGGACATTTGTCTAAGAACTGTTGGCGTAAGAATCATGATTTTATGCATGTTCCCAAGCCCCATGCTCATACACAATCCCATGTGCACAAGAACATGATTACTGGACAAAAGAAGTGTTCTGTTCTTCATGCAAAAATACTAAAACAAGAAAATGTCAAGAAACATAGATGTATTGAACCAGTTCAAAGAAAAAAGTTGATCTAATGCTGCTCATTATTCCGTTAATGAAAGAATACATCTATTCCAAAAATGAAATCACTTTGGATTTTGAAATCATTGTTGTATCCTAACATTGATGTTAATATAGGACCCAAGCAAGTGTGGGTTCCAAAGCCAGCTTGATGAACAAGCTGAAATGTCTTGCAGCCATATAGTGTAAATGGATTCATTACATTGGCTGCGTAAGGAAAGAAATGTGGAGAACAAAGGTAAAATTTTTGAAAGTGTGATTGAAGACTGTTAAGGTAAAATTTCTCTCTCACTTCAGTTTTGAACTGAAAGAATTGAAATAGATTTTTGACCTTATTTGAGCAATGAAAAATGTGCCTTAATGCTATCCCCGCTTGACAATGCCTCTTAGCAATTGTAATCATGCCATGTCATCTTGCTTGCATAACTGTGCTCATGACCTCTTAAGCATGACATTTGCTTTGACCTCTTGGTATATCAAATGATGACATGTGGAAAAACAAGTTATGCTTGTTTGGAAACTATCATTATGCGTGAGTAAAATACTCCGCTAAGTACCAAAAGTCATGTTATGGATAAGACTAATTGTGTGCATGATAACGTGTTAATTGCATGCTATTATTTTTATTCTATTCATGTGTTATGGGGGAGTAAATTTGAAAGTACACAAAATGTTTGCAAAATTCATTGAATATCATGTTTGTACTAATTCTGTGCAAATTGATTGATATGCAATGCTTGAATTGCTTGAATGTTGAATCATCATATGCACATACTATGGGGGAGTGAGTTAAGACTTGGTGAGTGAATTCATGAGGGAAAATCTCTATTCTTGATATGTCCAAATTCCCCAAGCATGTAGCTCAAATTTCCCTCCATTCTCAGCCTTAAAACTGATTTGTCAAGCACTTGTCAATAGATCTAAACCCATCTGTCGACAGACAATCTCAGTTTGTGTCCTCCCGAACTCCATTCTTTCAATCTGTGTGCATCTATCGACAGGAAGAATTCCATCTGTCGATAGACATGTTCTCCCTGAAGTAAGCTTTTCAACAACTGTTTGCATCTGTCAACAGGCCCACTCTTGCTGTCGACAGATACACGTTTTCTGTGAATTCTACATCCTTCTTCATGATTATGTTTCCATTATTGATGCAAGGGAAGAATTGGGTATCAATATTCATTATAACCTTTCATACTCACATAGTATCAAAGACATTTAGTTAATCACAATGATTCTGAATAATATTTTGTGCTTGAGTCTAGGTTGTATCATCTAGAAAATATTGAACAATCTAATGATTTTAACCTAACTCACTTGAATAACTCCCTTTTGGATGATCATGTTCCTATATGGATTGACAAGTAAGAAGGTTTTTGAACTTAATGTCTTTACATTGGCCTTTGAATAATTAACCTTTTGAACTTGATTTTCTAGCTTTAAAAAAAAGGAGAACAACTACCTATTTCTACCACTCAAAGCTTACAAACAATATAATGTAACGGGACAAAGGCAAAGCAATGATGAGTATTACTGAGTAACTGGGGACATGGGCATCACAACTGTCTGTCTTCGCGTCAAAAAGTCCTTTCATTATCTCTGCACAATGGTATGATGGTCACTCACACTGAGTAACTGGGGGTACGGGCATCACAAATGTCTACCTTCACGTCAAAAGATGGAAGTGATCCTAATTACCACTTCTCCCACTTTCACTTGATAAAAGAAACTGTTCAATACTTGAAATAGAGTGAAGCCTCCATTTTTTTAAATCAAGGGTAATGGGTAATCTATTGTCAATTGTTCATATAGACATTGCCTTCATTTACAAACTGAACATCACCCACTAAGGTATATGTGTCTTCAACGGCTTTATTCAAACGGGTTATCTTAGTTTCATATGTTTTTGAACAGGTCTTCTAAATGCCATATTTGAGATTCCCGAAGTATTATCTCTTAACCATTGTAGAATTTTTTATGTGTCTTAATACTAGTGTTTATGACACTTTGTAGTGAGTATCAACCTATTCTCAACCTTGCAATCCCATTTGAACACTCATTCCCCACTCAAATCTTTCACAATTCAGTTCTGGGGTCAAGTAGGTCTTTGCTTCATTCTTACCCATGTGTGCACTCACTATCTTTTTTAATGTTGTCAAAAGGGGGAGAAACATCAATTGTATAAATTGAAATTTTGTCATTATCAAAAAGGGGGAGAATGTTGGGTTCACATGTGTGATGTTTTTGATGATGAACAATATAAATTGATGTTATGTGAATGGATGAAACATGATGACATTGACAAAGTCAAGCAAGATACAATCATATCAAACATGCCTCAATGATCATCTACATATTCATTATATCTCACTAACAATGTTCTTTAATGTAGGTGTGAGTGTATGCAAGACAAGTATCAAATTCAAGAGCAAAATCTCAAGAAACTCAAGTTAAACAAGTGCCTGTCGACATATCTACAAGGCCCTGTCGACAACCGAGCACAGGGAGACAAGACAAAGTTCAGGACAACAGTACCTGTCGACAGATCTAGATCGTTTGTCGACAGCTACACACAGGAGAGCCTTCTACTAGAAGACCAGTGTTCTGGAAATTGAAAGCCTATCAGTACATGTCAACAGATGAATAGTTACCTATCGACAGACGAAGAGAAACTTCAATTCTGAGATTTGGATATGTTCCGTATTTGGGTGTTTCCTTTTACCACGTCTCTCCTAACATGGACACCCATATATATAGAACATAAAGAGGTATTTTCGCAGGAAGAAGCCACCATACCAAAACCCTAAAGAAAATCCAAGAGAAGAGATTCTTCCTGCTGCTCTGCTTCAACCCTCCATCCAGAGCGAAGAAGATTCATCTTCCGAGTGGAGTTGAAGATGGTTTGTCCACGACTCAAGCTTCTACGTCATCTGGGAATCATCAACGTGAAGCTTGGAGTTCTCCTGGACGATCAACAACGAGAGTTCACCATCGGGATTTGTTCTTTCATCTCAGAACTCTTGTCTTTTCATACTTCTCATACATCTGTGTGTGTGGTTGTGGTTTGAGCGTTCCTTGTGCTTGATCCACATGTGAATTGTTGTTCTGATTGCGTGTTTGCATCAGACAACGTGCGTGTGTGGTGTTTGTCAGATCAAGGCTAGAGGATCTGATCTTTTGTGGACTTGATCTAGCATGTGTGTGTGTGGTTGAGTCGTTGTGCTCGTGTGTGTGTTGTACTCGGTTCTTTAGTAGTGTGTCCTCACTGTGTGAGGGGTGGATGTAGGAGTCACATGGTGTGATCTCCGAAACCACCTAAAAAATCCCTTGTGCACTGTGGTTTGACTTGTGCTTTGCATTGTGTTGCGCTAGATTCATGCCTAGGGATTTCATCTGCACACTACTTGTTATTTCGCTCACACACATTACATCAGAGAGGGGTTTTAATTGAGTAGATCTTTTAATTCGAAGTAATTCTTAAATTGCTTAAGTTTCTGCTGCAAATCTATATTCACCCCCCCCTTGTAGCTTTGCCATAACCGAATATCTGATCCTAACACTGAGAAACACCACCAGAACACAGCAGCCAAGCAATACACCTCAACCCAGAGGGCAACGCCGCAACAACCAGAAACAGACACAACAAAGTTTCTGGGAAAACTCATCTCCACCAGAACCAACAGAGAAGAACTCTGGGAGCACCTTACCAAAGTTCACAACCAGCCAGCACCAGGCCGACAACAACCACAACCAAGTGTCGCAGCGCTCAACTAGCGGTGCAATACGGCACACAAGCATATGCCTAGCTCGAGAAAAGATGCCGACTGAGCAGAGCATAGCGCACAGCGGCACACAGGCACAGAAGGCCAAACACACAGCCAACACAACACACACCCCAATAACAAGGGACATCCAACAAGGACACACCCCAACAACACGGGGACATCCACAAGGCCCACCCCAACAACAAGGGGACATCCAACAAGGCCACACCCAACAACAAGGGGACAGCCAACAAGGCAAGGACACCTTCTACCAGTTCCGCAGACCACAACCCTGTACCGGTGAAGGCCACACCAAATGCAGGCTCTCTCAGCCTTCGTGACACACCCACCCGGACACGCAGGCCTAGGACAAACCCAACCGCAGCACGAGCGAAAACAGCAACCACACTCGCAGCACGCGCACCCAGCGACAGCAGCAACACTCTCCTGCAGCTCACACTCGGACCCTGCTGGAGAGCTAGCCACCTGCAATAAACAGCCAAATGCTCACCTAAAAGCAACTCTACACCGACGGGCCAACAGCGCACGAGTACCTTCCTTTGGGATAGCCATAGTTATTAACTCATTACAAATCTTGTTGGACCCCTGATCTTGATACCACTGTAACGACCCGACCTCTCGGACCCCCGCCAGGGAACCCCAAAGGTCGCGCCGCCACCCACGGATCCGAAGACCCAGAAGGTTAAAATTTAGTCCAGTGAGATAAGAAATGAATTTAAATAACCATAACAAGAAAGTTCGTACATTAATAAAGAAATTATGTACAACAAGTCCCAAATAAAAGTACAGGTACAGAAAGAAAGGTACAGTCCTTAAGGGCATACCCCGAGGACTTGCAAAAAGGCCACTCTCAACTCACGGTACAAAGAGCACTCATGCTCACAACTCACACTGCTAGCAACGCATGGAGAACAAGTCGCCACCACGACCGTCCGGCAACGAACTCCTGCGACAGCGAGTCCCTACCTGAAGAGAGTAGGGGGGTGAGCCTTGCGAACAAGGCTCAGTAGGGATAACCAGTCCTTACCAGCTACAGTAGCAGGAACTCCAACAACAGTGGAAGCAAAACTACTCTACAAAGCAGTAAAGTGAGAAACGCCTACCACAGAGTACTACAAAAAGCGGAATAGAGTAAACACCACAACCACAACTAGTGGTCGGCCAAATATGACTCCCTCAAAACTAGCGGAGTCAAACACAATGCGGAAGCAACAACTCGGCACACACCCGCCGAGACAAAGGAGCTCACGGAACACCGGAGCAACCACGTGAGACCAGAGTCTCACGACACAAGCACCAACATCCCGGACCTCCACGAGGTGGGAAGGAACAACCAGGTGTCACCACGAGAGACACCGAATAACCACGTGAGAAGCATCATCTTACCACAGGCACGGCCACCTTAGACCTCCACAAGGTCAAGGCCCACAAGCAGAACCACCCTAACACCGGACACTCCACGAGCTCAGGGAACTACACTCTCCAGTGCCACAACGGACGGCAGCAAGGAACGGTTACCGAAACAATAGTCGGGTGTCTGCACCAGGCACCCCGAGAGAACCCATAGAATGAAACCACTAGCACGGCCCACAAGGCCAAACCAACCAAGTCCGCAGAAACTAGACACGGCTAGGCTACAACCACCGTGTAAACCAGGCAACGAGAACACAATCTCCAAAACACCGTCACAACAAGACAACTAAGCCACCGCCACATGCAGCTAAGAGAGGGACACATAGTCCACCCCTCTCGCTCACCAGCCGCTGACTCCTGCCTACGACCCCCTAGGTAGAGTAAGGCTAGCGAGTCATAGAAAAGAACACAAACACTGCAGTCTGGCCGAACTGCGGCCCCACGCCTGACCTCCCTATGTGGCTCTGGAACCACGCTAGCGAGGCAGTGAGAAGGACTAGCCGTCTGCCATGGAAGAGCCCCTAAACCACCTCGGAGACCCCAGACCAGCTAAGAGAGCTCTACAATGACTCTACACCGCTGCCCACAACCGTTTTCCCCTTCTACTCCAAGTCCGTGACTTGAGTACGCCCGCCGCCCGAGAAACCCCTCTAACAGACGTGCGGGCTAGGGGTCCCACGTAACGGTAACAACCTGTCTCGCGGACAAGCCATCAAGTGCCGAGAAGTGGGCGAAAGAGACTGTTGTGGCAAACCACCAACAGAAATAGCACAGCTAGCTTGTAACCAAGACAAGCCCAACAAGCACAGACATGCACGGCACCCCTTTCGGAAGCCCCCAGAAGGGTCGTCGGCCAACGCCGGCACGCAAGGCACGGCCCGAGAAAACGGAACACCACCAAACAGAACAGAAACCATCGCTCTTCTAATAATCCATTGATAGTCAGACAATCAATTATTAGACAGACGCGAGCCTCCTAGCACAGCTTCTAGGACACTACCACGAAGGTGTCACCTTCGGTCACTGAACAAAGGGAGGCAACCTGCCGCGTTCCCACCAGAAGGTCCTAAGGGCAACCCTGCCCTGGGGCACACGATGACACGCCAACCGCGGCCACAGAAAACACCCGAGGCAAGCCTAGTCTTGTCGCGCCCTCCTAACCCGTTGCGATCCTATCGCGACAGGTAGGAAACCGCGACAGGCATTCGCGTCGGGGAAGCGCGTCGTGACAACTAGGTTGTCACGACAAGCTTATCGCGACAAGGCTGCGCGTCGCGACAAAAGATTGTCGCAATGTGCAACTGGGTCGCGACACGACCCTTATCGCGACAGCCACCCATGCCGCGATAAGGTCGCGTCCGACTGGGGCGACTCCTCCTCTGATGTCGCGACACGCTCTGCGTTCGCGACATCAGACGGAAGGCAGACCGCCGGAAGCTACATCCAGGGTCGCCCACACAACACAAACCAACACAATCACGGGGAGGGGAGCATGGGGTAAGCTGTAAAAGCATGATTAACCTAAAGGACTCCCAATCCACCCAACAAATGCAGGCACAAGAATCCCTACCGATTAGACAAAACCAAAC
>CM024756.1:144933045-144951304 GCA_014218235.1 Colocasia esculenta | reverse complement strand
TCGCATTTTTCTTCTTCGGGGGAGAGTTGACTTTTTTGGTAAGAGATATGATTTTCTGATATTTTTATTAGATTCAAATGGGGGTACTTCCTTATTTACATGTATATCTTAAGTAAATGAAAATCATTACTTAAATGATATGGAATGTAAATAAGGTATGAGTTTGCAGTCTTGCAGGGTATCTGCTGACACTTAAGGAAGGAACAGACATGTCTGAAAAAACTGTAAAATCGGTCGACCGATGTGGAGGTCGGTCGTCCGATCTGGAAAATCGGCGACCGACCTGGGAAAGTCGGTCGACCGACTTTCCCAGTACTGGTAGTTGGGTTTTGGCTGTAGGATCGGTTGACTGAAAAGACAAGGTCGGTCGACCGATTCCGGAAAAATGCAGACTCGTACGGATGCAAATCGCACCATTTTTTTGGGCCTGGGAATGGAAATAAATGAGCAGGAATAGAAGATATATGACTATACTACACTTGTATATATTTTTCTGGGGAAGTGGAGGCTTTAGGTCCCTCATCTCTCTTCTTTCTCTCTCTTGGGCGGCTGAAAAAGGAGGGATCGGTCGACCGAATTGATCGGTCGGTCGACCGATTTCGGTGACAAACCAAACGATGCTCTGTTTTCTTTTGTACATGTGAATGGAGGGGAAAGAGGGAACATTAAGGGTTATGGCTGGGGGCCTCCCTTATTGGAACGATCACTCAAATGGCAACTCTCTGGACTTGGAATAGAAAGGGGGATGAATGAAATCTCCTATTATAATGAAGCTCTCCTACAAAAGTGTTTAGATTTCCTACCTCGGTTGGAAAGAAGACAAGCTTCCGGAGCTCTTCCTATAGCTTCTAATGCTCCTCCTGCCTCATCCTCAGCTTCAGTGGAAACAATAGTAGCAGTAGCAGAGCATAGCATCACCAACAGCAAAGCAGTAGCAGCAGTAAAGCAGTAGTAACAGTAGAGCAGTTGTAGGAGTAGCAAAGCAGAGCAACAGCAGCATGTGCGGGAGGATAAGATAAGGATCATTGGCGGGGTTTAAAGGGGGTTTATCCGCATGCGAGATTGCAACGAACGATGGCGATGAAATCTTCGAAAGGATTTCACCTGGGTTAAACACGTAATACAGTTCTTACGTAACCCAAGTTACGCAGGATGAACAGTGATTACCTTACGTAATCACTGTGCCCTATATATATATATATATATATATATATATACATATATGAAATTCCATATATTTCTTTAATATAATATAATTCTATTTTAATCCTTTTCCATCAACATAATTTTACTTATTTAGGTTATTAATTTATGGGCCTCTTGTGTGTTTATTACCGAGCTTTATTTTAGTAATGGAGGTATGCGTAATATTTGAACTAATTGGAACGTCATCATGCATTATACACAATGACCAAGTATTTTATAAACAAAATCAAGGTGTTACAATCCACTACATCTCCTGTCTCTTCCACTCACATTCCTCCACCTCCTCCTCTTTTTGAGGCTCCTCCAGCCTCCTCATCAGCTGGAGCCTCCTCCTCTTATGGTCCTTCCTCTTCTGTCCAACTGCCATACTTTTTTCCACCTCTCATTCCCTTCTTCATCCTATGCTCCACCCTCCTTCATTACTATCATTCCAGAGGATGCTCAGATTAATGGTCCCTATCTTAGGGCCATCAAAGATGAGTTTGAGGTAGTCATTCTCCAATCTGTTCTGAAGGTTGGAGAACATATTCGTAGGACAGACTTCTCTAGTCCTATTACTAAGAAACGAAAATCACCTCCTCTCTCTCTAAATCCTCAGATCCTTCTTACCTCCTTTATGGTTTTCTCTAACAGAGGTCACCAAAAACAACCTCTCTACAGGGAATTCCTCCGAAAGTTATTTTTGCATCCATCTTTAATCTTCCTCTTACAACTCACCGACCATCTCACCACATTTTGCCTTACACCTTTCTTCTAAATCCCTAAAATCCAAGATCTTTCTCTGTATAGCCGAATCCCATCATGAAGAGCAGTGGGCTCGACCATAAAATTCTCTACAATAAATTTCTACTTGCCAGATCGTCCAGGTCCCTCCAAAGGACCCTTCCTGACCTTATCCAAATGGTTCCTCATCCATCATAAGGACAGCTGGGGCCCCTTCATTCCAAGGAGATCAGGATGATCAGGCACTTCAATACTCTTCATGATTATCGGTATCTTCACCGCCTGCCAGAAAGGTCACAGTTGGGATAGTTTATTGTGCCATTAAAGCACTTGAACAGGGAGCTCACACTGAAGCCATCCCAAGTAGATTTTGCAACCTACCACTGCCTGAATTCGCCTTTCTTCCCCCTCTTCACTCTCTCCATAATGATTCCTCTTAGGCTCAATTACTTGGCTGTTTTCCTAGGTCATGGGCCAGAATCAAAGTTGCAGAAAGGGTATCTGGTGTCTTCAACAATTTCTGTTTGAGAATATCACCATGGCCATGTCATGCAGATGTGTCTTGCCTCTGCTTTATCAGAATGTGAAGGCTTAATCATCCGCAGATTGGAACTAGCTCGTCCTCTTACGCTCAGCAGCTCTCCAATGTGAACTGATTCCCCTAGCCAAGGAAGGTCAACTCAGATTTCAGCTGCTACCGTCTGGACATAACGCCATTCATCTTGTTCATGATCCTTATCAAACCGAGGTTGAAAGTACAATGTCTATGTACCTATGTGGAGAGACCTACCCGCGCAAGCAAATTTCTATCCATCTCCATGGATTAATTTCTGCTAATTTACAGCTTTGGACAGTCTTCTTCCTCAGCTCCCTTAATTCAGATCAGTATGCTCGACTTCTTGAGGAGCAGCTGTTACATCATGTTTGAAAAGGGGATCGAAGGATGGCTCCCATCATGGGACCCTCCACTCTATTGACCTGGGATCTTTAGGCAATTTTTGAAAGCAGAGGAGCAGCCTGTGAAACTATTTCTCACTTATGCCTCTCTGATGACAGTCCATCCCATATACTTTTAAATTATTACATGCTTATTTTGGTGATAAACAAAACCTGTCAAAAGTTTTCTAACCTTGTTTATTTAGCCTTAAGCACAAAGAAGTCAAGCATTTGTGGTAAGTACTCATACATCATTTTCTCAGAAGACCATAACGATTCCTTCTTAGCTGTAACGATTTCCTCTCAGTTCAACGATTTACTTGAAAGATGAATAACCTTGCTGTGTCAAACAAGTCGATGTTATACGCCTGTAAGTTATCGTAACGACTCCTTCAGAAGTTATAACGACTTGCTCATTATAACGACTCTGTAAGTTATCGTAACGACTCCTTCAGAAGTTATAACGACTTGCTCATTATAACGACTCTGTAAGTTATCGTAACGACTCCTTCAGAAGTTATAACGACTTGCTCATTATAACGACTCTGTAAGTTATCGTAACGATTCCTTCAGAAGTTATAACGACTTGCTCTTATAACGACTCTGTAAGTTATCGTAACGACTCCTTCAGAAGTTATAACGACTTGCTCATTATAACGATTCTGTAAGTCATCGTAACGATTTCTTTAGAAGTTATAACGACTTGCTCGTCATAACGATTCTGTAAGTCATCGTAACGATTTCTTTAGAGAGTTATAACGACTTGCTCGTCATAACGATTCTGTAAGTCATCGTAACGTTTCTTTAGAGAGTTATAACGACTTGCTCGTCATAACGATTCTGTAAGTCATCGTAACGATTTCTTTAGAGAGTTATAACGACTTGCTCGTCATAACGATTCTGTAAGTCATCGTAACGATTTCTTTAGAAAGTTACAACGACTTGCATCTCATAACGATTTGATAAGTGTTTCATATCGATTTCTTCAGAATCAGACGACTTGCCATGTTTCATAACGATTTCTTATATCATCTGTTATAGAACGACTTGGTTGTGGTAACGATTTCATAAGTTATCATAACGACTTCTTATGAGTCTACAGCAACTTGATCATAACGATTCTATCAGACTTTCATAACGATGCATAAGTCATGTTTTATTAATTATTGTTTCTTGATTTAAGATACGTTGAATAGTCAAAGTCGCATCACGTCTGTTTGACTGCCATGCATTTAATAAAGACTGAACGTATCTCTGCACGGATACAGAACATATCTTCCATTCTCGTGTATCCTCTGCATGCATCTTCTAGAACGATAAACTGTCACTACCATATTTGTGTCTATCTGCTCTAACGTTGATTGACATCTGGAGATAGTATAGCTGTCTACCATTAAAGCTCAACCTTGCAGAACCTTAAGGATATACTATCCTACAACATCTGACACAGAAAGAACTACAAGCCAACTAAGAAGATCTCATCACTTTGCGTGCTCCAAAGAACAAAAGACTGTCGACAGGAAGTTTCTACAGATCCTTCAGTCTAACGTACACCAAAGCTGTGAGACAACGGTCATCTCTTCATCCTCATTCAAATTGGAGATATAAATACAAGACGAAGTTCTGAAGAAGACATCGAAGGAAGGAAGCATTATTGACATTCAAGAGAGTCTAGAACTCTGCCACTTTCAAGTCTTCAGAAGATCTCTAGAGCCAGAAATTCTCTCCTTTCGATCTTGGCTCCTAGCTCCTCGTGCTGTGAGAAGAAAAATCAAGGAAGAGCTAGATTAGTTCTGAGAGAGTCCACATTGTGTAGATCTTTGACTCTCAGTGCTTGTAGCTTCAGATTGAGTTTTGTAAAAGCTTGATCTAGGGGCTAGTCATTTCCTTCAAGATTTTCTTGTGTTCTTCCCTTCGTGTGTGAAGGAAGACCTGGTGGTGTCCAGGGTGGTTTTTTCCCTTCGGGTGAAGGAAGACCTGGTGGTACCAGGGTGTTGTGTTCCCTTCAGGAGTGAAGGAAGACCAGCTGAGCTGGGTGGTTGTTTTTGTCCATAGGGGGACTGTACCCTAGTTAGTGAAATCCTGAGGGTTGCTCAGGGACTGGACGTAGGACTCCTAAGGAGAGGAGATCCGAACCAGGATAAATCTGTGTGTTGTGTGATTGTCTTTATCGTGTGATTGTTGCTTTTTACTAACCATTACTAATCCCTTCCAAGAACTCTTTATGTTTGTTTGAGCTCAGGTTTTTATCAGATAATTTTTTTAAAGACCCATTCACCCCCCCTCTGGGTTAGCCAACCGGGCAACAAGTGGTATCAGAGCGAGTCTCTTCGACAAAGAACAAGATCCAACGATCTGAAGAGTAAAGATCCATGGCAGCCCAAGGTCACTTCGAAGGTCAGTCTGTCAACAGACCTCCTTTGTTCGACGGTGAAGATTATACGTATTGGAAGACCAGGATGGAATACTTTCTACAAGGCCACGACTATCAAATCTGGTCGATAGTGGAAGAAGGTGATCTGGTCGTCACAAATGAGAAAGCACAATGGACAGATGAAGATAGAAAGAAAATCTCCTTGAACTGTAAAGCTAAGAGCATTCTATGTTGTGCTCTAAGCAAGAAGGAGTTCAACAGAGTTTCAGCATGCAAATCCTCCATGGAAATGTGGGAAAAGCTAAGGATTACGTATGAAGGTACAGACAAAGTAAAGGAGACAAGAATCGACATTCTTGTCACTCAGTATGAAAGATTTCAAATGCAATCAGGTGAGTCTATTACCCAAATGTTTAGTCGATTTACTGACATCACTAATGGTCTAGCCAGTCTAGGAAAGTCATATGAGATTGCAGATATGGTAAGGAAGATTCTCAGATCCTTGCCATCTTCATGGACGGCAAAGGTCACAGCTATCGAAGAAGCTAATGACCTTAAGAGAATGTCAGTAGAAAAACTCATCGGGTCTCTCATGGCCCATGAAATAAATATGGAAAGATTAGGAGAATCCTCCAGTAGAAAGAAGCAGTCCAATGCGCTTAAAGCTAATGGGACTCATCTGAAGAATCCTTGGATAACAGTGAAGATAGCAAAGATAGTGATGATGAAGAAGCCATGCTGTCAAGAAGATTGCAGAGAATCTTGGCCAAAAGAAGAAGTTCCAGTCTGGTAGGAGGTACTTCAAGAAAAACAAAGATCTCAAGAGACCAGACGGAAAAGATCAGAAGAGGAATGAGCCACTTTGCTATGAATGCAAGAAGCCTGGACATATCAAGGCAGACTGTCCAATGCTAAAGAAAAATGATCACAAGAAGAAGGACAGCTCCAAGAAGTTCAGAAGATACAAAAAGAAAGCCATGGCAGCTGCATGGGAAAACAGCAGCGACTCAGACAGTGAGTCAAGCTCCAGCAGTGAAGAAGAAGAAGCCAACCTGGCTCTTATGGCAAATACCGGGATAAGGTAACTTCTGATTCCTCTTTTGATTCCTGTAATGACTCAGATTCCGATAATTTGGAAAGTGCCTTTAATGAACTCTACGATAAGTATAAAGAAGTGTCTAAACTACTTAAGCTAGCAAGAAATATCACCTGTCTCGAAAATACCAACTCAGATTTAAAATCTGAAAATGAAGAACTAGAAAAACAAATAATGGAGCTTAAGAGAAGAAATGAACTATTATGTGAAAACTTAAAAGACAAGAACAACAAATCATTGACCTAGAAAAAGGAAAGCTCAGATGATTTAAGAAAAACGGTAAATGAATTAAATGAAGAAAACAATACACTAGCAAGCACCTTAGAAAAGTTTACAAATGGAAAGATTCCTTATTATTAAAAGGTGCTAGAAGATCTGGTAAGAACAAACGAGGTTTAGGATACATACCTCCAGTTAATGAAGAAGAAATATCTATCCTGAAAAATATCCAACTCCTAAATTCACTCCAGAACAAGATGTAGCATATAAAGCGAATTTTAAGTACATAGAAAGAGTAACAATAACATCATGTTGTAGTCACTGTAATAAGCTAGGACATTTAAAATCCACCTGTCCAACAAGACATAAGAAGTGGATAATAAAAAGTAAAAGTAATGATACTGACCCATCAGGACCCAAAGAACTTGGGTACCTAAATCTTGATGTCTTTATTTCAGGTTAATCCTCGAGCATCCAAATGGTATTTGGATAGTGGGTGCTCAAGGCACATGACAGGAAACCTGAAGCTTTTCTCCCATCTCCAAGATGAAGAAGGAACAGTCACTTATGGAGATAATGGAAAAGGAACTGTAGTTGGCAGTGGATCAGTAAACAGCAAAGGAAAAACAGTCATAGAAGATGTGCTGTTAGTCAAAGGTTTAAAGCACAACCTCATAAGTATTAGTCAGCTGTGTGATAGAGGACATCAAATCAAATTTCAAGAGTCAAAATGCAGCATACTAAAGGATGGTGCAGTCATCTTTGAAGCAAAGAGAGAAGAATCTGTACGTGCTCTACCTTGAAGAACTCAAAGAGCAAAATGTGTCTGGCAGCCAGCAAAGACAAATCAACTGATCTGTGGCACAGAAGGCTAGGCCACTGCAGCTTGGATGGCTTGAGCAAGCTCAGAAAGAGGAATCTTGTGGAAGGTCTACCGAAAATCAATGGTAAATTAGAAAGTGTTTGCAGACCTTGTGCTAAGGGAAAGCACACAAAGAGTTCCTTCAAGTCAAAGACGGTGGTGACCACCTCAAAACCCTTAGAGCTCCTACATATGGATCTATTTGGGCCAATGAGAACTACCAGTCTTGGAGGAAAGAATTTCGGATTTGTTATAGTAGATGACTACTCAAGATTCACATGGGTATCATTCTTAGAACACAAAAATGATACTTTTGATAATTTTGTTAGCTTCAGCAAGAAAGTCCAGAAAGATCAGAAGTTCAGTATAGTATCCATTCGATCTGATCATGGTGGTGAGTTCCAAAATGAAAAGTTTGCTAGATTCTGTGATGATCAAGGAATTCAGCACAATTTCTCAGCACCAAGGACACCACAGCAAAAATGGTATAGCCGAACGGAAGAACCGAACTCTCTTGGATATGGCAAGAACCATGCTTTGTGAATATGAGTTACCAAGATATTTCTGGGCAGAAGCAGTCAACACAGCCAGCTACATTGTCAACAGAGTCATGATCAGGCCAATCCTGAAGAAGACTGCATATGAGCTGTTTAAAGGGAAGAAGCCAAAGATCAGCCATTTCAGAACCTTTGGATGTCCTTGCTTTATTCACAACAACGGAAAAAGGATATTGGTAAGTTGGATGCCAAATCAGATGAAGGCATCTTCATGGGGTACACCTCTAAACCCAAAGGCTATAGAGTGTTTAATAAACGTACCTTATTGATTGAACAGTCTGTACACATTATTTTTGATGAAACTAACCCTCCTTGAGAAGGAAGTAGAAAGTGATAATGATGATGCAGATGAACTGTCCAATAAACTGAAAGACACATCACTTGAAGACAAGGATGATCCGCCTCTGGAAGAAATGCAACAAGAAGAAATTTCTCATGAAACTCTTCCAAAGGAATGGAGATACAAGAAAGATCACCCACCTGAAAACATCATTGGTGATCCATCGGTAGGGGTAAGAACAAGAGGTAACTTGATTCCTTGTGATTACCTTGCTTTTGTATCTCAATTAGAGCCTAAGACAGTCAATGAAGCCTTAACTGATGAATCTTGGATAATAGCAATGCAAGATGAATTAAATCAATTCAAGAGAAACCAAGTATGGTCACTTGTTCCTAGACCATCAGACCATCCTGTGATCGGCACTAAATGGGTGTTCAGAAACAAATTGGATGAATCTGGTGTAATTCTAAGAAACAAGGCCAGACTGGTGGCTCAAGGCTATTGTCAAGAGGAAGGCATAGATTTTGATGAAACCTATGCACCAGTGGCTAGACTTGAGGCTATTAGAATTTTACTTGCTTATGCTTCTGCATTAGATTTAAAGTTATTTCAAATGGATGTTAAATCTGCCTTTCTAAACGGTTTTATAAAAGAAGAAGTTTATGTGGAACAACCGCCGGGTTTTGATGATACAGACTTTCCGAATCATGTTTTTAAATTGCATAAGGCTTTATATGGTTTAAAACAAGCACCTAGAGCCTGGTATGAAAGACTTAGTTCTTTTCTCCTAAAACATGGTTTCAGTAGAGGTCAAGTAGATAGCACTCTTTTTATAAAAACAAAAGTCAAAAATATACTGTTGGTTCAAATTTATGTGGATGACATCATCTTTGGATCTACTGATGAATCCTTGTGCAAGTATTTTGAAAAGCTAATGCAGGGAGAATTTGAGATGAGTATGATGGGAGAGCTTAACTACTTCCTTGGACTTCAAATCAAACAAGGAAAGGAAGGAACTCACATCTGTCAAGCAAAGTACACCAGAGAACTGCTAAAGAAATTTGGATTTGAAAACACCAAGCCACTGTCAACACCAATGAGTACATCAACTAGGATGGACAGTGACAAGGATGGTAAGAAGGTAGATCAAAAGATCTACAGAGGTATGATAGGTTCATTACTTTATCTAACCGCAAGTAGACCTGATATATTATTTAGTGTATGCATGTGTGCTAGATATCAAGCCGACCCTAGAGAATCACATTTAATTTCTGTGAAAAGAATTTTCAGATACTTAGCCAGGACTCATGATCTAGGACTATGGTATCCAAACTCCTGTGATGTAAATTTAGTAGGATATTCTGATGCTGACTATGCTGGATGCAAGTAGATAGAAAAAGCACCAGTGGTTGCTGTCAATTTCTTGCAGGGTGTTTAATCTCATGGTCCTCAAGGAAACAAATTCAGTAGCACTATCTACAGCTGAAGCCGTACGTAGCTGCTGGAAGTTGCTGTACACAACTCTTATGGATAAAGCAACAGCTTGAGGATTTTGGACTCAAAGTCAAGAAAATTCCACTGCTATGTGACAACACCAGCGCTATCAACCTCACCAAAAATCCAATTCAGCACTCCAGGACCAAACATATTGAGGTCAGATACCATTTTATTCGTGATCATGTAGCAAATGGCAATATTGAAATATCGTTTATTGATACAAACAATCAGCTAGCAGATATTTTCACAAAGGCCTTACCTGAAGAGAGATTTACATCTCTTAGAAGGGAGTTAGGCATGTGTATTTTGTGAAAAGATCTTCATTTAAAGCTGGTATAAAATTCTCAGAATTTAAGAAGGTTCTCTCTCTCCTTTTGTGGCAAAATCAATTCAAAAGTCTCAGTTTAAGCGTTCCGTCCGATAAGTCATAGTCCTTCAAGGCGGTCAACCCCTTTGTCGTTTTCTGACGCCTCACCTTTTGGAGCATTTATATTCTTTAAATCGATGCGTTAACGATTCCTCTTCCTCATTCACCTTTCCCCTCTTTCGTCCCGACGCATGAGCCGATGCCCTAGCGACTCTTGCCTCTATCCTCTGCAAATTTGAAGCTTCCATCTCCTTCCCGCGAAATCGTTTGAGGGTTTCTTCTCGTCACCCTTCTCTTCAACCCTTCAAACCTTCTCCTACCTGAATCCATGGCCGCACCAGCTATTGCCGGCAGTGTGGGTGGCTACAGCGCCGAATACCTCACCCCAGCGCAGGAGGAGCGTTTCACCTTTGTGAAGACAAAGCTCTGTGGTCACAAGGAAGTAGATGTTTCAGATCTGCAGAAGAATGGAATGAGCAGCATCATTGAGAAGATCAACCAGATGAAGTGGAAAGGGCTTACCACTTGCTCAGAGGTAAGTTATCCGGACTTGGTAAAGGCGTTCTTTGTGTGCTTAAGAACAGAAGAAGATGGGGCCCTCGTTTCTTCAGTCAAGGGCACCCTAATCAGAATCGACCAGGAATTGCTTAGGATGCTATTTGGAGTAAGCACATCCAGTTTCAGTGGAATTCATTCAGTAGAAACCCAAGAAAAGGGTTTGGGGATTGTTGGGCCAGGGTTCAAGATGAGGGATGGCAAGCTAGATATCAATCAGTTAAGTGCCTTCAACCGCCTCCTTCACTTCATTGTTTGTCAGATTTTGGTTCCCCGAAGTGCAACCTTCTCCTCTTGCACTAAGGCTGACTCCGACCTGATGTACTGGGCCATTAAAAATGAGGAAATCAATATGGCCGCAGTGATGATAGAGAGAATGAAATTTGCCAGGGAGCAGATTTGGGACACTAAAAGCAAGTTGAATGTGTCCCTGCCCTATGCCCATTTACTCACCAGAATCTTCAGACACTTCGGTGTAGATGTCTCAGGGGCAGTTGTGGAGAAGATGGGCCAAGCTATCAGGTCCAGAAATTTAAAGAAGAGTGGTTTTTCAGTAGTCAATGGGGTCTGGTTCAAGGCCTCAGTTGCAGAAGGTGAAGGACTCATTGGTGAGCCTTCAGTTGCTCAATCCCAGTTGGAGGCAGATTCTGTGATGCCCGAATTGCCACTGGAATCAGGTTCTGTTCCAGTCCTTGTAGAAACAGAGCAGGAAGGGCCATCTATGGCCAGAAATCAATCAGAGGCAGCAACAGCAGTGAGGGCAGAAGAAGACAGGCCAGCAGCAGCAGATCCAGTTGTGCTTCATGCTGAAAGGAGAATTGAGGACATTCTCCCAGAAGACATTTTGCCTGTTATGGAGGAGTCTGTGGCATCAGGCCACATCTTTGAAGAAGGTCCAGTGGAAGAAGAGCAGCAAAATCCTCAGGATGATTCGATGGAAATGGATGCTCCCTGTCAGGGGGAGACTGGTGCCGTTGCAGAAGATGCTCCACTTGAGGGGGAGCAATCCCAAGAGACACCAGATGTTGCACCTCCAGCCACCAGAGATCAGGAGGAAGACCAGAGAGTCTGAAAATTTGGATGCCAGAGAAGGGGAGACAGCTAGTTCATCAAGTTCTGATGAGGATAATGATCCACCTCCTCCAGCTACAAAGGGCAAAGAGAAAGATATAGCTCCTGAAGTACCCCTTTTAGCTGATGCACCATTTGAAAGACAGGTCAAGCAAAAGATTGTCATCAATTTAAAACCTGTGATTGAGAGGTTGGATGTTCAGGGTGAGCTGCTTTGTTCACTTCAGTCTGATGTGAATTCCATCTTTCTAAGCCAAGCTTCAGCCCGAAAGGAATTGGTTCAGATTCGCTCTGCCTTGACATGGTTCCATCAGGAAATGGGGACCATGAAGAATATGCTATCTGACATCCTTCAGGCAGTTGGAGCTCAAGCTCCTGCTCCTCCAGCAGCTCAGGAGCCTCACTCAAGTGTACCTGAGCCCTCCGGGCAGTCAGCAGCAGCAGCAGAAGCCCCAGCAGAAGGGCCAGCTGAGAGTCAGGGCCATCAGGGCCAGCTGAAGAGTCAGGGCCATCAGGGCCAGCTGAAGAGTCAGGGCCATCAGGGCCAGCTGAAGATTCAGGGCCATCAGGGCCAGTTGTATGGAATCAGGGCCACCAGGGCCGGCAGTGTTGGATCCCTTGCCCTCCTTGCCTGAAGAAGTGGTTTCAGATCCTCCACCCATTGCTCCCACTTCTACCAACACTCCCATTCCTCCTTCTCCACCCACTAACTCCACAGCTCCACCTGCTCCACCTCCCTTCAAAAAGCCTAGATCCAGGCCCATTTCCTCTCCCACACCTTTTCCTCCTCATCCTATCACATCCTCTCCTGTTTCTTCTACTTCTCATCTTTCTTCTTCTCAAGAATTTGAGGCCCCTCCAGCATCCTCAGCTGGAGCCTCATCCTCTTCTGGTACATCTTCATTTCCAGAAGTAGGATCTCTCAATTCTGATGCCTTTCTCAACCCCCCTGCTCCTCCCTCCTTTATCACTATTATTCCTAAGAATGTCCAAATCGACTCTCCCTTTCTTGATAAAATTAAGGATGAGTTTGAAGAGGTTATCCTTAGGTCTGTGCTAAAGGTAGGAGACCACCTTTCCAAGACAGACTCTTCCAGTACTGTCTCCAAGAAACGGAAGCTTTCTTCCTCCACCTCTCCTCTTTACCCTCCCTTGTGGTTTTCTCTTACAGTAACCCACAAGCATACCTCACTGTACAAAGAATATCTTCAAAAGGTTGTCTTTGCCACTCTTCACAATCTTCCTTTTCTTAACCTCTCTGACCATTTAGATGTCATTCTTCCCTATACTCCTCTGTCTAAAGCCGACAAATCCAAAATCTTCTCCTCAGCCCACTCCAAAACTGAGGAGCAATGGGCTAAATCTCATAAAGATTTGTACAATCGCTTTCTTCAGGCTAAGGCAGCAAGGTTTCCTCCAGGGATCACTCTTTGACCCTTTCTGAGTGTTCCAGTTTCACCACCAGAACACCTGGGCCCCTGCTATTCAGAAGCTCATCAAGCTGGTCAGGCATTTCCAAATGTTCAACAACTACAGGTATCTCAATAGATTGCCTGAAGTTCAGCTTAGCCAGTTCAAGAGAGCCATCAAGGTCCTTACCCACTCTGAGCAGTCTGAGGAAATCAGAGTAGATTTTGCAACTCTTCATTTACCTGAAGAGATTTTCCTGCCTCAGATTCATTTCTTGATCATGGAATCTTCGATTGGCTCAATCATTTTTGAGCGTTTTGCAAGAGTCATGGGCAGAATCAAGATTCAGAAAGGCCTTCAAGTTGGTTTTCCTAGATTTCTCTTCCGGGAATATCATAGAGGGTTTGTCAAATCTGATGTTCTTGCCCCTCTCCTCTCAGAATGTGAAAGGCTGAATGCCTCCGATTGGTCCAAGCTTTACTCCCTGTCAGCACAACAGCTTACTCATCTGAATGCTGCTCAGGCCAGGGAAGGAAAGCTCCTGTCTCTCCTGCCACCTTCTTGGATATGAACTCAATCCATCTGGTCCTTGATCCCTACAAAGTTTGGGCTGAAAGGTACAAGGTGTTTTTAGCTCTTCGCCAGGAACTCAAGGAGAAACAGATATTCTACCCTGTCACCATGGATCAATTTCTGCCTGTGCAAGTTTTGGTAAAACACTCATCATCTGCTCCTCCATGGATCCAGATGAGTATGACCTGTTTCTTACCAAGCAGCGCAGCATCTATCTATCCAAGATGGCTCCAACCATGGGACCAACCTTCTCCATTGAGAGTGGTGCCTTTAGGCAATTCTTCAAGCGTCAGGAAGAGCAGGCCTGGGAAGCTATTTCTCATTATGCCTCCCTTCTCTCTCCTGCTTTTTATTTGCCTGTACCTCCTCAACCTTAATGAATGGATTGTGCTCTTTCTCCTCATTGTCTCTTCTTCTTTGTCTCTTTCCTATTGCTTTTTGCTTAATGACAAAAAGGGGAGAATGTTTAACCTACATGTGTCTGACACATTCTTGAATCATGATTGAAGTACTTTAATTCCTCTTTACTGTTAAGTTCTACTCAAATGATGATCATAGTTTTGTCATCACCAAAAAGGGGGAGATTGATGAACAGTCCATCCCCATATACTTTTAAATTAATTACATGCTTATTTTGGTGATAAACAAACCTGTCAAAAGTTTTCTAACCTTGTTTTATTTAGCCTTAAGCACAAAGAAAGTCAAGCATTTGTGGTAAGTACTTACATACATCATTTCTCAGAAGAGCCATAACGATTCCTTCATTAGCTGTAACGATTTCCTCTCAAGTTCAACGATTTACTTGAAGATTGAATAACCTTGCTGTGTCAAACAAGTCGATGTTAACGACTCTGTAAGTTATCGTAACGACTCCTTCAGAAGTTATAACGACTTGCTCATTATAACGACTCTGTAAGTTATCGTAACGACTCCTTCAGAAGTTATAACGACTTGCTCATTATAACGACTCTGTAAGTTATCGTAACGACTCTTCAGAAGTTATAACGACTTGCTCATTATAACGACTCTGTAAGTTATCGTAACGACTTCTTCAGAAGTTATAACGACTTGCTCATTATAACGACTCTGTAAGTTATCGTAACGACTCCTTCAGAAGTTATAACGACTTGCTCATTATAACGATTCTGTAAGTCATCGTAACGATTTCTTAGAGAGTTATAACGACTTGCTCGTCATAACGATTCTGTAAGTCATCGTAACGATTTCTTTAGAGAGTTATAACGACTTGCTCGTCATAACGATTCTGTAAGTCATCGTAACGATTTCTTTAGAGAGTTATAACGACTTGCTCGTCATAACGATTCTGTAAGTCATCGTAACGATTTCTTTAGAGAGTTATAACGACTTGCTTCATAACGATTCTGTAAGTCATCGTAACGATTTCTTTAGAGAGTACAACGACTTGCATCTCATAACGATTTGATAAGTGTTTCATATCGATTTCTTCAGAATCAGAACGACTTGCCATGTTTCATAACGATTTCTTATATCATCTGTTATAGAACGACTTGGTTGTGGTAACGATTTCATAAGTTATCATAACGACTTCTTATGAGTCTACACAGCACTTGATCATAACGATTCTATCAGACTTTCATAACGATTGCATAAGTCATGTTTCATTAATTAATTGTTTCCTTGATTTAAGCTACGTTGAATAGTCAAAGTCGCATCACGTCTGTTTGACTGCCATGCATTTAATAAAGACTGAACGTATCTCTGCACGGATACAGAACATATCTTCCATTCTCGTGTATCCTCTGCATGCATCTTCTAGAACGATAAACTGTTACTACCATATTTGTGTCTATCTGCTCTAACGTTGATTGACATCTGGAGATAGTATAGCTGTCTACCATTAAAGCTCAACCTTGCAGAACCTTAAGGATATACTATCCTACAACATCTGACACAGAAAGAACTACAAGCCAACTAAGAAGATCTCATCACTTTGCGTGCTCCAAAGAACAAAAGACTGTCGACAGGAAGTTTCTACACAATCCTTCAGTCTAACGTACACCAAAGCTGTGAGACAACGGTCATCTCTTCATCCTCATTCAAATTGGAGATATAAATACAAGACGAAGTTCTGAAAAAGACATACTGAAGCAGGAAGCATTATTGACATTCAAGAGAGTCTAGAACTCTGCCACTTTCAAGTCTTCAGAAGATCTCTAGAGCCAGAAATTCTCTCCTTTCGATCTTGGCTCCTAGCTCCTCGTGCTGTGAGAAGAAAAATCAAGGAAGAGCTAGATTAGTTCTGAGAGAGTCCACATTGTGTAGATCTTTGACTCTCAGTGCTTGTAGCTTCAGATTGAGTTTTGTAAAAGCTTGATCTAGGGGCTAGTCATTTCCTTCAAGATTTTCTTGTGTTCTTCCCTTCGTGTGTGAAGGAAGACCTGGTGGTGTCCAGGGTGGTGTTTTCCCTTCGGAGTGAAGGAAGACCTGGTGGTACCAGGGTGTTGTGTTCCCTTCAGGAGTGAAGGAAGACCAGCTGAGCTGGGTGGTTGTTTTTGTCCATAGGGGGACTGTACCCTAGTTAGTGAAATCCTGAGGGTTGCTCAGGGACTGGACGTAGGACTCCTAAGGAGAGGAGATCCGAACCAGGATAAATCTGTGTGTTGTGTGATTGTCTTTATCGTGTGATTGTTGCTTTTACTAACCATTACTAATCCCTTCCAAGAACTCTTTATGTTTGTTTGAGCTCAGGTTTTTATCAGATAAATTTTATTTAAAGACCCATTCACCCCCCCTCTGGGTTAGCCAACCGGGCAACACTCTCTTCTGTCTCCTCTTCTAGCTCCTATACTTCACAAGCATATAACAGTATTTTTGTGCTCTCTCCTTTGTCCTTTTCTCTCTCATTGTCTTTCTTTGTCCTAATACCTTATCCTTTTTTGCCTTATTCCAAAAGGGGAGACATTATTGGCAGTTTCTGAAATATTTATTTTAATTTCTATGTTATTTCCTCCATTATGCTTAGACTATTTCAGATCATCGTTGCTACTTGTTAAAGTTTTGTCATCACCAAAAGGGGGGATTGTGATCATTTTATCCCCATGTAATTTAAATAACTTACATATACATTTTGAATGAGTAACAAACTATTCTAAAGGGTTATAACATACCTTCTATGAAGTCCCAAACACAGAAAATAAACCAAGGTAAACAGCCAATCAGTAAGTATTCCTCACACTACATAAGAAGTTCACAGCATCAATATTTGTCTAGTACACACACACGATTTCCACTATAGTCACCAGTCGATGTCCTTAGTTTTTCATAACGATTTTATACTTACAGGATTCGAATGGTGTTATCGTTTAGTGATCGCACGATTTTTGCCCTCCCCGACGATTCGTTAAGTGGTCACAAAGACTTGCCGTGGTTCGTACGATTTGCTCTCATGTACGATTCTTTTAGTCATCGTAACGACTTTCTCTCTTTAAAAAAAACAAAAAAAACCGAAAATTCCTCTTTAAGTATCGTAACGATTTGCTCTCAGTAACGATTCCTTTAGTCATCGTAACATTTGCTCTCGTAACGATTTCTTTAGTCGTGTAACGACTTACTTCACAATGATTTGTACATCGATTTGCTTATAACGCCTAACGATTCATATCGATTTGCTTATACCACAACGATTGACCTGATCGATTTGCTTATAACGTCATAACGATTGCATATCGTTTGCTTATAACATCACAACGATTTGTACATTGATTTGCTTATAAAGTCATAATGATTGGTAAATCTATTTACTTATACCGTCATAACAATTTGTACATCGATTTGTTTATGACTTCATAACGATTTGTGGTATGGCATCTGTTATCTCATTTGCATACAATTTCATAGTCATGCATATAACGATTTCATGGAAAACAACGATTTGATTTTCGGACTTGAAAATGTTGAAAAGTCAAAGTCTTCACGTATATCCGTTTGACAGCCATGCATTTATTATGACAGTAGTATCTCTGCATGCATGCTGACAATATCTTCCATATCGTATCTTCTCTGTAAACATCTTTTAGAACACAAAATGACATTACTATTTTGATGAACATAATTCTGACGTTGACTGACAACAAGATCAGCCTAGTTGTCTACTGTTCAAGCTTTAATATGTTCAGGTCTCTGACAATATCCGTCATACAACGTTAGACAAAAAAAAAGCCAAAGAAGATTACAGAAGACCCCCCCCCCCCCTCTCTCTCTTTACGTGCATGAAAGGATAAAGGACTGTTGACTGGAAGCTTCCAAGTGTCAAGGAGTCTCACGTACACTTATGCATAGAGACAACGGGCACTCAACGTTCGAATTTCAAAAGATGATATATAAGTTCCTGAAGCGTCAAGAAGAAAAAGAGTGTTGTTAAACAACAAGCTACAATGTCCAAAACCTTCTGCAAGCTTTTCTGAGAGCCAAGCAATAATTCCCATCAACCTTAGCTCTTGCTATCTGTGCTAAGTTCAGATATGTGAGAGAGCTTTTTTGTCTGAGAAGAGT
>CM024756.1:144913045-144928045 GCA_014218235.1 Colocasia esculenta | reverse complement strand
TAGCAAAGGTTTAGGAAACCACCTCTTAGGGTTGGGTTCGGTTTTGGCTTACCTTACATGACTAATCACCCTAATGTTAACCCTAAATTGCCCTCCCTAATTATTGCATAATTACATACACGAATTTCTGGGTATTTTCTTGTCCCAATTTTTATCCTTGGGGCCAAATGTACCCCATTGGCCCAATCTTGTTAATGAGTTATTAATACATAATGTTGTAAGTCTCTCCAACATGTTTATTTAATTTATGATTGGGTTATTTTTCCCGCGTTAACAATTTTCTCGATGTGTTTTCTCTCATACGATAATGGTACGTAAGTTTTATCGTTCCAATAATTACGAAATTTATTTATTCTCCTTTAATTCTAAATCACTAAATTTTCGGGGTGTTACAATCCCAAATTCAGATTTAATTAATTAGTAAATAGTAAAAGGGTAGGATAAATACTAAGTAACTTGTACTTATCTAAAACAAGAGCCCTTAGCCCATCCTAACCATGAGATTAGGCCTCTTCCTCATCCTAATTAGGTAGATAAATGAAAGAAATAAGAGGATAATTGCTAATTTTCGGAGTTGGAGGAGAAGTGAAGAGTTTGAAGATGTAAGGACTCTATTAGCTAGTAAAAACACCCTAATCTCGTCCCTACCCAAACCCAAACGTGGCTGGAGCTCTGGAGATGAAGGGAGAGGCTGGAGAACGTGGGAGCTTGGAGAAGGAAGCTTGGACAAAGGAGTTTTCATCTCGTTTTCGTCTCTGAATTAGGGTTCTTCTTTGTTTCAACAAAAGGTAGGCAATCTCTCAAGCCAAATCTATGTAAAAATTACCCTAGGAAGACTTCATGTTCCCGAGCAAAAGCCCTCTAGTTTCGCTCCATTTTGATCTCCCTGAGGGAGAATTAATTCTTTGAATTCATGTCAGTTCTATATACCTGACCCTTCATGTTTACTCTTAAACCTCAAGCATACATGACCCCATACCATGAGAAAATTCTCATAAATACTACATCATGTTAGCTTTCAAACGCCTCTAGTTTGCCTAATTTTCATTATGTATCTGTCTCTAATTAATTCATTGAACCTTGACTACACATGTTTAGGTCATCGAAATGTAACTTGATCACAGCATGCCTAAACCTTGTCTATTTTCAAATTAATCATGTTGATAGATCTATATGTTTACATTCGTTTAAAACTAGTTTCGTAATTTTTGGATCACCGTGCGATTTTATGGAATTTAGAATGACCAGCTATCAAAGAGGATTCACCCTGAAAAAAGGGTAAAAGACCGGACCCACCCTGATATCGCGACGGCACGACCCGCCGCGATACCAGCGGGGTCGCGGTCGGCGCGAGCGGTCGCATTGAGAAACACGGCGGCCTAAGCCACCGCGATTCCTGGCACAACCGGACCGGGCTGGTGGGTCTTCGGACAGCGACCGAGCCGCTCGTCGCGACTTGAATCGTAGCGAGGGGCCCGCCGCGATTTGAAGATTGCGGCCAGACTTTTTATTATGCTCATGCCCTTGCTGATTTGGCTATATAACCCTTATTTAGTCATGATTAACCCATGTTATAGTTAGTTCGACTTGGTAAATTAATAAATGGCAAAAAATGTTATAAATTTAATTATTTAAAGGACATTTGCACGATTTATCATCATCTCATGATTTCTTTACACTTACACACACATAACATTATTAATTGACATTTGACCCTAATAATTTATGCAATCATGTATTTGGTAAATTAGCGAAATAAATGACTAAAATTTCCTATTTAATTAACCACGTTTGTCTCATTTTATACATGTTTTTGTACACCGTTACCGTTTCCCTCAGCCTTCGAGCACTCGAGGCACGACGAACCCGTTTTCTAACACTTTTCTCTCGAGTTGGACCACCTCTCCATCGGAAATACTCTCGACTGGGCAGGGACTCCTTGTCAAGGCCTCCGTAAGTCTTCTTGGCTTTGGCGTACGTCCTTGCCGACGAGCTGGTTGTACACTAAAACCGATACACTTTTAGGGATCAGTACGATCCATGGCCTTAGTGTGTTCTCTTCTTATCTTGTGATCACGCCGGACCATCTAGCCTGTGTACACAGCACGACTAGGGGCGGTGATGATTCTACCAGACTGCCGATACCCGACTTGGTTCCGCACAACTGTTACTATCGGTGTTACGTTGTTTTACGATATCGTCCCTATCTCGTCTACTATCTATATCCTCGTGGGGGTCTAATGATCTAGGTGATGGCATACACCTAACGCATGACACGCAAGATTAATCTATGACAATCAAACAATCACTTGTTGTTACTTGAACTCGGGGTTGAAAGAATACCGACCCATGCTTGCTATCGTGATTAGTTTACTTGCTATCTCGTGATATAGCCAATTCTTGTGATGTTATACTCTCGTAAATGAGTTAATGTTTCACGTTATTGTTATCATTCTCTTGACTATACATGACAATTTGTTCTCGTATCCTGCCTCCTAAAGACATTAATTACTTTAAGCATGCTTGTTCTCATGAGATATTAAGTCCTACTGGGCGTTATTCGCTCATCCTGCGTATTTATTCATTTTGTTTCAGGCGAGTCGGATGATGACCACACTCCATGGATGGGAATGAGGACGACGTCAGGAGTGACCCTTTTTCGGCAACCATCTGCTTAGTAGCTAGTTAGTATAGTTATGATTAGTGAGTCAGTCCGTCTTGATGTATTAGTTGGATTTCAATAAAGTACTCTGGGCACTAGTTTGGCTCTGATCAGTTGATGTAATAGTTAGGTCATGATTTGATGGAATGTTAATGAAATTTTAGGTTGTTTGCTATTATCCAATTGAGCAATGGTTTGTATTTATTTTCTCGCTTTTGTACTATTTAATAACTGTAATTTCGCTCCGATATTCTGCGTCGGGGCGTTACAGTTTTGTGGTATCAGAGCCTAGGTTATTCTTAAGTGTAGAATGATCTAGGTTTGGCCTGCCTTGACTTAGAGTCTAATTCCGTACCTATGTGAAACGAGTAGAACCAAGGGTAATAAGATAAAATAAACGCACACACGCACAAACTTAGTGCAAACTCAATGACTTACATTTAAAATTCTCTTTTGAAGGAAATAAACACTAGCAATGGCAGCGGAGCGTGCTCAACTCCGTGACATGCAACACACAATCCAATAGCTTACTCAGGCATTGCTACAGGCTGTTGGAGCTAATAACAACAATAACCGAGGAGCTGGTGAACTACACAGGAACTTCCGTAACTTAAATCCGCCTCGTTTTAGTGGGACCACTGATCCTGACGAGGCCGAGAATTGGCTCAAGGAGATAGAGTGCATTTTCCGCATCATGCAATGCGCAGATGGTGACAAGCTATTACTTGCAACCTTTCAGTTGGAACGGGACGCCGTGCGTGGTGGGAGTCTGTTGAAGCCACCAGGGCAGACGCACAATTTACTTGAGAGGAATTTAAGGAACACTTCAATTCCAAGTATTTCTCTGAAAGAGTCCAAGAGAGGAAAGCATCGGAATTCGCCGCATTAAAGCAGAGGAGCCTTACAGTCGTTGAATATGAAGCGCAGTTTTCTCGATTGGCCCGATATTGCCAATCACCTAGTCAGCACCGAAAAGATGAAGGCAAGACACTTCCTAATGGACTTAAGCCTTCTTATATTACTGAACTTGCACCTATGGACATTCAGACATATGCTGAAATGGTTAAGAAGGCTCAATTGTTGGAATATGCGACCGATCTCACTGATCGCATCAAAGGTAGATTGGTCAAGAAGGAACCAGCATCGCGTTCCTCAAGCAAGCCCCAAATGGCAAGAAGCGGCTGTTCAACATCACTGGAGGGTTGAACCAGGAAAGAAAGCCCAAGATACCTACACCCCCAACCACCAACAAGACCAATTGTGAACATTGTGACAAGCCTGGTCACACTGCCGCTGAATGCTGGAGAAAAGCAGGCGCTTGCCTATGATGCAAAAATCGTAATCACCGCATTTCTGAGTGCCCGATGTTAAAGGAGCAGGAGAAGGAGAAGCGTCCGATGGGACAAAAGAAGCTCGGCCGACTGTAGGCCTTGCAAGAGGTAGAGACCACCGAGGAAGGTGGATTTGTAGAAGGTACTTTACCAATTTTTCTCTCAGTCAGCTTTTGTTTTGTTTGATACTAGCGCAACGTATTCTTTCATATCACAAGCATTCGCTGACAACTTAAAGAAAAAACCTGCATCTATGGAATTTGAACTACCTTTCACGACACCACTTAGGGAAAAGGCTCAATTGAATAAATATTTTCCTTTAGCTGATGTTAAGATTGGTGAACTTAACCTTAGAGCTGACCTAATCTGTATGCCCATGGAGGGCTACGATGTTATTCTGGGAGCCGATTGGCTATCTACTTATGGGGCTTGTGTTGATTGTAGAAGAAGAAGAAAGATTACTTTTAGTGAATTCCCTAAGCTGACCTTCACGGGACGTAGACACAAGAGACACTTGTCTCTCGTCTCTGCTATTAAGGCACAAAACATGATAAGAAAAGGGTTGTGTGGCATTTCTTGCTGCAATTGTAGTTGAGAAGAAAGCAACTAAGATATCGACATTCATATAGTGCAAGAATATCCCGATGTGTTTCCCGATGAGCTGCTAGGCATTCCACCGAGAGAGATGTGAATTTCTCAATTGATCTCGTACCTGGAGTTGCACCGGTATCACGCCAACCTTACAGGATGTCCCTCGCCGAATTGAAAGAATTAAAGGAGCAATTGATGGAACTACTGGAGAAAGGATTTATCAGACCGAGAGTACTTCTCCTTGGGGAGCACCAATGCTATTCGTCAAGAAGAAGGACGGATCTATGAGGTTATGCATTGACTACAAGCAGCTGAATAATCTCACTATCAAGAACAAGTACCCTCTGCCTCGTGTCGATGAATTATTTGATCAAATATCAGGAGCCATATATTTTTTCTAAAAATTGACCTTAGATCGGGATATCATCAGATGAGGATTAAAGATGCGAACATATACAAGATGGCTTTCAGGAGCAGGTACGGTCATTACGAATTGTAGTCATGCCTTTTGGACTAATCAATGCTCCTGCAGCTTTCATGCAACTGATGAACATATATATCGGCCCTACCTCGACAAATTTGTCGCGGTATTCATTGATGATATTCTCATATACTCCAAGACCAAGGAAGAGCATGAGGAGCATCTGAGGATTGCTCTGCAGATTTGCTGGACAACAAGCTCTACACCAATTGAGCAAGTGTGAATTCTGGCTCGAGGAGGTGTCATTAGGGCCATGTATTTCCAAGGATGGTATCGCTGTCGATCCTTCCAAGGTAGAAGCTGTGCTGAACTGGGAAAGGCCAACCAATGTCACAGAGATAAGAAGCTTTTGGACTGGCTGGTTATTATAGACGGTTCATAAAAGACTTCTCCAAGATAGTTGTACCTCTTACGCATCTTACGCGGAAAGAGAACCCCCATCTGGAGCAAGGAGTGCGAGAAGAGCTTTCAGACACTCAAGCAATTATTGACATCTGTACCTATCCTCGCATTACCAGTCGAGGGCGAAGGATTCTCAGTCTACACTGATGAATCTAGAATCGGTCTGGCTGCGTATTAATGCAGAACGAAAAAGGTGATAGCGTATTCTTCAAGACAGTTGAAGCCACACGAAGTCAACTACCCAGTCCATGACTTAGAATTAGCTGCAGTGGGTTTTGCACTCAAGATCTGGAGGCATTACCTATATGGGGAGCAATTTATTGTCTACTCCGACCACAAGAGTCTGAAGTATTTGTTTTCTCAGAAGGAGCTTAATATGAGCAAATGAGATGGCTGGAGTATTTGAAGGACTTTGATTTCAACATTCAATATCACCCAGGCAAAGGTAATGCAGTAGCCGATGCACTTAGTAGGAAGCCAGTAGCATCTTTATCTTGTTTAGTCATGGGCGAGATGCAATTACTTGAACAGTTCGCCAGTCTGGATCTGAACATGAGAAAAGAAGTGATAAGATGATAGTGGCCAACTTAAGAGCTCAACCTGACATATTTGTCGAGATTAAGAGCAACAGGCAAATGATCCGTTTCTAGTCAAGGTCAGGGAGACCATAGCTGACAAGCCAGATTTCTCCATCGCTGAAGATGGAAGGATATTATTCCACGCCAGGACTTGCATCCTGACAATGAAGAATTGAAAGAAAGTTGATGGATGAAGCCCACAAGACCAAGTACACAATTCACCCAGGCGCAACCAAGATGTACCAGGACATGAAAAGGTCATTTTGGTGGCCAAACATGAAGCATGAGGTGGCTGAGCATGCCGCACACTGCCTCACATGCCAACAGGTGAAAGCTGAACACCGTCATCCTGCGGGGTACATAGACCCCTGGACATACCTGAATGGAAGTGGGAGAGTATTGGCATGGTTTCATCATGGGTTTACCCCAAACTCGTGGTGGACTTGATGCTATCTGGGTTATTGTGGACCGTTTAACCAAGTCCGCACACTTCCTTGCCATTAAGAGCACTGGAGTGTGGATGTGTTAGCAGTATTGTATGTAAAGGAGATAGTAAGATTGCATGGAGTCCCAGTATCCATTGTCTCAGACTGTGATCCCAGATTCATTTCTAGATTCTGGAAGGGACTTCAGAAAACGTTGGGTACTAAACTCAATTTCAGCACTGCTTTCCATCCACAGACAGATGGACAGATGGAAAGAACAAATCAGATTGTGGAAGACATACTTCGTGCCTGCACTATAGATTTTGAAGGTTATTGGAATGAATAGCTGTAAGGTCTCGGATCCTTATTGGGTCTTGTAGAGGTTCAGAATGTAGTTGACGATAATGGGTATTGCCGTTGACTTGGTGTTGACGGCCAGGGGCTAGCCGTTGACTTGATTTTAGCATCCAGTGATGTGGACATATATAGTTGAACTTGACGGCAATAGGTCTGGACGTCGACCCATTGGCGGTTCATATAGGCGGCAAGGTTTGTGGACGTCTATTTGTAGCTTCTATAGAAATAGGGCAGCCTGAGAGCAGCAACCTTTCTTCCCTTTTTCCTCCTCTTCCTCCACCTTTACCTTTGTCTGTTTCCACCACTTCTATTGGTTGATAAGAGTTCGTGGGAAGACCCTGGTACGTGTGCGGTGTTAGATCGGGCGGGAAACGTGAAGATTTGGTGTGATTCGCGCGGAGACTTCGAGGGGTTCCGGCGCGATTGGTGGATGTTTAGGAGTTTTGGGGCGTTTTGATGTAGGGACTTAACCCTTTAAACCCTCCTTAGACAATTGGCATGCTTATTTTGTGTTGATTGGTATGTTAATTGTGCTTTAGGGTTGGGTTGTACCATGCCAGGATTTTGGGTGTTTTCAGCGATCCAAGTGTTGGATCGTGGTTTTCCGGAGTTCTGGTAGTATTAGAAGATGAGAGAAGGTGTTTTCCTCCATCAATTTGTAGTTGTTGGGCGATTTTGCCCAGTTGAACTGATCTGGTGCCGTTCTGGGTTCTGGAGGCTGAGGATATAACGTCCATATCGGTTGACGTTAGGATCCTCAGTATGGATATTAACGCGCCGATCTATAGCCGTTAATCAGGTGTTGGCGGCAGTGGGGGTGTGCCGTTTATATCTTTATTGGCGGCAATCGATGTTGTCGTTTATCTGACGACCCAGTGGACCATCAATCATGTGTTATGTCTAGAGACGTGACACGAGGTGTCCGTCTGTTGTACGGTGTTTCGGACATTGAGAGTGTTACCGTCCGTACTCACGTTGAGTTACCGTGCTTCTGTTTCTGTTCGTCACCTGGACATAGAGCGACGCTCTATCCAGATGACCGTGTGTGTGGGGGTCCTCCGCCGGTGAGCCAGGCATTGAGAGCGTCTCCGTTCTGTGCATACTCCTTGTGGTGGTTTCGAGCCGGTCTCCGTGGAGCCCCTTCTCTACCGCTAGGGTAGGCGTAGGGGGAAAACTGGTCGTGGACCAGACGCGAGAGAGCGCTCGTAGTGTGCACACGTGGCTGGGGTTGAGAGACTCTGTGGTGACGAGACGCCGAGCCACAGACCCTAGCTGAGTCCTACTTACTGTGTGTGTGAGTGTGTGTGTTACTGAGCCGCAGGGTTACAGTTTTACGACGCACTCCTGTTGAGGAGATGCGTAGTCGTCGCTGGTTTTACTTTGTGGTGCGACGTGTATTTACTTCTGTTCTTACTTTCCGCACTTAGTACTGTTGCCGGTAGGGGTTTTTCCCTATTGGGTCTCTCTTTTGAGACTCACTCCCCTCCCTTTCAGGTGGTCTTCGTCGACTCCCGTTCCAGGCGAGTCTAGCCACTCTGGTGCTGGTGTGTCCTAGCTGTTGTGAGTAGTACTTTTTTCGTACTTCTGTACTCTATACCTGGTTGGACTCTGAGTTGTACATGTTATGTTTCATATATAGTGAAATTTACAGCTTTGCATGTTGTGTATCTTCTTATATAGTCTCCTCGGACATTCTTTTTCTACCCTTCCGAGCTTGTCTCGTGGGTTAGCGGTTCAGAATTCGGGTTACTGGTCGATTACTGGTAATGCAGATTCTGGGTCGTTACAACAGCTGTCCCTAATTGAATTTGCCTATAACAACAGCTATCAGGCGCATTAAGATGGCACCTTTTGAAGCACTGTATGGCAGAAGTTGCAGATCACCTGTGTGCTGGAATGAGGTAGGAGAACAACTATGGCTGGGACCAGATGGTGCAGAGCACTAGCAAGACATACAGATCATCCGAGACAGGAATAAGATAGCTCAGTCCAGGCAGAAGAGCTATGCAGAATTCATTCATTGAACCGAACCGAACCGAACCGGTTCGGTTCGGTTCAAACCGAAATCCCGGTGGTTCCTCCATTTTTGCTGTTTTTTGGCATTTTCTAAAAAACATAGCAAAAATGTGGGTTTTTTGGTGGTCGCGAGTTTCGAACTCGCGACCACCCAGCGCGTGGAGGGCGCGCGGTGCCGCCCTCCACTACGCTGCCCTTTTTTTTGTTAATTTTATTATTTATATAACTATATATCTATATTCGGTCATTTCGGTTTCCTGCCCAAAACCGAACCGAACCACTTGGCCTATGAAACCGAACCGAACCGAACCACTTGCCCATGAAACCGAACCAAACCGAACCGAACCGGTCGGTTCGGTTCAATTTTTCGGTTTGAACCGTATTATGAACAGCCCTAGATAAAGAAAGAAGAGACTTAGAATTTCAAACTGGAGATCATGTGATGCTGAAGGTATCCCCGACCAGAGGATTCCAAAGATTTGGGATGAAAGGCAAATTGAGACCAAGATCATAGGTCCAATCGAAGTGTTGGATAGAGTTGGCGAGGTGGCGTACCGACTAGCACTACCTCCCCAGTTCTCAACAGTGCACAATGTGTTCCATGTGTCCATGCCGAGGAGTATGTGTATGATCCGTCACACGTAATCAGCGATGATGACATTATTCTGAATAAGGATATGACCTATGAAGAAAGGCCAGTGAAGATCTTGACAAGAAGATGCACAGCTTCGGAATAGATCTATACCCGTGGTAAATATATTATGGAGAAACCATGAAGTTGAAGAGGCCACGTGAGAGCCCGAAGCATTATGCGACGGAATTATCCGGAGTTATTCAGTAAGTTATTCTTCCTCTTACGATCATATGAATTTGGGGACCAAATTCTTTTTAGAGGGGGGAGATGTAGCACCCTTGATTTTAAAACCCAAAAAAATAAATTTCTATTTTAATAAATGAGGAAAATATATTTAATTAGAATAAATGAGCAATAAGTGAGATAAAAGGGAATTAAATCAAGCCCATTAAGTTAAAACCTAATGGGTTGTGTAAATGGTCTAATTAAAAAAATAATGGGCCTAATAGAGTGTAGCCACATGGATGGGAATTAATTATCCCAAATTCAGATTTATTAATTAGTAAATAGTAAAAGGGAGGAATAATACTAAAAAACTTGTATTTATCTAAAACAACAGCCCTTAGCCCATCCCAACCCTTTGGCCACGAGATTAGGCCTCTTCCTCATCCTAATTAGGTAGATAATGAAAGAAATAAGAGGTAATTGCTCATTTTTGGAGTTGGAGGAGAAGTGAAGAGTTTGAAGATGTAAGGACTCTATTAGCTAGTAAAAACACCCTAATATCGTCCCTACCCAAACCCAAACCGTGGCTGGAGCTCTGGAGACGAAGGGAGAGGCTGGAGAACGTGGGAGCTTGGAGAAGGAAGCTTGGACAAAGGAGTTTTCATCTCGTTTTCGTCTCCGAATTAGGGTTCTTCTTTGTTTCAACAAAAGGTAGGCAATCTCTCAAGTCAAATCCGTGTAAAAATTACCCTAGGAAGACTTCATGTTCTCGAGCAAAAGCCCTCTAGTTTTGCTCCATTTCGATCTCCCATGAGGGAGAATTAATTCTTTGAATCCCTATCAGTTCCATGTACTTGACCCTTCATGTTTACTCTTAAACCTTGAACATACATGACCCCATGTCATGAGAAATTCTCATAAATACTACATCATGTTAGCTTTCAAACATTCTCGTTTGCCTAATTTTCATTATGTATCCATCTCTAATTATTCATTGAATCTTAACTGTGCATGTTTAGGTCATCAAAATGTAACTTGATCACACATGCCTAAACCTTGTCTATTTTTAAATTAATCATGTATGTTGATAGATCTATATGTTTGATTTCATTTAAAACTAGTTTTGTGATTTTGGATCACCGTGTGATTTTATATGGAATTTAGAATGACCAGCTATCAAAGAGGATTCACCCTGAAAAAAGGGTAAAGCCCGGACCCACCCTGATATCGCGGCGGCGCGACCCGCCGCGATACCACCGGGGTCGCGGCCGGCGGGCGCATCGCGTTGAGAAACGCGGTGGCCTAATCCGCCGCGATTCCTAGTGCGAACCGGACTGGGCCGGTGGGTCTTCGGACCGCGACCGCATTGAAGATTGCAGCCATACTTTTTAATTATGCTCATGCCCTTGCTGATTTGGCTATATAACCCTTATGTAGCCATGATTACCCATGTTATAGTTAGTTCGACTTGGTAAATTAATAATGACAAAAAATAATATAAATTTAATTATTAAAGGATATTTGCACGATTTATCATCATCTCATGATTTCTTTACACTTACACACACATAACATTATTAATTGCCATTTGACCCTAATAATTTATGCAATCAATCTGGTAAATTAGCGAAATAAATGACTAAATTTTCCTATTTAATTAACCACGTTGTCTCTTTTTATACGTGTTTTGTACACCGTTACAGTTTCCCTCGGCCTTCGAGCACTCGAGGCACGACGACGACCCGTTTTCTACACATTTTTCTCTTTGACTTAACCCCTCTCCATCGAGAATACTCTCGACTGGGCCAGGGACTCCTCGTCAAGGCCTCCGTAAGTCTTCTTGGCTTTGGTGTACGTCCCTTGCCGACGAGCTGGTTGTACCCTAAAACCCGATACACTTTAGGGATCAGTACGATCCATGGCCTTAGTGTGTTCTCTTCTTATCTTGTGATCACGCCGATCATCTAGCCTATGTATGCCGCACGGCTAGTGCGCGGTGATGATTCTACCAGACTGCCGTACCCGACTGGTGCCGCGCAACTGTTACTATCGTGTTACGTTATTTTACGATATCGTCCCTATCTCGTCTACTATCTATATCCTCTTATCTGTTCACGTTCTCTCTACACTCTCATCTATTTCGTCTACTACTCTCATCTGTTCTTGGTACTCTACTTGCCATCAATATTGTCTAAGATAACACATGACTATGCTAGGCAACATTATAAGGGCTCGATCTGGTCCTTGAGAGGAGCACTGAAAGCTATAACTCGCGGGGGTCTAATGAGCTGGGTGATGGCATACACCTAACTGACACGCAAGATTTAATCTATGACAATCAATCAATCAAACAATCACTTGTTGTTACTTGAACTCGGGGTTGAAAAGATACCGACCCTGCTTGCTATCGTGATTAGTTTACTTGCTATCTCGTGATATGGCCAATTCTTGTGATGTTTATCCTCTCGTAAATGATTTAATGTTTCACGTTATCTGTGTTACATCATTCTCTTGACTATACATGACAACTTGTTCTCGTATCCTGCCTCCTAAAGACATTAATTACTTTAAGCATGCTTGTTCTCAGAGATATTAAGTCCTACTGAGCGTTATTCGCTCATCCTTGCGTATTTATTCATTGTGTTTCAGGCGAGTCAGATGATGACCACACTCACATGGATGGGAACGAGGACGACGTCCAGGAGTGACCCTTTTTCGGCAACCATCTGCATAACAAATGCTAGATATGTAGACAACTTTTTAAAGCCGTCTACATACGTCGTAGACGGACATATGTTATGTGAATGGTTCTATAAACCGTCTACAATGTTAGATATGTAGACGGCTTCGGAAGATAGCCGTCTATAAATGTTACGTTTGTAGACGGCTACGATTTACAGCCGTCTACATATACTTAGCTCGTTCATCCATCTCATGAAACAGCTCCACACGCGCATCCACATCGAGTAGCACTCCTCATCTGCAAAGCTCATGTCTATGGCACGTGTACAGTACTGGTCCATCTCGGCGCCTCGGTACGTGTTTATGCCGGCTAGCTGAGGAAGCCACGGATTGGTTTGAAACCTGGAGTCAGAAGAATGCAGCACCCCCGCCTAGCTAGCTAATTAATATATATATAAATGATCTAGAACATAGGTACCCCCGTTAACAGTAGCTATTATATGGCAATTACTTATAAGTAGATCCCTGGCGATCGAGTTACGACGACAGTGCCAAACTGGCCGTGCGAAAAATGATCACGACGAGGGCAGCTAGCTCTACTCCCCGGAGTACGCTGCCGACTACGGAATGTGGAGGAAGAGCTCGTCCCATCCCAGACGAGAACCATCAGGAGGGCGCGGGACAAGGAGAGCACGCCGTCCGGGTTGGTCATGTGGGCAAGTCCCCGGCCGCCGGCGAGGAGATCAGCAGTAGTAGTACGTACTATCGAGACGAAGTTGGCCTAGACGACCGAAGAGACGGAGAAGAGATCAGGGTCAGGAGATGACGGTGCCCTTCGAACGTGGGGGTGGGGGGTCAACTCCGACTGGGACGCCCTCCAGGCCTTGAACACCCTGTACTTGTAGTCTTCTATTGCTATTACTATTAGTTACCCAGTGCACTAGCTGTTTGTTCTTATCACGATCGTGTGCCTGAACGTCTGATATGTACTTACATGTAATTAGTTTCCGCTCGCAAATGGTGAATGATAGCCTGTGAATCTTGTATTTTATTGTGGTTAATTTGGCTTTAAAATTTTTGGTATTCAACAATGAACGTCTAATAGTAGTTCTTCATCATGTATAACAGAAATCAAGGATTCAACACTCATCGTCAGCAGTTTTATAAAGATTCTTTTTAAAAAAATTCTTAAGAATGATGCCAAATAAGGTTCAACTCTAATCACCAGATCAGATTAATACTCTTAATAAAATTTACAAAAAAAAAAGTTGCACTTCCATTACTTCCCACGTAGAGTTGGAGATGAATAGAAAATGATTTAATAATTTAATGCCAAAAGACAACGGTGAAATATTTGGACATTTTTATTTGCTAGTCAAATTTAACATCAAAGATGAGTTAATAAATTACCGACCTCCTATATATACATATATTGTCAGAATAATTTTTGACATAGAGAACACAGTGGACTATGAGAGTCGATATGAGTGCTTGGCATCTTTGTATTGACTTCTACAAAATTTCCAAGACCCTTAAAAGACTCTTTTATGGGCAGACATGACGTGATAAATACGAATTATACAATAAAGCTGGCATTGGACTCATAAATACTGATTTTGGCATGAGAAATATATCTTTAAAATTTAAAAATATGAATTGAGCTTCTAATAATAATAAGTTTGACTTTTTTTTCCCAAGAAAGGGGCAGGAGGTCCCTGTCCCAATTTTATATATAATGAAATAAAGAACAAACGAACATACGGAAGACCAGTTTTATCTAAGACCGCTGAACCCCCCTACAAACCAAAGGCAGTGTGGAGAAGGATGTAAAAAACATTATTCTCATTTTGGCTCATAAATACTAACTTTAGACGAGTAAAAATTTATTTTGATTTTGAGATACTGACTTTGAATTCATAAAATCTTATATACAAATATTTAACTTTTAAATACATATTTTTCTCATAAATACAGATTTTTAGCTTCAAAATATGAATTTTCATCGTTGCTAGTGGTCATGACATTAGTCAGCCTTCACCTTAGTTGGTGTTTTCTTGCACTTAGGGTAAAATTTCATTCGAAAAAGTTTTTCAGAAAAAAAATTATTTTTTAGATCATTTGGTATCTTTGTAAAATAAAATATGAAAAATTATATCCTAGAAATCCCAGATTCATTTTCCAATTCTCTGCTGCCCCAGAGGTTCTACATAGGCACTATTCATTCAAGCTTTTATTTTTATTTTCTTCCACTCATTTAAGTAGTCTTTGTCAATTTAATTATTTTTATTAATTAATTTAATTTTTTATTTTTTATTAAAATATCTATAGAATACTATTCATTCAAATTATGTTTTTTATGTTATTTCTCCTACTTTATTGTCTTTATCAAAGTTTACTTATATTTCATTAGTTTTCTAAATTTTTTACTTTTAAAAAAATATTTAAATAAAAAATAAAATTAAATTAAAAATTGATGAATAGTGTTAGTACACAAGAGTACATGACTCTCTCTCATTTGAGTGGATCATAAAACTCATATCCCTCCATGCAACTTATAGTAAAACCTGCATTTAATGTTATTGACATTTCAATTTTTTTTCTCTATTTACATAAGTAGCCAATGAAAATATTTACTTGACAGTCAATAGACAATTACGTTTTCATTTCATGTAAAAA
>CM024756.1:144849235-144912945 GCA_014218235.1 Colocasia esculenta | reverse complement strand
GTGCGAGTTCAACAAACATTGACTTGATGTGGTCGACTTTGAATATACCTTAAAATTGACTTCTTTACAAATCGGTCACCATTTGAAATCTTCTATATCGATCCGACTTCATCAAAATTCAATGTTACTGTAATGGAAACTAAAGAAGAAAAGTTATAGATCTCCTCTGACGATACCCTGACCTGACGATGTTGACATCTCCCTGACCAAAGTCCCTATTGCCGTAATTACTGTGCGACAGAGAGCAACATAACTTGATGGCCCAAAAGCCTGAGGAGATCCCAAATTCCATCACCATCTTGGCGCACAATAGTACAAGAAATGTTTACTTAATAGGAAGTAAATATCTCAGTTCATTGTTGAATTTGCCTAGTCTAATGAATGTGGGGTCTCACATTATGTCTTTTGCGAGATTTATTTATCACTCTTATTCATATTTGTCACCTGGTATTATGATGACAAATAGATATGAGTTGACACATTAATAAATTCTATAAAAAGACATGGTATTAGTCTCCACACTCGCTTCTCCACACTCGCCACACTAGATCAATCTGATATTGAACAGCATTTTTAACTTCACCTAAACATTTCTCCAATATCAATTGAGGTGTTCGAGCAACCATTAGCCAAGCCCTCCACTAGTGTTTTGTTTTGCTTGATGATCTCAGTGGTAAACCAACAGAGGAAGCCCTACCCAACCTTCGAACGGCACGGCCCAAGTTCTCTTTCGTCTAAACTCTCAAGTTTTGTTTGATATTTGAATAGATTGAGAATAGAATGAAGTTATCCTCAAAATTGAAGTGAAGTTATCTTCAAAATTTTGAATATAACTCTACTCCATTCTCAATCTATCTAAATACTAAACATAACCTCAGATAACCAACTACATCCTCCATTGCATCCACATTTTGAGAAGTGTGCCTCTTAATAGTTCTTCTTATGATCTTGACCAGAGTCTTTTAAAAAAGGAGAAATACTTTGTGTTCGATGAAAATATCCGATCATAAATATTTATAAACACAAATAAGTGTAGACTCTTCTATTATATATGTTGACAGCTAACTTCCCCCACTTACATATGCAAACAAGCAGCCAAATAACTTTTGTTGCTATAAGTTCAACATGGGTCGGCTCAAGCCGAGGTGACCACGGAGGTGCTTCTCACCGAAGGGTGAGCCGAGACGGCCAGTGCGATGAATCTTCCCTGAGGCGTGCTGGCCGATGTGACGCATGCTCCGAGATCCTGACCTGACCTGCAAAGCCGCCGAGAGGCCTCAGCGGGGAGACACTCCGACGCTCTAGTCAGTGCTAGCCAAGCAGAACGGCCTAGCCTAGGTGGAACAGCGTACCTGTGCCGGTGGAGTGTCTGCCCTTTATATAGTGCTAGGTACCTGTGTATGAGTTGGACGATCCCGCTAATCTCACTGGGGGTTTCCGTGATTATCGCCGAATGGATGTTGCCCACGTATTGCCAGATCATGGCGATCGTGGTCTTAACTGCCGCGGTTATCAATCTTGTGATCTTTGGACATACTTTATTCGCCTCGTCCGTCACGTGACCAATGCTCTGGGAGCACTTCGAGTGCGTTGAGCTCAACGTCGGCATTTTCTGAGGAGGAGTTTGTGGACGATATTAAGAAGTCGGCCCGAGGAGTAGAGTTGATGATATTTCTGATCTGAATCATCGGAGGATCACTATGGGGGAAGTGCAAGCACGTCTGGCACAAGGTCGGCTGCAGCTGACCTTCGAGATCGTCCTCGACAAGCAACGTGAGATGACCCCAAAGAGTAAAGAGGTCACACTGTCCGACCATGAACGTTGGTTGATGAATGCTCTGCCTGCGATGAAGGTTGTCAGCATGTGTCCTTGATGAGGTCGGCCAAGCTGAACTGACCTACCAGGATATCACTGTATCAGCCACGATTACCGCACGTGCGGGTTTCGGGGAGACGTGTCTTCCAAGCATTCTGCAGTTGGGTGAACTATCTTTCGGGCATCTCGCAGTCGAGTGAACTGTCTTCCGGGCATCCCGCAGTCGGGTGAACTGTCAGACAACGCTCTTGCCATAACTGCAATAATCGACTGCCGCTGGGACGGCTATAGATAGGATGGGTCGAGCGTAGCTCGGCTGCCCTTCAACGTCATTCGCGAGTACCACTTCAGGGCATGTCGTGCACAAAGGCACCAGGTCGGATATAGCTGTGCTGAGAGATCATCTTGGCCGAGCTTCGAAAGATGGCCCGAGGTGTTCAATATGTTTGAACCGCCGGACCATACTCGTCTGATAGCATATAGCTACCGTTCTGAGAAAGGTCATCGCCTTGTCTTCCGGGTGGTCGGCTTGGCTCGGATCTTAGCCGACCTGCCGAGAACATACTGCATCATTGGCCCCCCAGGTTCGCGTCGGATTGCGAATCGTAGGCTGAGGTGAAGCTGTTGAAGAATACACGCCCTCGCCTCGTCATTGTGCCAACCCACATGGCCATCTCAGCATTACATTGTCACGCTGTCAGTGCCGGCCTGCTACCTGCCACACCGTCAAGCCGTCTATTCATCCTGTTCCGCGCCATATTGCAAGATCTCCTCGACTCTCCGCGAACTCCAACCACCACATCGCCTTCTCGACTCCCGCAAGCCATGATTCACTTTTCGCTTCCTGCGCCGATTGGATCCGAGGCATCGCTCGGTGGCCAATCCATTCGCGCCTTGTTAGAATCTGAACCGTTCTTCTCGAATTGGAATCTTGCTGACCTCTTCAAGTCGCCTATTAAGGTTGGCTCCGACCTATATAATTTGTACGATCAATTCTCGAGGTCGGCTCGGACCTCTATGACAACGTCAATTCTTGAGGTCGGCGCGGACCTCTATGATCACAAAACCAGTCAATTCTCGAGGTCGGAGTGGACCCTAATGACCATGTCATTCTTGAGGTCGGCGCGGACCTCTTATGACCATGTCAATTCTTGAGGTCGGCTAGGACCTCTATGACATCGAAACCATCAATTCTCGAGGTCGGCTCAGACCTCTGACCACGTTAATTCTTGAGGTCGGCTCGGACCTCTATGACAAAAAACCAACTCAATTCTCGAGGTCGTGCAGACCTCTTATGACCACGAAACCAAGTCAATTCTCGAGGTCGGCGTGGACCTCTATGATCACAAAACCAAGTCAATTCTCGAGGTCGGCGAGGACCTCTGACCACGTCAATTCTTGAGGTCGGCTCGGACCTCTGACCACGTCAATTCCTGAGGTCGTCGGACCTCTATGACACCAAAACCAAGTCAATTCTCGAGGTCGCGCGGACCTCTTATGACCATGTCAATTCTTGAGGTCGGCTCGGACCTCTATGACATCGAAACCATCAATTCTCGAGGTCGGCTCGGACCTCTGACCATGTCAATTCTCGAGGTCGGCTCGGACCTCTAACCACGTCAATTCTCGAGGTCGGCTCGAACCTCTATGACACCAAAACCAAGTCAATTCTCGAGGTCGGCGCGGACCTCTTATGACCACGAAACCAAGTCAATTCTCAAGGTCGGCATGGACCTCTATGACCACAGCCAACTCTCCTGGTCGGCTCTAACCTTGTCAATCCTCGAGGTCTGCTCGGACCTCTATGATCAGCAATCCACGAGGTCGGCTTAAACCTCTATGACACTATCAGCCCACGTTGGACGTTGTTTCTCAGTTCCCGGAGAGTGCCGAAGCGACCTCGTCCACGAACTACGACGTCCACGACCATTGCGTGCGTCGAAGCGACCACGCCATCAGTCCACGTCGGACGTCGTCTCAAAATTCCAGAGAGTGCCGAAGCGACCTCGTCCAGCGAACTACGACGTCCATGACCATTGCATGTGCCAAAGCAACCACGCCATCAGTCCACGTCGGACATTGTCTCTCAGTTCAGGAGAGTGTCGAAGCGACCTCGTCCAGCGAACTACGACGTCCACGTCAATTCGTGTGCCGAAGCGACCATGCCATCAGTCCACGTCGGACATCGTCTCTTAGTTCTAGGAGAGTGCCGAAGCGGCCTCGTCCAACGAACTACGACGTCCACGTCAATTGGGTGTGCCGAAGCGACCACGCCATTAGTCCACATCAATTGCGTGTGCCGAAGCAACCACGCCATCAGTCCACGTCGGACGTCGTCTCTCAGTTCCAAGAGAGTGCCGAAACGACCTCGTCCAGTGAACTACGGCATCCACGTTAATTGGGTGTGTCGAAGCGACCACGCCATCAGTCCACGTCGGACGTCGTCTCTCAGTTCTAGGAGAGAGCCAAAGCGACCTCGTCTAGTGAACTACGACGTCCACGTCAATTGGGTGTGCCAAAGCGACCACGCCATCAGTCCACGTCAGACGTCGTCTCTCAGTTCCAGGAGAGTGCCGAAGTGACCTCGTCCAGCAAACCACGACGTCCACGACCATTGCGTGTGCCGAAATGACCATGCCATCAGTCCACATCGGACGTCGTCTCTCAGTTCCAGGAGAGTGCCGAAGCGACCTCGTCCAGCGAACTACGACGTCCACGTCAATTGGGTGTGCCGAAGCGACCATGCCATCAGTCCACGTCGGACGTCGTCTCTCAGTTCTAGGAATGCCAAAGCGACCTCATCGAGCGAACTATGATGTCCACGACCATTGCGTTTGCCAAAGCAACCACGCCATCAGTCCAAGTCGGATGTCGTCTCTCAGTTCTAGGAGAGTGTCGAAGCGACCTCGTCTAGCGAACTACGACGTCCATGTCAATTGCATGTGCTGAAGCGACCATGCCATCAGTCTACGTCGGACGTCGTCTCTTAGTTCTAGGAGAGTGTCGAAGTGACCTCGTCCAACGAACTACGATGTTGACATCAATTGGGTGTGCCGAAGTGACCACGCCATCAGTCCATGTCAATTGCGTGTGCCAAAGCGACCACGCCATTAGTCCACGTCGGACGTCGTCTCTCAGTTCTAGGAGAGTGCCGAAACGACCTCGTCCAGCGAACTACGACGTCCAAATCAATTGGGTGTGCCGAAGCGACCACGTCATCAGTCCACATCGTACGTCGCCTCTCAGTTCCTGGAGAGTGCCAAAGCGACCTCGTCCAGCGAACTACGACGTCCACGTCAATGGGTGTGCCGAAGCGACCACGCCATCAGTCCACGTCGGACGTCATCTCTCAGTTCAAGGAGAGTGCCAAAGCGACCTCGTCCAGCGAACCACGACGTCCACGACCATTGCGTGTGCCGAAATGACCACACCATCAGTCCACGTCGGACGTTGTCTCTCAGTTCCAGGAGAGTGCCGAAGCGACCTCGTCCAGTGAACTACGACGTCCACGTTAATTGGGTGTGCCGAAGCGACCACACCATCAGTCCACGTCAAACGTCATTTCTCAGTTCCAGGAGAGTGCCAAAGTGACCTCATCCAACGAACTATGACGTCCACGTCAAATGCGTGTGCCGAAGCGACCACGCCATCAGTCCACGTCAGATGTTATCTCTCAGTTCCAGAGAGAGTGCCGAAGCGACCTCGTCCAGCGAACTACGACGTCCATGTCAATTGGGTGTGCCGAAGCGACCACGCCATCAGTCCATGTCGGACGTCGTCTCTTAGTTCCGGAGAGTGCCGAAGTGACCTCGTCCAGCGAACTACGACGTCCACGTCAATTGGGTGTGCCGAAGCGACCACACCATCTCTCCTGCTCAGCAGAGTGCCCTCGGGATAAGAAACCACAATGCCATAATGTAATCAACGAGAGATTCGACTTTTCAATCCGTCAAATCATGCACGTTCAGAGGAAACTCAACTCTTTTCTGATAAATCAAAACAATTAAAGCAATTCCAGGCGCATCCGACCTGCCGACCATAATGACGGCCTCACACCTGAGGTCTTTTATCACACAATAGGGTTTTCATTTAGTGTACGCATAAGCGCTATTACATAATAAAAGACGATGCTCTAAGCGACTCGTCATTTCCTCTTTTTGACTGTTCTCTGGAAATTCTTGTCGGGGTGACCTTATACACCTCTGGTCGGCCCCCTTGCCGTTCATAGATATGCCTCAGGGCTTCTCAATGCCCGCACTAGTTGAGTTCATCTAATGAGGTGTAGGAAAAGCCGCACTGACCTTTAGTAGCGTCTTCCCATAGACGGCACCAATGTTGCTGTAAGTTCAACATGGGTCGGCTCAAGCCGAGGTAACCACTGACGTGCTTCTCGCCAAGGGTGAGCCGAGACGACCAATGCGATGAATCTTCCCTGAGGCGAACTTGGCCGACGTGACGCATGCTCTGAGATCCTGACCTGACTTGCAAAGCCCGCTGAGAGGCCTCAACGGAGAGACACTCCGACGCTCTAGTCAGTTGCTAGCCAAACAGAACGGCCTAGCCTAGGGTGGAACAGCGTATCTGTGCCGGTGGAGTGTCTGCCCTTTATATAGTGCTAGGATACCTGTGTATGAGTTGGATGATCCCGCTAATCTGGCTGGGGGTTTCCGTGATTATCACCGGATTGGATGTTGCCCACATACCGCCAGATCATGGCGATCGTGGTCTTAACTGCCGCGGTTATCAATCCCGTGATCTTCGGACATTACTTTATTCGCCTCGTCCGTCACGTGACCAATGCTCTGGGAGCACTTCGAGTGCGTTGAGCTTAACGTCGGCATTTTCTAAGGAGGAGTTTGTGGCGATATTAAGAAGTCGGCCGAGGAGTAGATCTGATGATATTTCTGATCTGAATCGTCGGAGGATCACTATGGGGGAAGTGCAAGCACATCTGGCACAAGGTCGACTGCGGCCGACCTTCGAGATCGTCCTTGACCAAGTAGCGTGAGATGGCCCCAAAGAGCAAAGAGGTCACACTGTCCGACCATGAACGTCGGTTGACGAATGCTTTATCTGCGATGAAGGTTGTCAGCATGTGTCCTTGATGAGTCGGCCAAGCCGAACTGACCTACGGGATATCACTGTATCAGCCACGATTACCGCACGTGCGGGTTTCGAGGGGATGTGTCTTCCGAGCATCCCGCAGTCGGGTGAACTGTCTTCCGAGCATCTCGCAGTCGGGTGAACTGTCTTCCGGGCATCCCGCGGTCGGGTGAACTGTCAGACAGCGCTCTTGCCATAACCGACTGCCGCTGGGATGACTATAGGTCGGATGGGTCGAGCGTAGCTCGGCCGCCATTCAACGTCATTCGCGAGTACCACTTCAGGGCATGCCGTGCACAAAGGCACCAGGTCGGATATAGCCGTGCTGAGAGATCGTCTTGGCCGAGCTTCGAAAGATGGCCCGAGATGTTCAATATATTTGAACCGTTGGACCATACTCGTCCGATAGTATATAGCTGCCGTTCTAAGAAAGGTCATCGCCTTGTCTTCCGGGTGGTCGGCTTGGCTCGGATCTTAGCCGACCTGCCGAGAACATACCGCGTCAACTTTCACGATCGAGTGCAAAATAGTATTCTTCAAAGAGTCCAAAAGTTAAAATTCTCAGTGACATTTTGTAGAACAGCTGTCCTCCACCCTTGAGACCTCTCCTTGGTCAGTTTACTATTTCTGGTGAGATCCTCACTACTCCCTTTCCTCTTAAGTTTCAATTGCTTAGTATCTTCATGTGATAAACATAATTCACTCTCACGTCTATCATAGGTAGATCCCTACTTTGACTGTTAGCTTCATATGTTGATTCCACTATTGTTATATGTGGTTTATTCTTTCTTTTTTTAGCATTTTCGCTCATATATATCATGTGATAATTGTTAGTTATTTTAATAGAAATACTCCATTTTATTTGTTGAAAAACTATTTATTTCACCGACGAGTATAATTGTATTTTCAACTTTCACGCATACTGTTTCTATTACATTTAAATAACATATATGTAACTCCGAAGGAAGAAAGACTGCTGCAAAACTGTTCGATGCATTTAAAAGTGTCCACGGTAACTTCATATGTCTTTAACTAAATTAGGCTTCTCTTAGTTCTCGATCAAAATGGAAATAACTAAAGTTTCTGCATGCTATCATGTTACTATTACTATTGGGAAGCATCACAAACGTTCAAGTATAACCTATGTAGTTCTATTATGGCCTAATTAATTATTAGAAAGTTTGGACATCCTTTTTTTTTGAGATCTGGAAATAAGGGTGTTTACTATTCGGTTCAAACCGAAAAATCGATTTGGTTGGTTCGGTCTGAACATGAAAAAAATTTAGTTTGGTTCCAAATCAAATAAAAAAAAAATTCGGTTTGGTTCAGTTTCTAACCTCTAGAAACTAAACTAAACCAATTAAGCCGAATTACAATAATAATTTTAATTTGTATATGTCTATCAAAATTTTTTATATATTTACGTAAAAATATATATAGAGGTTAATATGGTCATCAACATTTAATACTTCATTTCAAATATTATTTGATAGTGATTTATTAGAGAAACAAGTGATTAAAATCTAATTTAAGATTAAGAGAATCTAAAAACCCATTTATTTTCAATTAAACCGAACCAAATCGAATTTAATTCAGTTTGGTTGGTTTGGTTTAGTTTCAAGAGACTTCGGTTTGGTTTGGTTCGGGTTGAGTCCGAATTTTACTTGATTTAATTTCTTAAAAATCTCTTATAAACCAAACCAAACCAAACCAAACCAAACTATGAACATCTTATCTGAAAAATTAGACGTCGTTAGAAGAACATTCAATTTTTATATATGTTAACGGGTAACCATTCGACTCGATTCATCTATCTTTGAAGGCACATCACTAAATATAATTCTTGCAACAGAACCTATATATGAGAGAAACTCGGTAAACCCATGTCCATTAATTATAACTTTTTTCACCAACAAGAGGTGCATGTGGATCCACCAACAAGAGTTACAGTAGACAAAGGACCCAAGATAACAATGAGCTCTCAGTGTACACAGTATACATAGATCAGTAATTAGGAGAAGAAAAAGATAATTATAAAAATAACTTCTTATGTGCATAGTTATAGTAATACATGTGAAGAGAAATATTTATTGTCTTTCAAAGAGAATAATACAAGTGATGTAGATTACTCTCAAAACAATTTTACTAGTTGAAAAATCTGATAGACCTTTTTATCTCTCTATTTTTTGGCCAATAAAATTATTTGAAGAATAGTTCACATCATTTTTATTACCCTCCTTAGAAGATAACAAGTGTTTCTCATATATCAATTGATTAAACTAATCTTTTATAGACATGTAAGTACAAAAATATTCAGCAGTTACCTAGTTACCAACAACCAAAAAACCAAACACAAGATGACATGCATTAATATAAGGATATTGTTGTACATATATATATACAATAAGTTTATTTTAAATTTTATATTATGTGACAAAGAGTAATTTTTTGCCTGGATGCTAGGAACACTTTAATATATCTTTGGAAAACATATTTATTTATATGTATATATCAGTCTGTATCCACTATATTTATTTATATAAGAAGGTTATTTTTATAAATTTATAGAACGGGGATCCACGAGGAAATATGGAAGGATATATGTCTAGGAGTTCTAATATTTAATCCCAGGAACCACGGTTGCAGGAGAGCTCGTCCGCCCCTGCTCCCGGCGCGCCCTGCAGCGGGCTGGAGGGCAGCCTGGACGAGAAGCTCCGGTACCTGAACTCTGCCCGCGGGATCTCGCCATCGCCGTCGAAGACGGGGCCGTCGTCGAAGTTGCGGGAGTAGCTGAGAGGATCGTACCCGAAGCCGACGGCGGGGGAGCGCCGGTGCTTCCCGACGCGGTGCCTCCCCTTCAGCTCTGGGCGGCAGTGCACCACCCTGGACAGGGGCCAGGAGGAAGGAGACTGGACCGGCGACGAGGTGAACGCGTCGCCGGCGGCGTCCAGCTCGATGCCGTCGACCCCGCGGAAGCACTGGGAGAAGCAGTTGATCGGGCGGGGCCTTTGCTTAGGCGAAGGCGAGGATGGAGAGCCGTTGTTGTAGGCGTTATCCATCATGACCCGGGTCGTGTTTTCGCGATCCCGCCGGCGGCTAGGGCTTCGCAGAGGAAGGAGAAGAACAGGCGCGGCGGCGGAGATGGAAGACGGAGGAAGATGGGCAAGGTCGAGGGGATCGATGGCAATGGCGAAAAGGAGAGATGGAAGTTGGCGGAGGTGGTGGGAGGGCTTGCCGTAGAAGACATAACTAAGAAGGACGCAGCGGAACGGTTTAATTTGGGGAAGCCGCGTAGCCAGCTGTGGTGGTTTGTTCGTGTGGAACGTGGTTAACTACCGGATAAGAGATTAATAAGATACCCACCTGCCTTCGTTAGATACGAGTTTAATACTTGTTCGACGAGTGTACATATGTAATCAGTATTAATGTGATAAACACACGCCTATATAATTGATTGATGTTAAGTTAATGAAATAAGATAGAAAGAAAAGTGACATGCGTGATTCTTATATATCTTCTCTCAAATTTTTGTCATCACGTAGAGTAACCTTATGTCGTACATTTTTTTAACGTTTGTCATCATATAAAATAATTATTATCCATGTATTACGTGAAAGTTCATTATTATATATGTAAGTAAATATTAAATATTACTCACGGTGTTTTGAGATAATAAATAATAGAAACTGAAATACTTAAGTGTTGTAGGATGTTTATTGTCATGTCCCGAATCGGAATTTTGGAACGCGCAATTATATTCGAGTCAGAAACAAAACAAAAACTAGGATATAAGATTAATTAAGGTAAGTTTCTTAATCAAATAACATCCACAACAAAATATAAATGAGGATGCCAGAGTCCCCCGTAGGCCCCACAAGGCAAAACAATCATTCTCCAAGAAACATATGTCATCATTACAACAAAACTACTCCGACATCTACTCAGCATCACAACTTCAAGATGACGGCAAGCTCTTCACTCAAGCCCCTCCCCTTCTATGTCCACAAGCTCCTCATCAATTCCTGAAATGTTTAGGATAGTAGGGGGAGCAAACTAGCCCACTAATAAGATTTACATCTCAAAGTGCGATCACTAATTATATGATTAGTGTTTTATTATGTAGGGGTTTACAGAGCAGGTAATCATACATACTTGCATGCTAATCAATGATTTACTGAAGCAAACTAGGATTTGTCAACAATATCATAGCGAAACTTATACTGACTTTCAAGGGTATGGGACAAGAACTTCCAAGGATATGATAGTATCACAAAACAAGAATTGGCCATATACACATAGATATCAGATAATCACATGATCAAACGTATCATATTGAACTGACCATATCAAACTTATCATATCAAACGAAGGTACATTCACAAATCTTGCACACATATCAGTGCCATGTCCAGCACCATAAGTCCATACTTCTGTGGTTAATAAGTACGTTGGGACGCTCCTCCCCAGGACCAGACAAGACCCTTATTTGCACAGGCATTAGTCAAATGGACCGAAGTCCCACGTTGTGCAGAACATATACATATTATGGCTACAGAATTTCAAGAACAAGCTCACAGTAAAAGAATATGATCATTCGTAGAGTTCAATGTATTGCAAGCTAGAGTTTTGGACCTAGCTCATATTAGTCTTATGGTAGAAAAATCAAGCAGTAGAATTTCTTAGAATAGAATCCATGTTCTTATGGCTTTCACGTACGTTGATCACTTTTAGGCCACTAACTAGATACATAACATGATATGTCCGTAGGGCATGTTTATGTTTTATGGAACAACTCAGCAGAGCAATCTGGATTACCATCGCGTAGCATGTGGGAAATGATTACAACCGAAATCGATGTAGTAACAACTACAACAGAAATGTTGTTTACAACCAAAGTCGATGCTTATGATTAGGTTGTTACTTATGACTAGAGTCAATGTTCACGACAGAGTCGATGTGAGGGCAAATCGTTTTGAGAGCAAGTCGTTATAAGGGTAAGTCGATGTGAGGGCAAATCGTTCTGAGGGCAAGTCGTTGTAAAGGTAAATCGTTCTGAGAGCAAGTCATTATAAGGGCAAGTCGATGTAAGGGAAAATCGTTCTGAGAGCATGTCGTTAGAAGCGCAAGTCGATGTGAGGGCAAATCGTTCTGAGAGCAAGTCATTGTAAGGGGCGAGTCGATGTTTACAATGATTCTGAAGGAGTCGATGTTCACGACGAGTCGTTGTAAGGGCAAATCGTTGATAGAGCAAGTCGTTGTAAAGGGCGAGTCGATGTTTACAATGATTCTGAAGGGGTCGATGTTCACGGCAGAGTCGATGTGAGGGCAAATCGTTCATAGAGCAAGTCGTTGTAAGGGGCGAGTCGATATTTACAAATAAGAGGGAGGTTATCCGCGCCCCAGAAGACCTCATTGCGCATAAGAATTACAGCATGGTTGGCTAGCCTGTCTGCCACCTGATTTGTCTCTCTAAAAACATGAAAGATGGCAGCATGTTTCTCATAAAGTAGGTCTCTAGCAGATCGCCACCAGCGATGGATACGCCAGTTAGGACATTCATTTCGCTGAAGAGAATGGACCAAGGTGGAGGAATCATAGTAGATAGCTGAAATGTGAACTCCCAGGAAGTGAGCCAGATGAAGACCATCACATAAAGCCCTTGTTTCTGCAATTGCACTATTACCCTGGCCATAGTAACTGTAAAAAGTAGCAAGAACCTTACTATTCCTATCCCGAATACACCCGCCTCCTCCACATAAACCAGGGTTTCCTTTAGTGGCTCCATCCACATTTAAACAAAAGTCTGCTATGGGAGGAATCCAGCGAACTAGTTTCACCAATTTTGGGGATAATTGATAGGAAAATCCATAAGATTTGAGAATTCCTTCTTCAGTCAGCGATGGGGCAATCTTGAAGCTCATCTGATGGAGCGCAAAACAAATGTGAGTTTTGATGTTTCTGATTATATCTGTAGGGCGAGTCTTTGTATTCTCAAATCTGGTTGAGCATCTTTCTTTCCAAAGTTCCCAAAGCATGAGCGTCAAACAATATATGGAGATGAAACCGGAAGGGGAATGAACATCCGAGTACCGGCCTAAAAATTTATGTATTGATAGAACGGGCCTCATGAGTGTTAGACTTAGCTAATGAGGGTGTGGCTCTCTGCATTGTATTCCTTTTTTCATATATAATTTTTAGGCCCAGAGTTTTCTCAGCTAGTGGAGTGAGTCCATTCTCCCCTGCCGGGGGAGGTGCACTCTCCTAGCTTGATCTCTAAGGACCTATTTTATTACAAAAAAAAAGAAGATATTTACAACGATATATTCTGAAGGAGCCGATGCAGGATCACTTATGCCTCGAATCGATGTGGGATCTATTTCCAATACAAAGTCGATGTCAGAACGACTTCTACAGGAGTCGATGTAGGATCACTTATGACCCGAATCTATGTGGGATCAATTTCCAATCTTCAGGGACTCAGAGAGGATTATAACCTTACATGAGCTGGCTTGTAACTTGGAAGGATAGGAACCCTTGGGCAAAACACTGAACCAGAGAGGTGTAGAGGACACTAGATAGAAGGGATCCATAGTTTTCGGTTGGACCCAAATTTGGCCTTGGTTTATGTGCAACACTGGAAGAACACAGGAAGCCTCAGTACCGCACGACATCTTTGAAAGACACTTATATCTCAATCATCTAGGGCCACTGGAAGGGAACTACGACCCTAGAACTGGATTTGTACAAGGAGCAGAAGGGAGCTATAGTTCCTGGTTTCACAGGATTAGGCCTAGAGGAGTGTGCACAAGAAGGCAAGTAGTTAGGAACATGCTTGACTGGGGAAAGCCTTTAAAATACTGGGCACACTCCGTAACACTTGGGAAAAGCCTTTAACATGACTTCAAACACATCGATTGATGAACTAGGTGTTCAGTACTTATATTATGTACTAATTACTGAATATATCTTTCAATTACTTTTAAATGCACTGATTAGTGAACAAAATGTCTATGACGTGCAATGAAATTATGAATCTCCTTGTTTCCTACTGATAGAAAGATAACTTTTGTCCTCTGATAGAAAACTCTCCTTATTTCCTACTGACAGAAAGTCATCCACTTAACATAGGAAATATGGAGAGGTATGGGATGACTGACTGACATACCTTTCTTTATGTTTATCCTATTTCCAATATTAAATGCTTCCATTAAGACTCAAAAAGACAGCCATTAGACACAAAGGGAGTAGAAGAAGAAGAAGAAGAAGAAGAAGAGCAACTGAAGATGAAGAAGCTCCAATGGCTATCTCAAATGGCCTTCTTCAGATGCTCTATAAAGAGTCGAAGGTTTTAAAGATAAAGGGGGAGAGCACACACAAGAAAGTCAAGATCATCTGCTTAATGGTTTTCAAGAGTTCAAGCCTTCACTCCTTCCCATCTCTCTCTGTGCTATATTGTAAATCTGGGGGAGAGTTTGTGAGCCTGAGAGCTGAGCATCTTTCATTTTCTTTAGCTCTTAGGCTTCTATCAAGATAAAAAAAAAAGTCTAGTTCATTTATCCTGAACTTGATCTTGATAGCTCTCTCTTTCTTTTCTTAAGAAAGAAACATGTTCCTCTTTCTGCGAGAAGAGAAGATCAACTGTGCTCTGGGTGGTCCAACAGAGGGATAGTTCTCTATGTTCCCCTTGTGTGGGAAGACTGGCTGGGGTATGTACTAGTGGGAACTGACTGGGGTTTGTACCAGTAGGTTTGCTTCTTAGCTTGAAAAAGAAGTGGGCTGCCTTCTTGCCCCAGAAAGAGATGAAGACCAAAAGGGGTTGGGTGTTGTATGTCTTTGAGGGGGACTATACCCTTGGTTATTGAAATCCTAAGAATTTACTTAGGGATTAGACATATGACTTCTATTTGGGAAGGGCCAAACTAGGATAAATTCCTTGTGTTCTTTGTATGATTGCTTCTGCATGTATTTCTGTTTATCTCACTAACCGAAGATTAACAGTTTTGTGCAAATCCCTTTAAGTTTTAATCCTTAATTTCAGAACCCATTCACCCCCCTCTGGGTCTTCCTTGCTACCGTGGGTTAACAAAAAAGGTCCAATTTTCTCACCCTAGTCATATTTGAACTTGATATAGGCACTATGAATTCGTAGTTATGCCCTAATGCCCATGCAACTTTCATGAACTTGCTGAATGGAATTTTCCATCCTTTTCTGAATAAACTCATCATGGTATTTATAGATGATATTTTGATTTATTCTTCTTCAGAAGAGGAACATGCAGCTCACCTGAGGATAGCTTTATAGACATTATGAGAGTATCATTTGTATGCAAAAATTAAAAAGTGTGAGTTTTGGTTGAAAGAGGTATAATTTTTAGGACGTGATATCAAGTGCAAGAATAGCAATAGACCCAGCTAAAGTGGAAGTGATATTAAAGTGAGAGAAGCCAAAAATAACATCGATAATTGGAAGTTTCTTGGGTTTAGTAGGCTACTATAGGAGGTTTATCTAGGATTTCTCCAAGATAGTAGCACCTATGACCCATAGAACTATGATAGAAGTACCATTTGAGTGGTCTATAGAATGTCAGAAAGGTTCTACAGAATTGAAAAAAGGTTAACTTCAGCACCTATTCTTGTCTTGCCATCTGAAGTGGTAGGTTGTCATTTATATAGATGCTCTAAGAGAGCTTTTGTGGTAGTATTGATGTAGCATGGTACTGTTGTGTCATATGCATCTAGGCAGCTAAAACACCTTGAAGACAATTACCCCACCCATGATTTGGATTAGTAGTTGTTGTTTTTACATTGAAGACATGGAGGCATTATCTTTATGGTTAAATATTTGAGATCTTTATTGACCATAGAAGTTTGAAATACATTTTCTTTTAGAAAAAACTGAACTTAGGGCAACACAGATGGATGTAGTACTTGAAGGAGTATGATTTCACCTTGGCATACCATCCAAGAAAAGCAAATGTGGTAGCTAATGCACTTTGTAGGAAAGTAGCCTTGAGGCACATTATGGTAAAAGAATGAAAATTGCATGAGGATGTGTAGACAATTCTTTTATAGTCCCTAGTAACCAAAGAAGAGCACTCTTAGCAATTATTATTGTAGACCCTTCTTTGTATTATTAGATAATTGAAGCACAGAAATCAGATGACAACTTTGCTGAAATTGTAAAGATGTAAGAGGCAAGCATTGATGATGATTATGTCGTTAGATTCCAAAGCTGAATTTATGTTCTGAATGAAGCTGAGTTGAAGCAACACTTATTTAGTGAAGTCCATAATTCTAGATATTCTATTCATCCAAGGAAAATAAGATGTATCATGGGTTAAAGAAGCACTTTCGGTGGCCAGGCATGAAAAAAAAGATAGCCGAATTTGTGGCAAGGTGTACGGCATGTCAATGGGTTAAGGTGGAACATTGAAGGCCAGAAGGATTGCTACAACCCTTACCCATTTCACAATGGAAATGGGATGATGTTTTAATGGACTTTGTTGTAGGATTGCCTCGAACACCTTTGGTAATAATGGAATTTGAGTTATTTTAGATAGATTGACAAAGGTTTGCAGATTATTAGCTATAAATATGTCATGGTCGGTAGACATATTAGCTAGATTATATGTGGATAGAATTGTACTGTTATCATCCCCATATTATGGACAGATTGAGAGAACCATTTAGACACTTGAAGACATGTTGAGAGCTTGTCATATGGAATGGGGTGGTGCATGGGAGAATCACTTGAGTATGGTAGAATTTGCTTATAATAACAACTATGACTCTAGCATTGGGATGACACCTTATGAAGCATTATATGGAAGACCTTATAGAAACCCTTTAGATTGGCATAAGGTTGGAGAAAGACAACTATTTGTGTCAAAATTAATACGACAATGTTCTAAAATGGTGAAATCTATTGAGGAGAAGATGTAAGTAGTCCAAAGTAGACAACAAAATCTCAACGAAGGCCTTTACAATTTGAAGTGGGGGAGCATGTATTCTTGAGAGTGTCTCCCACTAAAGGAGTGATGAGGTTTAGCAAGAAAGGCAAGTTAAGCCAACGATATGTAGGTCTATTCAGAATTGTGGAAAGAATTGGTAAGATGGCATACAAGGTGGAGCTGCCAACAAATTGTCCAGATACACATGATGTCTTTCATGTTTCAGTGTTAAGAAGGTATGTGCTGGATCCCTCCCATATAATCAACTATTTAGCAGATGTTATTAATTGGACAAGATCTATCAATGCTCGAGTACCCAGTTCAAATTGTGGATAGCAAAAAGTAAGAACTTAGAAATAAATAGATTGAATTGGTCAAAGTGGTATAGGAAAATCGTTTAGGAGGAGAGGCAACTTGGGAATTAGCAAATGAGATGAGGAGGATGTATCCATACTTGTTTGAGTAAGACTATAATTTTAGTTTGAATGCATATTTTGCAATTCTTATGAATGTTGTGTTTTCAATTTGGATGTACATGAATGTTGTGCTTTCAATTTGGATGTATACATATGTTTCCATGGTTTCTTCCTAATTTTGAGGACAATTTTTTTTTTAGGAAGTTATAATGTAGTGTACTTGATTTTCAGATTCCCCATTACTAGGTCTAGCAAGTTGTGTAGCCATTATACCGTATGATTAGGTTTTTGACTTGGAGATCATAGGTTTTGTAAAGTTCAGTTTTCTATCATGCAAGTTACAATCTGTGCATCTCAAACACGTCAGCAGTAGACTGTGTGATAGGAGTCGCGAGGGTCGTTTTTTATGTGTTTTGGAAATTGATTCTCGCCTCTACTACACAAGTAGCTGTTGACGGGACATGAATATGAGAATAGATTTCTGTTGTTGCACAAGGGGTCTTTAGCACTACAGGAGTCTCTGGGAGTCTATTCCACAAGTGTTGCGCAAGAGATAGTTTGCATGACTATTGTACCATGTTTATTGACTTACGCAACTTCCTTTTGTCAATTTGAATGAGTGTTGGATGCATGTCAACCCAAGGTGACACGTGGCACTCTTTCTTTGTTGCACAGGCCTAGGATGGTGCAATTATAGTAGCATCATGTTGTGGGCACACATCTCATTTTCCAGAGCACTTTTAGTCAACTTGAGTAAGAAGAATAAGGTTTCTTCCTTATTTTGCCTAGAGATTTTTTGTAGAGGTGATTTTGGGGGTTTTCTCGTGATTCTCACATTTTGGAGCTGATTTGGAGTAGAATCAACAGAATCAGGATACCTTAAAATTGCATTGTTCCCAACATTAAAATTGGACACAAAAATCAATAAAACCCAAGGTGAGAGACTTTTTCACACCTTTGCAGGTTGCTAAATTCCCGTACATCTGGAGAGAAATAAAGAAGGATCCCGTGGTCACGAGCTGTTCTAATGTACGGCCTCTAAACGTATCCATACGAGCCCTGGTTGTAGATGGGCTCTCCTCCATGATCTCCATACAATGCCCTGACCTCAACTTCACTATTTATATAGAGGAAAGGTGAGAAAGAGAGAGGAAGAAAGGGTGCGCACCAAGCTAGGGACATGAGGAAGATGGTGGTTGATGTAAAACTCTAGAGCTTGGCCCAATGTATGGGCCATCAATGCATATTAATGGACTCTTAGCATTTTTCATAAAATCCTACTAATTGTCTATAATTGCTAGCCTACATAATTTGACCAGAGCTCTATTGTGTGTGACCCTCTAGGTCCAAAGGCTAGTTTGGTTTTCATTCCATTAAGTTATTAACACCTTCTTAACTTACCTAACATGGCTCATTATCTAATAATGAACACTACAAGAAAAAGTGGGTTTACTGATGGAAATTTTCCGTCTACAAAACTGTCGGTAATTCTGACCGAATATTAAAATTCTTTCATCGAAAAATCTGTCAAAATTACTGACGAAAACAATTCCGTGGGAATTGTCCGTCGGCATTATCTCCCTCCTAGTTTTGATTGCTTTCTGGGCAAAACAATTGTATTACTTCAATTGGCTTACATTCGTTCCTAAGTTCATGAGCTACAGTTCACTAATAGGCTAGGCTAAGTCTGAACCCCTTCCATGGAAAGCCCTAAAAAGAGGCAAGTGCTTATCGTATTCTCTTGATCATTGGCTTGAAGATTGATGCTTCTCTGAATTCCAGCTTCCAGATACAATAGAAGACAGCTAAGGAAGGTTTGTAGCTTTACCAACCGAGTGGATATGAAATTACGCGAGACTTTCACCTAACTTTTAGAAACCAAATTGACGTTTTCATTGAGAACTCGTGCCATAACTACATAGGGGATGCTCGTAAAGACTAAACTTTCCGACTTGAAGCTACAGGCTAACGTCTACCTAAAGTGCTTTGATTTCTCGTGCTTCCTAACCTAATTCATATTCCACCACTTTCTTTATCTGGAGCATATTCTACTAAATGACTAGAAGCTTACTCCCCTAACTCATAACTTGAATGCTTAGGCACCTTGCTTCAGCTGCTTTCCTTACTTCACATTTTTTCTTAAGTAAAGGAGAAAAAGCACATCAAGAGCACAACACCACCTTACAAAATGGCCTATGCAAAAGAGAAAGAACTTCACCATTGGCCTGAGAAGAGAATCCGCTCTCCTCCCTACTTTATTTCTCTATCTCTTGACTTCTATGGCACTTTAACTGGATATGTTTAGCTTAGGCTATGGATACGAGACTCATTAGGCATAGGCAATTTCTCCTTATCTATAGTACACTAAAACTTGAACTCCAACCCAGAAGAATTCTCGTCAGAAACATCCATCGCCAAAAACCCCTTCTTCCCCTCCCACCTTCATCCCCAAACCCCACCCACTGCTCTCTCTCTCTCCCCCTCCCTCCCTCTTCCTCTCGTCGCCTCTGGTGGGGAGCGCCTTCGGCCACCGCCACCACCACCACCGCTGCCTCCTCTGCCGCAGGTACCCTTCCCCCTCCACTACTCCCCCTCCCGGCCTCCACACCCCTCCCCCTCCACGGCCCCCCTCCCCGTGACCCCCACCCCCTCCACAGTTCCCCCACCACCTCATCTCAGCCACGCCCCCACCCCAGCCACCCCGTCATCCCAACCACCCCCTCCCCCACCCCCAATAAATCATTAACAAATGCAGAAATAAAGAGTATGTTGGCTGGGTTTTCATTGGGAAGGGGGGGGGGGGGGGGGGTTCAATTTGATTGTTATTGTGTTTGGTCTTCTTCTTGCATTGCCTTTGTCTTGTGGGTGGTACTATGCAGGTCCTTATCTTTTTTGGTTTGTAACTGTTATATGAGTAGTTGTCCAATTGCAACTTCTTAGTCTATTTTTGGCTGGAGGAGTTGGAGATAATAATGATGTGGTACTTGCTTGTGGTGCACTGACATGCATTGAACATATCTTAGAAGGCCAGTAGAGTGGCACCTGTCAGATCTTTCTGCCTGGTCTTTAGATCGACAAGTTTTGAGCCGCACCATTTTTTGGTTAGAAAATTATTCTATTATATTATGCATTTAGAAATTCCTTGTATACCTGCTTCGAAAAAGTATTTTAGCCTGAGACCTCATCATGGTGTGCATGGTGGTGATGAGGCCAATCTTGGCCTGATGGCTATACTGGGCCGATCTCAAAGGGTTGAGTCGAAAATTGGATGTCGGGGTGCTTTTTGCTTTGCTGAAGGAGGGAATAAGCACAAGTCTGTTGAGAACAACCCGACTTGTAAAGATAGTCAAATGTAGGAAGGTGTTCTCGGGTTGACTCTTTGATGGTCAAATTAGTCCGGTTTGATGTCAACTAAAATTCTACAACGTGGATGTTGAGAGATCCTTGTGTAAAATCTCCATGCATGCGTTTTATCGAGTCAGCAGTGCACTAGAGGCCAAAGCCAATCAAATGAGATGACCAGATATCAATGGGGCCTTTAACCCATGTCCATCAAATACTTCTAAAGATTTCATTTCATTGTTTCTCTTTATGAGTTCATTAGCTGTTGATTAATTCTATGTAATGGTGATCTATCTAATGTCTAATATGTTAATACACCGACAATGAGTTAATTCTATGTTATTTAGTTCATCGATACATGTTAGAAGTTCTTTATTTAAATATTCTTTAAATTATGTGTTGTTATTTGATGTATTCGCATATCAATGAGTAAATTTTTTTAATGTGATTTTATTCATTACTTAGGTTGTTCTATGTGAGCTAAGGTGCGTGTGTGCAATCTAACACTACACACACCTCAGAAGAGCGTATTAAGCCTGTGTCAATGAACCTTCCCGTTCAAGACTTTGGGATTGATGTGTACGTTCTCATTCTGAATGAGAGAGAATGTGTATATCTAACTCAAAGTCTTGAATTGTCCCGTCTGGACAGTCTGTGAATACTTGATCGCACTTAGGTGGTCATTTACTATATGTGTTTGTACTATTTGTTGAAAATTTCAGTTGCATCTACTCACTCCTATCTGATATACTTTTAATGATTTTGAATATTTTCTTAACCACTTATTAGTAAGTGTTTAAAAAAATATCTTAATCAATAAATCTTTTTGTATATCGAAGAGGAGTGGGGAGATGCTACCAAAATTTTTAGCATATTATACAACACATGTAGTAATTGAACGTGCGATCAAACCTTCACAGATGGGTTAAAAAGTGATAATTTAAATTATATTCCCTTCCGATACATGTTGTCTATGTCAAACGATGTGAAGGTGGGTCATGTTTCGCTTGTGAGTTAACATTTAATGGGTGCAAAAAAATGTCTCAACATCGTTCATGGATGTACCGTAGAATAGTTTTAAAGATGGAGTTGACAGTTTATTCAGTTTGCATTGGGGAATCCAACTGTAGCAGTAGACCAACAAGGTAACATTTGATGCCCCTGTTCAAGTTGCAAAAACTTAAAGTGGATTTCACCATGGCATGTCCAACATCATTTATACACGAAAGGATTTGTTCCAAATTATAAGTTTTGAAAATGTCATGGTCAGCATGTCCAGTATGAGCCTGCCAATGTTGCAAGCACAAATACATATGTGGATATGGTTATAGATGCTTCTGTTTTAGACTTTGATGTTCACGGAGACCAATACAATGAAAAGGCGCCAAACAATATAGCTGAATGATTTTATTAATTACTTTAGGATGCTGATGAGCCGTTATGGGAAGGTCGTGAAAATCACACTCTGTTGTCAATGGTCTACCAGCTACTGAATTTGAAATCTAAATTTCATATTAGTCAAAGTTGTTTTGATTGGCTTCTCCTACTCATCAAGAGTATGTTGTCTCGATCTGAGAGGTTGCCTGAAAATTTTTACTATGCAAAGAAGATAGTAAATGATCTAGGGCTTGGATTCTAGAAAATCTATGCATGCACTAATCATTGTATGTTGTATTATAAAGATGATGTAGATAAGAGATCATGTTCTATTTACCGGCATGATAGATTCAAGCCTAGGAGATGGGACAATTCAAAGCAGAAGGATGTACCTTACAAGTTATTGCGATACTTTCCTCTAATGTCCAGATTGCAGCAGATGTATATATCCCCATAGATAGTTCAACATATGACATGACATGCGGAAAGAGTCTGTCGTGATGATGATGAAATTAGTCATCCTACTGATGGCGAAGCTTGGACACATTTTAGCGTATGTGTGAAGGGAAGTACCTACAACAAAAATGAATTAGACTACTATGGTATTCTTGAAGAAGTCTTAGAATTACAATATTTGGGACAAGATAACCATATATTTCTATTTAAGTGTCATTGGTTTGATCCTACATTTGTTCGAAATGACACAACATATGAGATTGTCCATGAAGTCTAAATTGAATACATATGACCCTTTCATTTTGGCCGCACACTAACAAGTATATTATTCAAACTATTCATCACCCAGGTTGAAAGATTGGTGGGCAATTTGCAGGGTGAAAACAAGACTATTTCCCAATTACAAGTTTGATTCAACTAAAATTGAAGTTGAGAATGCTAATGACAATTTTTTTCAATCAGACCAGAGTGACACAATACAGTTGGCTACTTCTACCCATATTCGTTTGGATGATACAGATGAGCCACTTCGTTATATAAGGAGAATGAAGTGGAAGAAGTTGACCCAGTTGATCTAAATTAGGATGTTCTAGGGGAGGTGGAGTCTTCTGCAGAGGAAGAGTATACCGCTGATGAGGATGACGAAGATGAGGCTGAGTTAGACATATCTTCAACATCTGATGAGGAAATGGATAATGTTTGAAAATTTTGTAAGAAATTTTAGTTGCTCAAAGATTTTATAATGATTATTATGAGTCGTATATGTTTAGATAGCCAATTGATATTTGTATACTAATATCTTTTAATTTTATTGTTCTCAATAAAGACATGGTTCGTAGAGCACGTAGTGGTGGCAGGGGAGAGACAGTATTGGGAGAGGCTCTACTTCCTCTAGTGGGCCTTCTGTTCTGTGTATACATTGACTAAAATCTTTACCAATATATGTATATTAATTATATATCTGCTAATGTGATGTATTTCTTACATGATCTGTTAATGTGAGGGGAGAGGGCACTTAGAGGGCTCTACTTCCTCCTCTACACCATTTGTTGCGGGCACATGTATATTGACTCAAATCTCTGCCTACATGTGTATGTTAATTATATATCTGTTAATGACACTTGATTTTTATAGGCCCGAGTGCCCCTCTACCAGTTGCAGAGTGCGCACCGTTAACATGAAGATCACTGCCGTTGACACCATTGATTGGTGCATGCATGTTGTGATTCTTTCTACATTTGTCTTTAGATTTTGAAATAGTAGTTTATAAATTATGAAAAAACTGATGATCTACTATGATTTTATTTGCAACAGATGTCGCGAGTCATCACTAGGGTGATGAGCGAGAGGTCGGTCCAGGACGCTTGTCATGCTGGATTTTTGGGTAAACATAATTATTCATTAATTATATTTTTTATCACTCCATAAAGTTTTTAATACAAACTATTTTAAAATGTGCATTTGCAGAGATAAAATAGAGCCTGGCGTGGCTTCCTGTTATATTACATCTCTCTTTCAGGCACATGTTTCTGGGTCTGTATTCTCCACTCGACATTTTTGGATGGGCATCCAATATTTATTGTTTGACATGTTCATAGTATAAAATTTAATTGTTTTAAGTCATGTCTTTCTCATCTCTGTCATTCATTATACTAACTTGGGTAATTTAATTCCCTTACAACATCGGTATGAATTCACGAGGGAAGCAGATGTCCTACGAGCACGACATGTGTGGTAAGCTACTGCCCAGACCAATTATAGAAAGGCAGTGTAGGAGGCCCAGGATAAGGCGACAAAATTTATGGCAGCTAGGATCTAAATATGTGGAAGGAGTACGACTCGGGGTGGATGAGGAGGGAGTATTGGGAGCAACTCTATGCCAGATGGGTTAGTTCTCAATGGTAAGAGAAGTCCCAAATAGCCAAGCTAATTGGGCCGCACAACCAGAAAAAAAATTACATACGAGTTGGTTGTTGTCTTACGCTACCCACAGAGACAAAATGGTAAGAAACTTTCTGATTGATTAATGTCTTATTAATATATATCCTATTTTTTTTTATAAATTTAAAATAGACCCAGGAGCTCCAATGTCCCCCCTCATTTTGCGAGTAATTTGAAAGAACTGTATTTGTTAGCGAGAGTGCTCGCTCAATTGCAGTAAGCTTACATATATAATTTTTAGTTTAAAATTTAAATATGAAAAATTAATATGAGAGTTATAATCTTTTCAATTTATTTTGCAGGAGTCATATGATAGACAGATGACTAAGAAGTATAGGGATGACACGTCACATCTAGAGTTAGATCCTGATGCATGGGTGGCAGTAGTGGGTCAACCAAGAAAGGGTCGTTTGTACGGATTTGGAGATAGCTCGGACACTTCTCCAGTGATATCATCATGTGAGAGTTCAGATGCTCCTCCGACCTGTCTGAGTGCATTCACGATGCCCTCTGTTGGAGATAGCGGGATTAGAGACATAGTCCATGAGGAGATATCTCACTTTCGTGATGATCAGTTTATCCTCATGTAATTTAAATTAATTACATATCGATTTTGGTGATTAACAAAACTAAGATATTAGTGAAATCTAACTTATTTGCTCTAAGGTTTGAGCACAGGTAACAAAACAAAAGAAAAACAAGCCAAACAGGAAAGTATTCTTCACACTATCCATATACACATCGATTCTCTGTAAGTCATAACGATTCATCAAAGCTACAATGATTTCCTTGCTCATAACGATTTCATACTCATAAGAATTCACTATGTGCTTTTATCGGTTAAGTGATCGCAACGATTTGCCCTCACAACGATTCGTTAAGTGATCACAATGATTTGCCCTCACAACGATTCGATAAGTGATCGCAACGATTTGCCTCACAATGATTCGTTAAGTGATCGCAACGATTCCCCTCACAACGATTCGATAAGTGATCGCAACGATTTGCCCTCACATCGATTTGTTAAGTATTCACAACGATTTGCCCTCACAATGATTCGATAAGTGATCGCAACGATTTGCCCTCACATCGATTTGTTAAGTATTCATAACGATTTGCCCTCGTAAAGATTTCTTCAGTGATCGTAACGATTTGCTATCATAACGATTTCTTTAGTGGTCGTAAAGATTTGCTATCATAACGATTTCTTTAGTGGTCATAACGATTTGCTATCATAACGATTTCTTTAGTGGTCGTAATGATTTGCTATCATAATGATTTCTTTAGTGTCATAACGATTCTTTTTAGTGGACATAACGATTTGCTATCATAATGATTTCTCTAGTGATCACATCGATTTGCTTATTGCATCGATTTCTTAAGTGAGAACAACGATTTGGTCTCACATCGATTTCTTAAGTGAGAACAATGATTTGGTCTCACATCGATTTCTTAAGTGAGAACAACGATTTGCTTGTAATGACTTGGTCGCTGTAACGATTTGATACAGCAAATAACGATTCATTCACATTGTCTTTAACGATTTGATTATAACGACTTGTGCATAACGATTTGCTTATAGTGCACAATGATTTCATGAATATCAACTCATTTGCATAACGATTTCATAAGTCATATATGTAACGATTTCATGGAAAATAACAGTTTCATTTTTGAGCTAATTTTTGAATACGTTGAAAAAGTCAAAGTCCTCATGCATATCTTTTTGACAGCCATGCATTTATTACGATAGTACATATCACTATAGTGCATGCGACGATATCTTCCATTATCGTGCCTATCCTGTAAACATCGTTTTAGAAGAACAGAATGAACTTCTACATTTGTATCAAATGAATCTAACGTTGACTGACAACAAGAGACAGTCTAGCTTTCTACTGTTTAGCATTTAATGTGTGCAGGTCTTTGGCAACACTCGTCATACAACGTTGGACAAAATAGAAGCCAAATGATATTACAGAAGATCTTATCTCTGTGCGTGCATGAAGACCGTTGAACGGGAAGCTCTACAGGACCATGCAGTCTAACGTAAACAAAAGCTTAGAGACAACGGGCACTTCAACGTTCAAATTTTCAAATAGAAGATATATATAGAAGACTGAAGCTCCAGAATAAACAGAACCTAGAGTTTCAAAAATGAAAATCTTTCACAAGCTTTCTACGAGCATTCTAAGAGCAAAGCCTCACTCCCTTCTGTTCAAGCTCTTAGCTCTCTGCATTCAGTGTTTAGTCTTGAGAGCTTCTGTAACTGAGAGTGTCCTCACTGTAGATCTTCCTCTCAGTTAGCTTCAGATCTAGCATTGTATAAGCTTGATCTAATTTCACTTTTCCTGTGTTCCCTTCGGTTCTAAAGGAAGACCTGGTGGGGTATCCAGGATGTTGTTCCCTTCAGTGTGAAGGAGACCTGGTGTGGTATCCAGGGTGCTATTCCCTTCGATTGTGAAGGAAGACCTGGGGGTATCCAGGGTGTTGTTCCCTTCGGGTGAAGGAAGACCAGCTGGGGTGCTGGGTGCTGTAGTGTCCTTAAGGGGGACTGTACCATTGTTATTGAATCCTGAGATATTGCTCAGGGACTGGATGTAGGAGTCCTAAGGAGAGGAGATCCGAACCAGGATAATTCTCTGTGTCGTGTGATTGCCTTTGTGTGTTTGAATTTTCTTTCACCCACACTAACAATCTACGAAGTGTGTTTTGTGAATAGGTTTTAGGTACTCATTAATTTTAAGAATCCCATTCACCCCCCCTTTGGGCTTGCTAGCTGGGCAACATTTCGTACTGACTTCAGCAGCAGATAACGAGCAATGAGCTACACATCACACAGGAGGTGCTGCCCTCCTCTCTCAGGCTAACATTTTGTCATAGGGGGAACATCCACCTCAGTGCCGACTAGTCAGACAAATGCTTCTTATAAATTTATAGTTATTAATTTTTAATTTCACATAATTTAGAAAGGAAAAAAAAATCAATATTAGGGTCCCAAATGTGAAATACCGATCTGATTGGCTTGCCGATCGGTTCCTACACTACTGAGTTAATGAAAAGGACATGAGAGGGCTGATGGAATCTAAATCGGATGTTTGGTTTGAACTCGACGCTCGAAGAACTATTCTTCGAATTGACTGTGTAAAGAAATTGAGAAAACCAAGATTAGTGTCCAAAATGTGAAATACCGATCTAATTGGCTTGCCGATCGGTCCTACACTACTAATTAATGAAAAGGACATGAGAGGGCTGATGGAATCTAAATCGGATGTTGGTTTGAACTCGACGCTCGAAGAACTATTCTTCGAATTGACTGTGTAAAGAAATTGAGAAAACCAAGATTAGTGTCCAAAATGTGAAATACCAGTCTGATCAACGCACCGATCAATCCTACACGACCGAGGTGATAAAAGTGACATGTGAGAATTTAGGGAATTTAAATTAGATTCTCGATTTGAGCTCAGAGCTCAAAGAACCGTTATCCAAATTGAATTATTCTAAAGAACGAAAAAATACCAAGTCGGGAGTCCAAAATGTGAAAAATTGATCCCATTGACATGTCGATCGGTCCTATACGATCGGGTTGATGAAAGGGACATGTGAAAATTGACGTAATCCAAATCAGGTGTCCGGTTTGAACTCAGAACTCAAAGAACCATTCTCTGAATTGACTTAGTGTAAAGAAAATGAGAAAATCAAGATTCGGGTCCAAAATGTGATATACATGTCCGATCAACGTGCCGATCAATATACACGATCGAGGTGATGAAAATGACACGTAAGAATTGTGGGAATTCAAATCAGATTCTTGGTTTGAGCTCGACGCTCAAAAAACCGTTGTCCAAATTGACTTATTATAAAGAATGAAAAATACCAAGTCGGGGGGTCCAAAATGTGAAATACCAATCCGATTGGCGTGCTGATCGGTCCTACACGACCAGGTTGATGAAAGGGACATGCAAGAGTTGACGAAATCTAAATCGGATGTCCAATTTTGTAACGACCCTCTTTATACCGGTACGATTATACCAATCCACGTCGGTACAAAGAACGCCATCACAGTGGGAATTAACCCAACACTATACAATAGGTGATATGTACATGAATAACAGTAAGGTACAGTGGAAATTAAAAAACATTTCTTATTCCCATCATCATCACAAATTCCATAGTCTATATAGTCAAAAGTAATAACATGTTTCACATTATTACAATTCTAAATGAAATACATTGTCTATAACATTTCCATATGATTGACATTATTACGTACTATGAAATAAAGAAACTATTTAATAATCTCCACAAGTAGCTACTCCCTCTTGCTCGGTGTCACTCCTCGCTATGCCCTCCTCAAGTACGGGGACACCTGTCTGTAATCACGAGATTGCACACCCCTCGAAACCACAACATTATTTAATATCAACTTAAAATAGCACGGATAGGAATGTGATCGCCACCTAACAAGTTGCCGCAATATAGTGTAATGGGCTAACGTTGCTAGGAAAAAGGAAAGAGAGCAGGGCACTTACTGTAACACCACAGAATTTTTATTTATTGAAAAACCATGTGTAATAAAGTTATTAGACTTAAGCATAGTCATAAATTGAAAAAAATAATATTTGTGTATAATTAGTGGTAACGAACGTTACCCCATGTCGTACATTGAAGTGCGCACTCCCACAGGGCGACACTAGAAATGACAACGAAATAAAAATTCGAGAACACCATAATTCTCAGAAAAATGTGGAGAAGTCTAAAATGTAATTATCCAAAATTTTTGACGTACGGATTTCGAGATTAAGTCAAGCGACTAGTTTTCGGGTGATTTTTCACCTACTGTAAAATAAAATCTAAAATTAAACTAAAATAACTAAAATTTATAAAACCATCACATTAGGTTATGGTTGAAATTTGAACTCAAATGGACACTATTTTATGTGTTTTTGCATAGTGATCATTGGACCAGTTGAATTATGGTGTATTTACGGTAAGCCAGTTTTTGGGATTTTCTGGTGGGATACGTGGAAGGCCCTTAAAGAGCCACCACACTTAGGAATGGCTATGATTATTACTGCATGCGTGTAGCCATGGTAACCTATGCATGGGATGTGTTAAAACATGGGTTAAAGACTTCTTACCATGCCCACGTTGGCCACCACGTGTTGTGTGCATGGAGATCTCTGAAGTTATAAATATACCTCAACAGTCATTGTAGTTAATTTTCTCACCTGTTCACCTCTACACACCGTAGCTCTTGCATCCATTCTCTTGCAATTGGCGGTTGGAGTAGCTTTGCTAGAATTTATTCTGCAACCTGCGTGGATAATTTACAAATTTGAGTTGATTGTTGTGCATTGTCACAACTTTATTTACCAAGGGTTGCATCTCTCGTGGCATCTGTAGTCAATTGTGCAAGCTTTTCTTTTGTTCTTCTTCTTGGGGAGCTTCGTATTTAGAAAGGTAGGATTCAATCCTAACCTTCTTTCTTCTCACTCTTGGATTACTTGTTTGAAGAGAATTTTACCTTGTAACTGTTACTCTGTAGTTTAGAGGGTATGATCATGGTAAAACCATATCTTCATCATGTTTCAGTTAGTTTTAATCCATGAAAGTCATAGATTGTTTCCTTCTTCTTCACTTGATCAAAATCTGAAGTTTTTATCAATGCACTTGTGTAGTGTAGACAGAACCATGATGGTTCTTTCTTCTTGGGAATTGATTTATTGAAAGATCATGAAGGTCTTAAGTGTGTGAACTTGATAAGTAATTAGTGGAAAAGAGAAGAGAGTTAAGAGAAAGACTTTCCATTCCTTTTCCTTGAACTCTCCTTTCAATTTGTCCTTTTAAAAGATCACTGTATGAACCACATTCCATGTTTTTATCTTTCATTCTCTTGTCATGATAGCTTCAGGTTTGAGGCTAAGATTATGTTTGTATTAAGTCCTATCAGTTTAGGAATGATAGAGGATTTGTTAGTATCATTTTAGTTGATTTAAAATCATTTCTGAAAGTTTGAGCAAGATCTGTCGACAAACGAACACCTGGCTGTCGACAGGAACTCATAGCCAGAAGCCTGAATTTTTCAGCTATAGGGATCTGTCGACAGATCCATTTCTTGCTGTCGATAGATCCATACAGAACTGAAGTCCTGATGTCTGGAAAGCCAGCCCTGTCGACAGCACCCTTGTGCCTGGCGACAGATGACAACAGTACATGTTTTCAGCCTTTGTTCTACTCTATTTCTTGATACAAATCCTACCAAATTGTACCAACCATTAGTCCATCTATATTGTGGTTTACCTACTAAAACTCAGTTATGAACCTTTCATTATATTATGAGTAATTTCTTCAAAGTTCTGAACAAATTGTTCTTGTGAATTTCGTAATTCTGAAACTAGTGAAGGAACAGAGTTCCTTAATTCTTGGGTGTGATTCATGAGTGAATCCTTGTGTACCTTGATTCATTACATGGATAAGTGTGTGATGATGAAACCTTGTGAGTCTTGTGACTCATTCGAGAAAAATGCCTGGCAAATAAGGGTGGTTCAGTCCTGGGGAGAGCACCTGAAATCGTCAGTGGCCGCGCGGGGGCGATAAGGACGTCGTGGATGTTGGCATGCATGAATTCGTGCTTGATGGTCATCATGTCATGCCTGTATGTGTGATATTGTATTTGATTATGAACTCAAGTATCATCCTGAACTACTGATCCTAATTCCAACATTGTGCTTGTTCAACACATGTTATTGAATGATCTCGTGTTTTCGTTCTTGAACACACCATGTTAACGATCTTTACTCATTCTACCTTGGATATATTTATGTCTGAATCCTTTTAGAAAAGTTGAATCCTACTGGGCTAGTTAGCTCATTCAATTCAATATTTCAGGTGAACGAGATGGAGGTACTGCTTAAGGGGATTTGAGTGCTGAGAGGACCACTTATATCAAGAAGTGCTACGCAGTTAGCTTTTGTTTTCTTTGTAGTTATAAGTGACAATGTAATAAGGTACAATTACTTTTGTTTGATCCTCATTCAGACTAAAATGAGGAGTATCATGTAATAATTCCGCAACTTAGTTGGTATGAACAAATCGTGCGTTACTCGTTGTGTATAAATCTGTCATATTCGGTAAATGTAGTTTTTGCTGGAACGTGACACTTACTGAGATCGCAACGGGTATTCCATCGCAATAAGACTGGTGTCGTGACTCCCCACCAGGGCGCGTCCTTATTGTTGCGACGCCCTTGTCTGCCGCATTCTCTGCAGTGCGGGAGAAATGTTGGTGGACCTTCTTCCTGTCATCCAACCGACCAGAGGACAAGATCTCCTCGTCAAATGATGCTTGGGTACCTACCAAAAACAAAGAAAACAAAAGAATAAACCCTGTTAGACCATATTTAAGTGTAGTATCTATCCAAAAATGATGTGAAAGGGGAGAGCATGGGGGGAATGAACCCGGGGGTGGCTTTTTAACCCCTAGGGTGGTGTAAAATGCCGGAAGGAAAGATGAAATGCGTTCCTATCTCAGAAAACAAATAACGTGCATGGAGAATGAAATGAGGGTGAAGAGGGGAAGAAGGAGCCCCAATAGGGGCGACTCCCTGGCTGCTATGTGGTGTCCTTGGGTGCTGAAGAAGCCTCAGAAGTCGCCTTCTCCTCCTCCAAGCTCCATGGATGAAGAATGTTGCATGGCTTGATGAAGAAGATAAGGTGAAATGTGAAGGAAAGGGTGAGCCACGAGCTAAGGGTCAAGTCCAGAGAAAATTTGGCAGCACTTCGTGGTAGAATTCAGCTCTCCTCCCTCTGAAGAAGAAGCCTTGCTTATATAGAAGAGGAGAGAGAAAATCCCGTCATTAAGTGATAATGACCCAAAATGAGTTGATAAAATGATGTAAATCTGGATGGGAGAGTCCTAGGGCGGTCCCCAAGGGTTCTAGAACCTCAAACCGCGGCCATGGGGGTTGGGAGGTTCCTAGGATAGAGATGAGACCATTGGAGAATAAATAGGAGGTGGTTGCGGAAGCCAGCGCACGCGGCTGTAGTCGCGACGGGTCGTAGGGGTGCGAGAGATAGTCGCGACGGCCATGATGGTCGCAACCCCAAGGGCACGTGCATGGATATGCATGGGCTGTCACGACGGCCAAGGGGGCGCGACAAGGATAATGCGCGCCAAGACCCGTCGCGTCAAGGAAAATTGATTATTCTCAAAATATAGATCAATTATAAGAGAGAATAATAGACAATTAAGCATGATGACTCTCTAAAAAGATAATTGGACGGGATAATCTGAAAATTAGACCTTTAATGGGCTTAAAACAAGGCTAATCAATGGGCTCAAGGTGAGTGACCAACTTGGGGCTTATTAAGAGAACAAGAAATGTGGTTTGACTTATAGGCCGGAATCGGGTGTCTACATATTGCCCTCATTGGCTTCCACTTTGCAAGGGAGCATAGCGGAAGTGTAGCAGAAGTGTCATGAAATGACGATGAAGCGGAAATGACGTGGAGCGAAGTGAAAAGATGGGAGCCAAGGTAAAGAGCACCCGGTCTAACCAACAAGCAATTGGAATCTTCTTGAAAGCCCCAAGTTACCTGCTCGAGCAGAATGCTAGAAAGACACAAGTCGGACGAGAAGGAGAAAGAAAAGGATGATCACCCCTCGATTGAGAGGTACCCTAGCCGATTGACCTGCAGGTTTCATTTTGGAGGGACATGTGCGTGCCAAATAGGTAACACAGACTCTGTCTTAGGAGCGGTTCGCAACCAAAACGGATCAAAAGGAATAAGGATGAAAATTGTATAGAGAATCCAGACAGGGAAATTCTTGACAGACTGGCAAGAATAGCTCACTCGGCAGCAAACCTTCCGATTCGGAATGGAATAGGGTTTCTTGTTCTGAACATGAAGAATGGTTGGGCACTCAACAAGAGCTCACCATTAGCCAAGAATGAGTCAAGATAGCTCAATGTCCTACATGATGCATGCTGGGCTAAAGGAAAGAAATCATTAAATCAAATTCAAAGAAAGAAAATAGAAAATATATCAAGGATAATATTACTAAATCGGACAAGAATGGGTCGAGAGTCTTCCTGCAACCGCTGTGCAAGACAGAGTCCATCATCCCCAAACTTACCCAACTTAACGGCCTATTCAGCGATTAATAACATGCACCTAGATCATCGCTGTTTTTGTGAAGGGAACTCAGATCCCAGAGCACATTGAAAACCAGTCGGTCTTCGAAGCGATGTAATAAGTAGAATACCATATAGTAATGCAAGGGAATAAGGACAGAGATACTTACCTGACTTACCTATGAAGCTCCATTTTTTTGTTTTCTGATTCGAGTTTTTTTTTTTTTTTTTCTTATAAATAATCAAAGTAACAATTATAACAAAGAAAATATACACACACACACACAAAATACACGAATGAACTATGCACAAATACAAGAAGACATAAAACATAGAAAAGCGACGCACTTGGTGGTCGCGACAGTGTCACGACGCCTTGGATGGTCACGACCCTAAGGCGTCGGATCGGGGCGTCGCAACATCATTCTGCACGATAACCCCAAAAATCCAAGCTTATCCTTATCCTAAGGATAAACCCACTATCATTAGGACTCCTAAACCTAACCTAAGGCTATTCTAACTCCTATGGACGGGTTTGGATGGGATTAGCACCCCTAGGCCTCTATAAATAGGGGAGTAGGGGGCTATTTTCAGAGCTCATCTTCTCTCTCTTCTTCTCTCTTGCTTTTCTCTCTCTTCAAGCCATGAAGAGATCTCTTTCCTCCTTCCAAGCCAACCCCACCCCCTATGGTGGTCCCAAGGCAGCAAAGGCAGCCTATGCTGAGCTTCTCTGCCTCTCCTCCGTGCCTGGGCATATCAGTGCGAGACCGGATCTTCAAGTAAGCTTTCTCTCTCTAGCTCTTTGATTTTTCTCTCCTCTTCTCCTATCTTCTTCTTCTTTCTCTTCTTCTACTTCTGCCAACCCTCTCTTCTACTCTCCTCTAAATCCTCCCGGGCAACAAGCACTTCTAAAAAAAACCCATGGCTTGAGCCCATAGTTAATGCGCTCCCCGTGATGTCCACAAACCATTTGCGCGAATGTGGGCTTACCACAGTTCTCACCCTGGCCAAGAACTACCACAAAATGGTGCATTTGTGGGATAGTCTTACCGCGCTTGTGGAGCTGTGGCATCCACAGACCCACACATTCATCTTCCCCGCGTTCGAGGCTACAATCTTGCTGGAGGAGTTGGAGCTCATGTTGGGGCTCCCGAAAGATAAGAAAGGGGAGGAGTACCGCATCTCCCACACCGTGGCCAACATAGACTCCTGGGGCATCCTTGGAGAGATCACCACCAAGTCCGAGGACCTGCGCTTCATGACCAGTCAAACGCACATCCATCTCTTTCCTATCTCCCAGTGGATCATGTCTCAATGCAAGAGGAAGATTGGAAACTACCTCGCTATTGCCATGGCCACCACCATTTGCATATCCGGTATCATTCTCTTCCCTGCCCAGACCATCTCCTCTCCGTACCCAGTCTAAGCATCATCTCCTGCGCATGGGAAGGTATGAGCATTTCTCAGGCTGTTCTTGGTTACCTCTATGCTGGACTCTCTTCTGCAGCTATCAGCGGTCCATTCTTCAGCTCCGTAGTCGTCCTAGAGTGCTGGATGGGGATGCATATCAACTTCAAGGCGACGGATGATCCTTCCATCAAATGCATGAGCATGCTCCACCACCCACTTGGCTTTGTCGGCGCCCCACTCTACATGACTACCTGGGCATGGTGCGCAATAACAATGATCAAGGAACTGAAGGAATGGAGGACTTATTTCAAGACGATGACCGTGGAGCAGTTTGAGATGCGCCCGAGATTTCTTCACAACAAGATGATCCACGTCCCTTAGCGCATTGGCTTGGCTCTACGGCTGATTGGCGATGAAGCACTGGTCCTTTACAACCCCGACTGGTGTTACCTTCAGTGTGGTGCTGCACGCATGGTTGTGCTGGCTCTTTCTCACTACCCGCCAATCCAAGCACGGAAGAGGAATGATGAACAGGATGAACGGGATGTGAGGAGCGCCATCGTCCACTGGGAGGGATGTGCCACAAGCCTCATCTTAGTGGAAGTGGCAGAGGATGAAGACATGACCCGAGAGTATCATCAGGCTTTGAAGAGGGTCCGACCATTCATACCCGGAGGATCTGAGGTGGCACTGAGCGCTTGAGAGCTTTGAGAGACAAAGACAATGTATCAGATGGTAGCTAGGGCTTGAAAATATAGCTTGATTGGTTGTGGACATGATTAGGGGATGTAATTGATGATTTGAATCAATAAAATCAGAATTTTATGCACTTTGCGCATTACTCTGTTCATATCGCGACCACAATAGAGGTCGCCTCTAGGTCGCGACGGGCCGATCAGTCGCAACATTGTCGCGCTCGACAAGGGCGTCGTGACCTTAACGCGACGTCTAGGGGTCGTGATAAAAACGACGATTCAAAAATGCAGAAACCCTTCCTTCTTCCCTCTCACACTCACAACTCCCCTCTCTTGCTCCGAGCTCTGGCGATTGTTTCCTTCTCCTTCTCCGATTCCCTCTCTCTTGCTCTCTCTCTCCCACTCTCTCACTTCCCCCCTTTCTCCTTCTCTCCCTCTCTCACGTAAAGGGGATGGAGGGCGGCGACAAGGTTGATGGTGGTGCCTCTCCCGGCGATGGAAGGAGGAAAAGGCGGGTGAGGAGGTCGACCCGGCGCGAGGCAGTGGCTTCGGCGGTGGAGGAGCTCCCAGAGGTGGAGATGGTGGAGGAGGAGGTGCCCCCCCGTGGATGTGGAGGCGGCGACAATGGCCCGAGAGGCGGCCATGAAAAAGGTGAGTCCCCATGCCCCAAATCCTTGCATTTAATGATTGTGGATGAGTGAGGAAGCCCACAGAGGGCTCAATGTAAGGCGATCCGCTCAGAAAAATGACCATCGGACAAGAAAGTCTTCGGTTGGTCAGCGTTTGAGAACGCGACAGCCCGCCCCTTCGCGACACCAGTAGTCGCGTTGGGGACAAGGGCCGCGACAATGTCGTAGTGCCCTTGAGTGTCGCGACCATGTCACGGTGCATCGGAGCCTCGCGACAAGGTCGCGACCTAGTGGGTCAGCGCAACCTCAGCCGAGGGACCAAGAAACTCATGCTTAAGCTAACCAGATTATTAATTGTGCTTGCAAGGTGAGATGAGGGCCTGGGTTTCATGGCTGCTGGTGTTGGCAGTGTATCTGGCCTTCCCCGGGTTTCAGAGGGATAGGTTAGATGAGATGGGATTTGGGTGTTGGATCGAAATGGCAGACAAACAGTCCTAGAGGGGGGTGAATAGGACTTCTATCTTTTAAATTTCTTCTGAAAAACACAACACTAATAGATATGCTAGTACTAAGTGTGATGTGTGTGATTCAAGTGTAAACTTGGCGGAAACAATCACACAAATAATGCACAAGGGATTTATCCTGGTTCGGCCCTTCCCACATGGAAGTCCTACATCTAGTCCTCAAGCCAACCACTTGAGATTTCACTAAACTGAAAACAACTTGGCCTTCTCTCACCCTCGAGAGGAATTACAAAACCCACTTGCTCCCAAGCAAGTCTTCCCTAACAGGGGTACAAACACTGCCTTTCACAAGGCCTTCCCTTCACAGTAGGGGTAAAGCAGACAGAACTTATGCAAGAATTACAACAGAAATAGAGAATTAAACACTTGTGTGTTTGCCTCAAAACTGAGCACAAACACACACAAACTCCAACAGGATTGAAGGATCAAGAAATTGAGCAAAATCCTAATTGAAGCAACTTGGGTGGACTTGAAGATAGTAGCAAATTATAACTGCCACCGAATACAAAATTCAGAAGAAGACTTTCTGAAGTGAGGCTCTCAGACTGTAGCTTAGCAGGAAGGCTTTAGAGAGAGCTTGAAGGATTCAGATGAAGCTTTCAAGAGAATTTGCTTGAATGTATGTGGTCTCTTGTGTATTCTTGTCATCTGTTGTTCTCTCTTCTTCTTCTTTTATAATCTTAAAAAATATAGCCATTTGAAGGAGATAGCCGTTGGAGCTTGGTGGCTGTTTGCAAATTAGCCGTTGGAAGAGAGTTTCTGGGATCCTTTGGATCTTGAAGTATTTGTCCAGAAGGTCTTGAAATTTGCATCTTTCCAAGGTCTTCAGAATAGGAGCAGTTGTCACAGCTAGAAGATAAGCTCTTGTAGACTGAGCTGGGAACAACCATGCTAACCATGTGCTCCAATTAATGCCTGTTGCAAAGACAAGACAAAGACAAGCATATCTCCATACCTTTGTTGTAGGTGGGTCAGTTTGAGTACAACAAACAGTATGGAACCTAGTATTCTCATCCTTTTCAGAAAATAGAGCAAACAAACAAAAAGTTAAAGTATGGGTCTGTCAGTGGTAGGTGAGATGGTCAGATGCCATGCGTCTGAGATTTTCATAAATGCTTTGTGTCTCATAAAGAATATAAACTGAAGTAAAGGACATCAAGACTGTAAGACTCAAAAAGATATTTCAGAGAAATGCTTTGCAATGATGAATAATTTGAATATACTATGTTCTGTTAGAGAATATATTAAAATAATAATCTTCTAAGATTTTAGTAAGATTGTTAGGCAATAGGCAATTTGCCAATAAATTATGTCTAAAATGTTAAGAATCAGAAAAGGATTTTATAAACTTAAAGACAGATATATTCCAAGACAGATAGAACTGACAAAGTAAAAAGTACAAGTACAAACTGACAGTGAAGTCGAATGCAATAGAACATGCAATTCGACTGAAGAAATAGGCATGATTCGACTTCAAGAAATAAGGTAATTCGACTATAGTAGTGAAGACATCAATCGAATGTAGTGTAAGGCAACATTCGGCTGTATGAGTCAAAGTCGTGAGTCGAATACAGTGTAAAGGACATTCGACTGTGTGAGTCGAAGTCATGAGTCGAATACAGTGTAAAGGACATTCGACTGTGTGAGTCGAAGTCATGAGTCGAATACAGTGTAAAGGACATTCGACTGTGTGAGTCGAATGTTATGAGTTGAATACAATGTAAAGGACATTCGACTGTGTGAGTTGAAGTCATGAGTCGAATACAGTGTAAAGGACATTCGACTGTGTGAGTCGAAGTCATGAGTCGAATACAGTGTAAAGGATATTCGACTGTGTGAGTCGAATGTTATGAGTCGAATACAGTGTAAAGGACATTCGACTGTGTGAGTCGAATGTTAAGTAAAATTGTGGACTTAGAAAATATTCGCAGGACTTGTGACTGAGTTTCTGAAGGAGTCGGATTTTGCAGTCGAATATATCAGTCGGATACAGTAGGCTATAGAGATAGTTCTGTGGCCTTAGAAAATTTTGAGTATTCAGGATATTGTATCTATATAGAATTTGTGACATATATATTTTGGAAAACACATATTTAAGATTTGTCATAGCAAAAACATTATTCATAAGTATTTAAAAGAAACTTTGGATTTCTTAGGGGCCGTTGCTCAACATTGGGAGGTGTTGAGGATGGAGAGGATGAGGGCAGATGGCCCTCTTACCCAGCCCTGTGTAGCAGGTGGGATGCGGAGGCGACTGCCTTCGTGTTCCATGGGGACATATGATCCCCAGCCTGGAGGATGTTAGCAAATCACAGGCTTGAGGGTATATGGGCGTCTGGTGAGTGGGTTCACCTACCCGTGTTACCAGGGGATAGCACGCCGACTCTTAGACTTGACTGTAGGTCCTAGGTCCTCTCTCATCCTAGGATAGATTTGCAAGAGAGTCTGGGATTGGTTCAGACGGGCAGGGAGGTGGCAGAGACGGTGGACGAGTAGCTACAGAGACTGGTGAGGGGATGCGGGGAGACCCTAGCTAGTGAGCCAGGGGCCCAGGAAGACCTGGACTTGCGCCGCTTCCTCACGTTCTTCCTTAGTAGACTTCTGTTTGCTACGAGGGGCGATGCGGTCCACTGTTGGTTCCTGCCGCTGTTGGAGGACTTAGGTCAGGTGGAGGAGTACGTGTGTGGAGCTGCATTCCTGGCGCACCAGTTCGAGAGTTTGGGCTCCTCCGACCGGCAGACGTCGATCACCGGCTTCTACCCTTTCCTTCAGGTACACTTCTCTTCGTATTGCCTCTTTACTTTAACTGCCTTTATATTACAACTGTGATCTGACTGTGGCTTCATATTCTTGCAGGTCTGGAACTATCTCCACCTCCCTAGCCCGAGGAGGGGGACCTTGGAGCGACAGGGCCTTGTGCCCCTAGCTCGGCATTGGGTGCCGTGCCGAGACACGCACCCATTGGAGGAGCAGTTGGCATCCATCCTGGACGCGATCGACGTCTACCCCCAGCTAGATGTGAGTATCCTACCCTCTCTCTTAGTTCAATTTGATTTATTTAAGTGCTCGGCTACTAACAAGATGTGCTTTTGATGTGCAGGTGGTCTGACAGCCATATCTAGAGGAGGGGGACGAGGGACAACCCTGGTTGGAGCAGGCCCGACCCTACTTTGGTAGGGCGCTATGGGTCTATGCTCTAAACCTTATGCTACCTCTCCATCTGCACCTGACTCAGAGGTCCCTCGGTCTCCGCCAGAGTGCCGTGGAGTTCCCCAGTCGAGGCTGGACCCCTAGGCCTGGCCGAAGCTTCCGGGGGCTCCATGACACCACAGACTGGCACGAGAGGGCCCGCGAGCAGGTCGCGGATTAGGAGCACTGGGGCAGATGAGTTCGGTCCGACGTCGAGTCAGACGACGCCTACCTGCAGTCCTTTGCCTTGAAATATGGGGCGAGGGTCTACAGGGGCGCGAGGCAACAAGTAGACTTCTAACTCCAGACTTTGTGATTTATTATTTGAATTGAATTGAGTTGACACAGTTTGATGACTTGCAGGTGGATGTAGCCAGGCAGATTGCCTCACTCCAGGCCTTGCTGCACTCTGCAGTGTAGGATCAAGAAGCGGCTCGGAGATAGACAGAGCAACTGGTAAGTACTTACTCAGACTTTAGTAGCTTACCGATAATTTCAGCTTATTGAGGAGTTAATGAGTGTTCTATGTGCAGCGTGTGGAGTTGGAGAGACTGAGGGCGTCACAGGCAGGGGCGTCCTCATCTCGAGCAGTAGCAGAGGCACCTCACTCAGACTAAGCGGACCAGCTGGCTAGCGCAGTGAGGAGAGCTGAGGAGGCAGAGACAGAACTGGCAGAGAGGGTAAGTGTGACATAGACCTGAACTTAATTCGATTTAGATTTGGCACTGACATGCTTTGGCACAGGTGACAGAGCTGAGGACCGCCACTGGGAAGGCGACCCACTGGCGCGAGGAGGCTGACATGGTGGAAGCATCGGTCGCCTAGTGGCATCTTCAGGTGGAGACGGCGGCAACAGAGGCAGATCAGCTGCGCACCCAGGTAGGGGAGCTGACTAGAGAGTTGGTGACACTGCATGCGTAGGGGTCATCCGCAGACCAGACGGAGCTGGCCCGACTACGCACAGAGACGATCGTGCAGCAGGGCCGGATTGAAGAGCTCCGGAGTTGCATGGCGATGATGAGCCAGGCAGTCCGAAGTTGGAGTAGGAGCGGCGCGAGTGGAGCTAGCGGAGCGAGTGGTGCCTCCGTCAGGCAGTACTTGGCAGGTTCCTCTAGCCGTCGGAGGAACGAGGAGGAGGAGAGACGCCGGGCAGGAGAGACTAGTGCCCGGAGCGGTAGGGGTGCTGGCGAGATGCCACCCCCACCCGAGAGGCAGGAGGGATCCGGGGAGAGTGGTGGTGAGCAGTGAGGAGTTTGTGAACCACCTCCCCTTTATCTCTATACATGATGCTTTTATTAGTGAACTTTTATCTTTTGTGCCAAAATTTGTGATTTGAATGATCGAATTGTGATTGACACTTGTGAGAGATGAGATCCGAGCAAGCGTGTGAGAGTGAGCGAGAGGAAACTAAGTACATCGTTGTGTTGTTCAAGAGGTTCTACCCTTGCACACTTAACAAAACAAGTTAGATCTGCTCTTTGGCTCAGCCCCTTGCATTGAGCAAGGAATGACTTAAACTTCGTAATAGTCAAGAGGCTGAGCCTTTTCAAATAGGTGGAAAGTAAATGGAAATAATGCATGCTAAAAGACAGCGATATGTACATTTACTTTTTTTTTTATTTTGAAACTTTCTAATTTTTTTTGGAATTTTGAGATTTTAAGATTTTCTGATTTTTTTGGATTTTGGAAATTTCTGATTTTTTTATTTTAGGATTTTCTGATTTTTTTTGGATTTTCTGATTTTTTTGGATTTTGGGATTTTCTGATTTTTTTAGATTTTGAGATTTTCTGAAATTTTTGGATTTTGAGATTTTCTATTTTTTTTTTGGATTTTGAGATTTTCTATTTTATTTTTGGATTTTGGGATTTTCTGATTTTTTGTTGGATTTTGGGATTTTCTCTAGCGACACCTTTTGCATTTGGACAGTTGGTTGTAACCTCACCTCCCTTTTTAACTGTTAAATACCCTCTGGGTGCGGTGTGCATTTGTTTTGTTTTTGGCTCCCTTATGGCTGATTGCCCCTAGTCACTAGTGTTTCTACACAGACCAAGTGTGGGAGTGCTTCGGTCATAAGTGAGGATAAGACTTGGCGTTGGTGCTTGGGACACTAGCTTGTTTGACTCACGAGGGTGTATCCCACATGGATTCCGTCTGTTGTCCAGAGACTTTGTGGCCTTTGCTTTTACTTGGGGCATGTGTACGACCGGGCTCAAGGGCGTCCCGCAGGGCACTATACTGCCACTCTTTGCCATGCCCCTATTCTTATTTTCTTTTACTAATTTATTGTTCTTTTGTTATTTCTTCTTTCTTTGACACTGACCGTCTCTCTTTGAGACTTCATACACACATGATTTACACCCTCATTTGTCTACAAGTTAGCGTCCTTTTGCCCTTAGACCTTGTCGAGCAGGAAAAGAAAAGACCTTCGCTCTCCTATACTAAGGCTAAGTAGGAACACATGTGTCTAAGGGAAATTGACCGCGGGTTGCCGTGTTATGTGTGTGTTGACCAAACCCGGGGGGGGGGGGGGGGTACCTGGCAGGAATAAGACAGATCTGAGACTCACAACAGCTAGCGTTCCTTTGAAAAATGGCGCCACTATCGAAAATCTTTTATTAATGATAGAATCTTTTAAGGTACAATGGGTGAGAGAGCTCCTCACCCTCGGCATTTACTAACCTATACGCGTTCCCAGGGTACACATCCTTGATGACGTACGACCCTTCCCAGTTTGCTTGCAATTTTGACCTAGGACCTCCAGGTTTTATGAAAATTCGCTTCAAGACCATGTCTCCTTCTTGAAATTTGTGTTCAATCACTTTCTTTTGAAAAGATCTTGAGAGTCTATTTTGATATGAAAGTACATGATCGGCTGCAGCTAGACGCCGCTCGTCTAGGAGTTCCAGCTGTGTAAGTAACGCCTCTCGACGTTCATCGACATTAAGTTCTTTGTCTAGCTACACCCTTAGCGAAGGAATGAGGATCTCATGTGGACATACCGTCTCCATCCCATAGGTAAGTGAAAAGGGAGTTTGCCCTGTGGGCGTGCGGACGGAAGTACGGTAGGCCCATAGAGCCTCAATTAATTTTTCAGGCCAATCAGCAAATTTATGAAACTCACAAGTTTTCTTTAGAATTTTCAAAAGTGTTTTGTTTGAGGCTTTGGCTTGACCATTGCCCTGTGGATAATACGGAGACAAATGATGCAAAGAAATGTTGAATTTCTTACATAAGTCCTGAAGCTCTTGAGATGTGAAATGGGGTCCGTTGTCGGTAATGATGCCGCTTGACACTCCAAACCGCGAGATGATGTTCTTCATGATGAACCTGCACATGGTTGAACCTTTGATTTCTGCAAATGCTTCAGCTTCGGCCCACTTAGTGAAATACTCAGTTGTAGTGAGAATGAAAGATTTTTGTTTGATTTGAGCATTGGGATCACCAAGAGGTCTAATGATATCAAAGGCCCACATGGAAAATGGCCAAGGGGAAGATAGTGGGTGCAAGGAGGAGGATGGAGCATGAATTTTATCGGCATGGAGCTGGCACTTTAGACACCTACGGACGTAGATGGCACAATCTTCTTCTAGGGTTGGCCAGTAATAGCCCTACCTAAGGATTTTCTTAGCTAGCATTTGGCTATTCACATGCCCTCCACACTCACTGAAGTGGGCTCCTTCCAGTACCTTCCAGGCTTCTTCGTCTGAAAAACATCTGAGGAGCATCCCATTTAGAGCGCATCTATACAACACTTCTCCAACGATGGCATACCTTAGCGCTGCTCTACGGATGTCTCTCCTATCTTCAGCTTCAGCTTCTTCTGGGAAGGTACCGTCCTTGCAGTGTTGCTCGATCTTGTGGTACCATGGCCTTTCTTCCTCCATCATTTCTCCTAGCTCCATAAGCAATACCTCCTTCACTTCTCTTCTTTCCTCCTTCAAGACTAAGGAGGTCCTGAGGTTATTGAACCAAGGATCTTAAGTGGAGGGTGCTTCTAACCTCTGAACAATAACAGTCTTAGCGCTGCGGCTGAGAGGGAAGGAGAGAGATAAGGCCAAAGATGCTAGGGCATCGGCCAGAATGTTCTGAGAGCGAGGAGTGTGAATGTAGATGAGCTTGCGGAATTGCTTGGCTAGGAGAGTGACCATATCTTGATAAGGCTTGAGCTTAGGGTCACGAGTGCGGTAGGTAGAAAGGACCTACCAAAGGACAAGTTGAGAGTCTCCTATGATCTTGTGGTGACGCGTGCCTAAGAGATAGGCAAGCTTTAGACCGGCTAGGAGAGCCTTATACTCAGAGACATTATTGGTGGCAGGGAATTGGAGTTGATAGGCCAGCGGAATGGTGATCCCTTCTGGGGTGAGCAAGATAGCACCTATGCCCCGTCCCTAGAATTGAGAGCTCCATCGAAATGGAGTGACCAGAAGGGGTCGCGAGAGATGAGTGACATGTTTTCATCAGGAAATTCTTCCTGGACCGTGTCACTATGAGGAAGAGGAAGGTGAGCAAGGTGCTCAGCAATGGCATATCCTTTTATAGCCTTCTGGACTACAAAGGTGATATCGAATTGAGACAAGAAGCTCTGTCAATACGCCAATATGTCAGCGAGGACTGGCTTCTCCAGGAGATACCTAATAGGATCCATTCTAGAAATCAAGTTTACCTAATGGGCTAAGAAGTAGTGCTTCAATTTCTGCACTACCCACACTAGCGCTGCACATGTTTTCTCCATTGTGGTAAGCTTGAGCTCAGAAGGATTGAAGAGCCTAGATAGGTAATAGACTGCCCTTTCTTTGCCAGAATCATCATGTTGGGAAAGGACAACTCCTAGAGAGTCCTCAATAGTCGATAGATATAGGATTAGGGGTTTTTCTGGGACAGGCGTCTGCAGCACGGGCGGATTCATAAGATAATTCTTGAGCTCATTAAAGGCTTCTTGGCATTTAGCGTTCCGTTCGAATTTGGCTCCTCCTTTTAACAGTTCATAGAAGGGACGACACCTTTGAGAATGCTGAGATATAAATCTCCTTATGAACTGTAGCCGACCAATCAGTCCTCGAAGCTCAGATATGTTCTTAGGAGGAGGCATCTCATTTATTGCCTTAGCCTTGTTTAGGTCTATTTGAATCCCTCGCTTGCTGACTATAAAACCTAGTAGCTTGCCTGAGGAAACCCCAAATACACACTTCTTCGGATTCATCTTCAATTGGTACTCTTGTGCGCGACGAAACACTTTGGCAAGCACGGAGGAGTGTTCTCTTCGGGTCCGAGACTTCACCACAATATCTTCTACGTAAACCTCAACATCAATATGAATCATATCGTGGAAGATTGCTAACATTGCCCTTTGATAAGTGGCGCCGGCATTCTTCAATCCAAACGGCATGACAACAAGCAATTAGTTCCCCAGGGTATGGTGAAGGAGGTTTTCTCTTGGTCCTCCGGGGCTAGACGGATTTGGTTATATCCTGAGTAACCATCCATGAATGATAGGGTCTCATACCCAGCGGTGTTATCAATTAAAACATCCAAATGAGGTAACGGGAAATCGTCCTTTGGACATGCCCTGTTCAAGTCCCAGAAGTCGATGCAGATTCGAACTCTTCTGTCCTTCTTCATTACTGAGACTATATTAGCCACCCACAAAGGATAGAGGACTACACGTGAACTTAGCCTTGTGTAGTTTATCGATCTCCTCCTTCATCTTCAAAGCAATGTGGGGGTGGAATCGTCTCAACTTTTGTTTAATGGCTATTGCCCCTGGCTTCAAGTTCAACCTTTGTTCCACCAATTTGCGGTCAATGCTGGGCATGTCATCGTACGACTAGGCAAAAGAATCCTTGAACTCCCTTAGCATCTCTATAAGTGCTTCTTCTTCTTCAGGAGGGAGATTGGAAGCTATAGTCAAGATCCTGGGTTCTTCTTCTGTCCCAATATTTACCTCTTTGGTGGGTTTGTCCACTACCGATGTGGGTTCACCAAATCTCCTCATGCCACTGGCGTACATCTTGGCAGCGTCTTCTACCTCACCATCTTCTTCATTCACTGGGTCCTCCTCGGTTAAGATTTCATAAACTCCAAATCCGTCATCTAGCCCCTCCTCTTCATGCTGAGCTTCTATGTTCAGAATGACAGCTTCCTAGATGAACTCTTCGATAGCTAGAAGAGTGCCACACCGTTGCACCAGATCCATTAAATATCTACGCGGTATGCCACTACCCTTAATCTTCCTAGATAGGGACAGGGACTTGCTAGACTCTACCCTTGAACCTAAACTAGGGTTGATATTTATAGAGGACTTTGGAGAAGTGTCCAAAGGTTTATTGGAAGGGAAAGGAAGGGGTGCGACACGGCCGCAGGGGTCCTCCGATGGGTCTGGAGGCAAGGGCAGGCCACCCGAGCTCAGGGTGCCTACAGCAGAGTTAGGGTGCAGGGGAACAGAAGGTCCCTCTCCCAAATCGCCCAACGTGAGCATGCTGGTCAGTGAGTGAGGATCACTATTCAAGCAGAAAGAAGGGCGGGGATCGCTGCCGAAGGAGGAAGAGCACACAGATGACGGGGATCGCCGTCAAGAGAGGGGGAACACGAGGATGCAGATTTCCGTCCGGGAGTTGAAAATAGGGAGTGACGGGGATCACCGTCAAGAGCGAGAGAACACGGGGATGTGGATCGCCGTCCAGGAGTTGAAAGCGGGGAATGACGGGGATCGCCGTCAAGAGTGAGAGAACATGGGGACGGGGATCGCCGTCCGAGAGTTGAAAGCGGGGAATGACGGGGATCGTCGACAGAAGCGGGGAAATCAATGGAAATGGAAGTGGGGGTTGCTCGCACGATTGCCCCTACTTTTCGCGAGTTATTTGATCAGACTCATAAGCGGAAGGGGACGGATGACTATGTCAGCGAGAGTGCTCGCACAATTGCTGTAAGTCAAGCTATAAATTTTGAATTCAATTAAGATATTAAAATAATTTGTTTTCAATAATTTAATTTAATTTGTTCTGCAGGAGACCTATGACAGGACGATGGCGGATCGCTATGTAGAGGGCACTCCCCAGCCAGACTTGGATTCGGAGGCTTGGGTCGACGCAGTGGGAGGGTCGCGTGTACGGATTTGGGGACAGCCTGGATACTACTCCTGTGTTGTCCTCATATGCGAGTTCGGTCGCTCCTCCGGCAAACACGAGTTCATCTGCTGCGCCGCCCGTCAGTGATGTAGAGGAGATGAGAACCCTCATTCGGGAAGAGCTATGGGAAGAGCTACGGACGCACTTCGGTGATATAGTTCAGAAGTTGATCTCAGCCATGCAGGGAGTACGCCCCTCACAGCCAGCCCCTTAGGTCAGTATTAGTATTAATTTCATATACTTTGAATGAAATGAAACCACTAAAGAATGTCAAAACATAAGTTGAAATGACGGATCTAAAAAAAACCCAAGTCTAAAGGGTCAAAACACACAACCTGGGGTCCAAAATCCCAAATAGGGATCTGATCGGCGTGCCGTTCACTCCAACATGACCGGGTGGGTTCAATTGACATGTGCGAACTGACAGAATCCGATTTGGATTCCAGGATTGGGTTGGGCGTTGAAATGACGGATCTACAAAAAACCCAAGTCTAAAGGGTCAAAACACACAACCCGGGGGTCCAAAATCTAAAATAGGGATCTGATCGGTGTGCCGTTCGCTCCGACACGACCGGGTGGGTTCAATTGATGTGTGCAAACTGACGGAATCCGATTTGGATTCCCGGATTGGGTTGGGCGTTGAAATGACGGATCTAAAAAAAACCCTGAGTCTAAATGGTCAAAACACAACCTGGGGGCCCAAAAACCCAAATAGGGATCCGATCGGCGTGCCGTTTGCTCCGACACGACCGAGTGGGTTCAATTGACGTGTGCGAACTGACGGAATCCGATTTGGATTCCCGGATTGGGTTGGTCATTGAAATGATGGATCTAAAAAAAACCCAAGTCTAGAGGGTCAAAACACACAACCTGGGGGTCCAAAATCCAAAATAGGGATCTGATCAACATGCCGTTCGCTCCGACACGACCAGGTGGTTTCAATTGACGTGTGCGAACTGACGGAATCTGATTTGGATTCCCGGATTGGGTTGGACATTGAAACGATGGATCTAAAAAAAACCCTAGTCTAAAAGATTAAAACACAAAACCCAGGGGTCCAAAATCCCAAATAGGGATCTAATCGGCGTGCCGTTCGCTCCAACACGACCGGGTGGGTTCAATTGATGTGTGCGAACTAACGGAATCCGATTTGGATTCCCGGATTGGGTTGGGCGTTGAAATGATGGATCTAAAAAAAACCCAAGTCTAAAAGATTAAAACACACAACTCGGGGGTCCAAAATCCAAAATCGGGATCTGATCGGCGTGTCGTTTGCTCCGACACGACCGGGTGGTTCAATTGACGTGTGCGAACTGACGGAATCCAATTTGGATTCCCATATTGGGTTGGGCATTGGAATGACAGATCTAAAAAAACCCAAGTCTAAAGGGTCAAAACACACAACCCGGGGGTCCAAAATCCAAAATAGGGATCTGATCAGCGTGCTGTTTGCTCTGACACGACGGGTGGGTTCAATTGACATGTGCGAACTGACGGAATCCGATTTGGATTCCAGAATTGGGTTGGGCGTTGAAATGACGGATCTAAAAAAAACCTAAGTCTAAAAGATTAAAACACACAACCCGGGGGTCCAAAATCCCAAATAGGGATCTGATCGGCCGTTCACTCTGACACGACCGGGTGAGTTCAACTGACGTGCGCGAACTGACGGAATCCGATTTGGATTCCCGGATTGGGTTGGACATTGAAATGACGGATCTAAAAAAAACCTGTCTAAAAGATTAAAACACACAACCCGGGGGTCCAAAATCCTAAATAGGGATCTGATCGGCGTGCCGTTCACTCCAACACGACTGAGTGGGTTCAATTGACGTGTGCGAACTGACGGAATCCGATTTGGATTCCTGGATTGGGTTGGGCATTGAAATGACAGATCTAAAAAAACCCAAGTCTAAAGGGTCAAAACACACAACCCGAGGGTCCAAAATCCAAAATAAGGATCTAATCAGCGTGCTGTTCGCTCCGACACGACCGGGTGGGTTCAATTGACATGTGCGAACTGACGGAATCCGATTTGGATTCCCGGATGGGTTGGGCGTTGAAATGACGGATCTAAAAAAAAACTAAGTCTAAAAGATTAAAACACACAACCAGGGGGTCCAAAATCCCAAATAGGGATCTGATCGGCGTGCCGTTCACTCTGACACGACCGGGTGGGTTCAACTGACATGCGCGAACTGACGGAATCCGATTTGGATTCCCGGATTGGGTTGGCATTGAAATGACGGATCGAAAAAAAACCCGTCTAAAAGATTAAAACACACAACCCGGGGGTCCAAAATCCCAAATAGGGATTTGATCGGCATGCCGTTCACTCCAACACGACCGAGTGGGTTCAATTGACGTGTGCGAACTGACGGAATCTGATTTGGATTCCCGGATTGGGTTGGAAGTTGAAACGACGGATCTAAAAAAACCCAAGTCTAAAGGGTCAAAACACACAACCCGGGGGTCCAAAATCCCAAATAGGGATCTGATCGGCGTGCCGTTTGCTCCGACACGACCGGGTGGGTTCAATTGACGTGTGCGAACTGACGGAATCTGATTTGGATTCCCAGATTGGGTTGGGCGTTGAAATGATGGATCTAAAAAAACCCAAGTCTAAAGGGTTAAAACACACAACCCGGGGGTCCAAAATCCCAAATAGGGATCTGATCGTCGTGCCGTTCGCTCCGACACGACCGGGTGGGTTCAATTGACGTGTGCGAACTGACGAAATCCAATTTGGATTACCGGATTGGGTTGGGCATTGAAATGACAGATCTAAAAAAACCCAAGAAACGACAGATCTAAAAATAGTTTCTAATTCAACTTGAGAAATAATCACATATTTTAAATTTAATTTTTGAAAATAATGTATGTATATTATTTTTATTAATGTTTCTCATATTAATTTTTTTTAATATAGGATCCACCTCCGGCACCTGACGATCACGAGGTGGGGACATCAGACGATCCAGCAGATCTGTCCTGATTTTTTGTATTTATTATTATGTATGATTTTATATTTGTTATATTTTATGATTTTATGTTGATTGTGAGTATTTGTGAAATTTATGAATATTGTAGCAGGTTTGAAATCATTGTTGTGTATCTATTTTTTAAAAAAAAATTACAGAACTTTCCGACGGATAGTATTCCTTCGGAAAATAGATATTACCGATGGAAATTACCCGTCGGCATTTCTATCTAAAGTTCTGATGGATTGATTTCCGACAGATTTGTTGGTCAGAATTTACCGACGGAAATGCTAACGGAAAAGTCCGTCGGTCAATACTGACCAAATTTCCTACAAAACTTTCCGACGGTTTCAGTCGAAAATTTCCGACCCATTTTCCGACGGATATTTCGGTCGGTATTTTCGACATATTTTCGACAGAATCTTTTGCCGTCGGTAATTTCTGACCAGTTGTTTCCGACGGATCAGTTCCGACGACGTTCGACGGAAAGCTGTCAGAAGTCTCTGTTTCCGACGGATTGCCGTCAGATTTCGACGGATTGTGTCCGTCGGAAATCCCGCAATTGCTTGTAGGGATGTAATGCATTCCTATCTAAGAAAAAAAATAACGTGCATGAAGAATGAAATGAGGGTGAAGAGGGGAAGAAGGAGCCCCAATAGGGGCGACTCCCTGGCTGCTATGTGGTGTCCTTGGGTGCTGGAGAAGCCTCAGAAGTCGCCCTCTCCTCCTCCAAGCTCCATGGATGAAGAATGTTGCATGGCTTGATGAAGAAGATAAGGTGAAATGTGAAGGAAAGGGTGAGCCATGAGCTAAGGGTCAAGTCCAGAGAAAAATTGGCAGCACTTCGTGGTAGAATTCGGGCTCTCCTCCCTCTGAAGAAGAAGCCTTGCTTATATAGAAGAGGAGAGAGAAAATCCCATCATTAAGTGATAATGACCCAAAATGAGTTGATAAAATGATGTAAATCCAGATGGGAGAGTCCTAGGGCGGTCCCCAAGGGTCCTGGAACCTCAAACTGCGGCCATGGGGGTTGGGAGGTTGCCTAGGATAGAGATAAGGCCATTGGAGGATAAATAGGATGTGGTTGCGGAGGCTAGCGCACGCGGCTGTAGTCGCGACGGGTCATAGGGGCGCGACAGATAGTCATGACGGCCATGATGGTCGCGACCCCAAAGGCACGTGCATGGATATGCATGGGCTGTCGCGACAGTCAAGGGAGGCGCGACAAGGATAACGCGACGCCACGACCCGTCGCATCAAGGAAAATTGATTATTCTCAAAATATAGATCAATTATAAGGGAGAATAATGGACAATTAAGCATGAGGACTCTCTAAAAAGATAATTGGACGGGATAATCTAAAAATTAGACCTTTAATGAGCTCAAAATAAGGCTAATCAATGGGCTCAAGGTGAGTGACCACTTGGGGCTTATTAAGAGAACAAGAAATGTGGTTCGACTTATAGGCCAAAATCGGGTGTCTACACTGTCTCACCTGTACGCCGAAGCAAGTACGAGTCTTCTAAAAAGACCCAGCAAGCAATCTAAAGATAACATTCTTACACATATCACACACATGCTAAACTATTAAACAATAAGGAAACACATGCTATCTTTTAAATAATAAACAAAATTCATGGCACATGCTTTATAATAATTTACAATATACATAACCTCCTAAACTTGCTTTCTATACATGCTAATTCACTCGATTCATATTGCAAATCATAATTCATATTAATCATATTGTCAACATAATCAAATATCCATGAATGACCTATAGCATGCTTTCTACATACAATAATATAACATGATTCATGGTCTCATACTTTATTCAAATCATTGCACAATTCTACAATTTAAATCATGGAAATGTGTACTGATGATCAGTCTGTCTCCATATAATTTTAATTAATTATATATTATTTTGGTGATTAACAAAACCCTATCAAAGTTCTCTAACATATATTCCATAAGTCTTAAGTACAGGAAATACTCCAAGCTCAATCAAGCCAATATTGGTAAGTATCATATTTCTAAAGCGTTAATTATTTCAAGATTATATTGAAGGGTTATGCGGAAATACACAATATGGTAATCTAGAAGGGGGGGGGGGGGGGGGGGGTTGAATAGATTACGACAATTTTAAACTATTGATGGGTTCTTTTCGATGCTACAGCAATCTCAAAGACACTTGATTAGAATTCGATTAAGTATGAGACCGCTTGAGTTGATTTAAATGAGAACAGGGAATCAAACGTGCGTATGAACACCGTGCCTACCAATCATCTATCGCAAAACGCGAACAAACCACAGGACACGATGATTTAAGGTGGTTCGGAGTACACAACTCGTGTATCCTACATCCACCGTCCACACACACACGCAGAAACGACTGCTTATGAGTGAATTCAACACTACAACTCAACCACACACACGTTGTCTGATGAAGCACGATCAGAACAACCACAAATACGTGAATCAAGCACAAGGGATGCTCGAAACACAACCACACACACACACGATGGAATGGAACTTATGAAATGGAGAAGAGTTAGGAATTAGGGAACAAATTCGGTTGGAATTCTTCTCGTGGATCGTCCAAACGCTCTTCAAACTTCGATTGGATGTAGATTGATCGATGTAGAAGGTTGGATTGACGACGATCCGGCTTCAGCTCCGCATAGATGGTGATTCCACGATGATCTGGGTGGAAGGTTGAAGCAGAGCAGCAATTTGGGGCTTTTCTTCTTGGTCCCTTGGAGGCTCTTGGATGGGAGGCTGCTCTCTGCGAATTTGGCTCCAAAAGGATGCTTATATAGTGTTAGGTAAAGGTGGGGGTCGTGGAGGAAGGAAACACCCAAGTGGGGCCGGATTTGGAAACACAAAATCTCATGTTTCCGTCGTCTGTCGACAGGTGCACTTTCATCTGTCGACAGGCGCACTCAGGCTGAGAACTGGGTTTCAGGAAAATGAGTTTCTGAGTGTATCTGTCGACAGGCAGTTTGCATCTGTCGACAGATGCACTCAGGAATAGAAAACCTGAGCTCTGTCCTGGGTTGTCTGTGTGTATCTGTCGACAGGTACATTGCATCTGTCGACAGATACACTCAGAGATGCAAACCTGAGTTCTGTCTTGGAATGACTGTATGAATCTGTCGACAGGTACACTTCATCTGTCGACAGATGCACCTCTTTGACATATTTTTGTGCCTTTTGCTCAACTCTTCAATGCCTCTTCAATGCTCCATCTTTCATGCTTGTGCACCTACATGCAAATACATTGTTAGTGATGTACATTGTATGATTTAGCAATGTTTAACTCAATCACTTTCATGGTGTTTTTCATGTTAGTTAGCACATCAATTTTGCATTAAATCAATGTTCAAGGATGTTAATGTGATCATAAAAAACATGATATATGGAAAACCATGCTTGTGCACCTACATGCAAATACATTGTTAGTGATGTACATTGTATGATTTAGCAATGTTTAACTCAATCACTTTCATGGTGTTTTTCATGTTAGTTAGCACATCAATTTTGCATTAAATCAATGTTCAAGGATGTTAATGTGATCATCAAAAACATGATATATGGAAAACCCAACATATATTTCTCTAAGCCCACATCGACTTCTGTTGAAAGTCACAACGATTTCCTTCATGTATATCGATTTTAATAGAGCTATACGATTTGATATCATAACGATTCCTTAAGTCATCGTAACAATTCGCTCATTGTAACGATTTGCTCATCGCAACGATTCCTTAAGTCATCATAACGATTTGCTCATCGTAACGATTTGCTCATCACAACGATTCCTTAAGTCATCATAACGATTTGCTCATCGTAACGATTTGCTCATCGCAACGATCCTTAAGTCATCATAATGATTTGCTCATCGTAACGATTTGCTCATCGCAACGATTCCTTAAGTCACCGTAACGATTCGCTCATCATAATGATTTGCTCATCGCAACAATTCCTTAAGTCATCATAACGATTTGCTCATCGTAATGATTTGCTCATCGCAACGATTCCTTAAGTCATCATAACGATTCGCTCATCATAACGATTTGCTCATTGCAACGATTCCTTAAGTCATCGTAACGATTCGCTCATCATAATGATTTGCTCATCGCAACGATTCCTTAAGTCATCATAACGATTTGCTCATCGTAATGATTTGCTCATCGCAACGATTCCTTAAGTCATCATAACGATTTGCTCATCATAACGATTTACTCATCGCAACGATTCCTTAAGTCATCATAACGATTTGCTCATCGTAACGATTTGCTCATCGCAACGATTCCTTAAGTCATCATAACGATTCCCTCATCATAACGATTTGCTTCGCACAACGATTTCTTTAGAGCTCATAACGATTTGCTTCGTGCAACGATTTCTTTAGAGCTCATAACGATTTGCTTCGCGCAATGATTTCTTTAGAGCTCATAACGATTTTCTTCGCACAACGATTTCTTTAGAGCTCATAACGATTTGCTTCGCGCAACGATTTCCTTAGAGCTCATAATGACTTGCTTTCTATAACGATTTGTTTAGTATTCATAACGATTCCTTTAATGAATACAACGATTTGCTTTCTATAATGATTTGTTCAGTATTCATAACGATTCCTTTAATGAATACAACGATTTACTTTCTATAACGACTTATTAAGTGCTCATAACGATTTCTTCAGTAAACACTTGATCACAACGATTTCATAAGTCATATAGGCATCGACTTTATGTTTTATATCGACTTGATATTTATCTTATTTCTAAAAGTGTTGAATAGTCAAAGTCTTCACATATCTATCTGATTGCTGTGCATTTAATGAAGATAGAACGCATCTCTGCATGCATGCAGATGATATCTTTTCATTATCGTGCATATTCTGTTAACATCTTTTAGAACAAGCTATTTGGCATTGCTATTTTGGTGAATATTCACATCAACGTCTTCTGACATCAAGAGACAGTCTAGCTATTTACTGTTCTAGCATTTAATGTATGCAGGGCCCTAAAGACATTTTGTCACACAACGTTGGACCATATAGACGCCAGAAGACCCTATCTCTTTGCGTGCTCAAATGGATAAAAGATTGTTGACTAGAAGCTTTCAAGTGTCAAGCAGTCTAACGTCTACCAAACTAAGAGACAACGGTTACTTCAACGACTATATTTCAAATTGGAAATATAAATACAAGATAGCAGCTCTAGAAGAGATAACATAGAAGAGAGAGACTTACCATCGTAGAACACAAGCTTTGCAGATCTTCTGAAAGAATCCAAGAGCCAAGAATTCAATTCTAGTGTGTCTTTAGCTCTTTGCTCTCTGTGCTGTAATAGAAATCCTAAGAGAGCCAGTGTAGTTCTGAGAGAGTTCCTTGTTTAGATTATTTGCTCTCAGTGCTAGTAGCTTCAGATCTTGACTTGCTAAAGCTTGATCTAGGGGCTTGAATTCCTGCTTATTCTTTTTGTGTTGAAGTTCCCTTCTGTTGTGAAGGAAGACCTGGTGGGGAGCCAGGGTGTTGTGTTCCCTTCTGTTGTGAAGGAAGACCTGGTGAGGGATCCAGGGTGTTGTAGTTCCCTTTGTGTGAAGGAAGACTAGCTAAGCTGGGTGTTGTATTGTCCATAGGGGGACTGTACCCTAGTTAGTGGAATCCTGAGTTGTTGCTCAGGGACTGGACGTAGGACTCCTAAGGAGAGGAGGTCTGAACCAGGATAATTCCTTGTGTTGTGTGTTTGCTTATTGTGTGTTTGTCTTTTATACTAACCTTCTCTAACCTTCATCGAAGAACATCTTTGTATGAATGTTTTTAAGTACAGGTACTAATCGAATACAATTTTGAAAAGGACCCATTCACCCCCCCTCTGGGCTCGTCAACTGGGCAACATGTACAAGGTAATTATCTGGTGCTCTACATCCAATGGTCAGTTCTCTACCAAGTCTGTCTGATCCCTTCTCACATTTGAAACTTCACAGCAGTGGGCAATCCTCTGGACACCTTACATCCCCCTTAAATGGTCTATTTTGCTCTGGCGATTAGCTCTTAATTTTGTCCCAGTGGATGGGACTGTGAAAGACAAAGCTGGAGTGCCTCTCGCCTCCAAGTGTTCATGCTGTCCACACCCGCAAGAAGAGACCGCCTTACACTTATTTTTCAGAAGCAAAATAGCCAATCAGGTCTGGTCTGATCTATCCCATCTTCTGCACTTCAGCAACATGGATGTTACAGTTGTGGCAGATGGTGTGTCTGCTTTCCTTGCACGTCTGGAAAATGCCTCCCCTACTGGTCGCCTAATTCGCTGCACCTTCATGGCAGTCTTGTGGGAGATCTGGTGTAGCCGCAACAGAGCTCGATTCCAAGACCAAGAAATGGCAGCCAAGCACATTATTAATAAAAGTATGCTTTCCATCCACGCAATCTACACCTCCTTCAAGTTTCAGAAAATTCCACAACCATGGATAAACACTCTTCAGCAAGACACTACTGTGAAGGACAACCTGAAAGCCAGAACCCCAAGTATCGTTCGATGTCTCACCCCCCCGCCGGGGAGACTAAAGCTGAACGTTGACGGGGGATTTAAAGTGGCATCCGGGGAAGCAGGAGGTGGAGGCATCATTCGAGATCATGAGGGCAACATATGCTGTGGTTTTGCACGGACCTACCACGATTTAAACTCAAGTCTTGCTACTGAGGCCATGGCTCTTAAGGACGGCATTACCATTTGCTGTTGCAAAGGAATTTCTGAGGTGTTGGTTGAAATAGACTCTTATAACGTCCTTCAGATTGTGACTGGTCAAATTCCTTGCCCATGGGATTTGGCTTGCACCATGCAAGATATCACTGCCAAGACCCAGAAGTTGAAGGCAGAAATCACACATGCCCCCCGGGAAGCCAACAAAGTTGTGGACTGTTTGGCCGGTTTTGCCTTGTCTTGTCCCCACCTGGTCACTTGGGATTCTTGGGCCGACCTGCCCATTGTAGCTAAGGATCCTTACCATCTTGATAAGGTGGGGCATCCTTCCATTAGGCCCTAGGCCGCCTATGTACTTTCTCTTTTATCATATATGAAAAATCACCTCTAGCCACTTGGGAAGGTAGTGGCCCTCTCACACTGTGAGGTCGCCCCTACCTACTCCTTTTGGTTCGGCTATATTCAAAAAAAAAAAAAATCAATCCTAGCATGATATCTAACAAATTTCACATGCAAATATAACACTTTTTCATACATTAGCTTGCTGTTTTAATGTAAAATTATCATATTCACATGACACTAACACTCGGATTAGATTAAACTATACAACATGATACTAAACATGAGATCACAATGAAATCATATTAACACATGTATGACATGAACATATGCACTTTTACCTTTACTTTCACATGCATTTACTCTCTCATTCACATTTGCTTTCACTTACACACGATTTCACATAGTTTTCTTATAGTTTTCACTTGCACATTCACATGTCACATCACTTGCACTTACCACGTGCCACGTTCACATGTCACTTTACACATTATTCACATTTTACACTTTTTACACTTAATTTTCCGTGACACATAGTCCTAACTACCATCTAGAAGAACACACATAACACATAACACATATCCACCACTTAGGCAATGCAGTGACGAATCTAGGTACTACGTAGACCGGGAGAAGCCCTCTCCACCCTAACCAATGGTACTTGTCTAGCTCCAGGATTTCATCCTAATGCCCTTAGGATAAGACATATATGTTGAGCCTTTCCATAGGGACTTTACTAAAGTACGTCTCTCAGACCTCTATAGTAGCAGTGTCAATATCGGCCAAATTTTACACATTATCACCTTGTCACATGTTTCATTCATTTACATACACATTTTAACTCATTTACATGCACTTTAACATAATTACACATGGTTCAGTTTACAGTACATGATGCTTCTATTCACAGTGATAATTAACTCATAACAACGTCCTAATCCTACTGCTAATCATAGAATTTCACATGATTAAACATAAACATATATATCATGGTCATATGACTTATTAAACTAATAACAGTGCCTACTGTTATCAAAACGGAACAAAAATTTTAACACAGGCTTCAAACAAGTTATATGTCACATATCTAGTTTTTCAGATTTTTCAGAACAAAAAATCTAATTTTAATAATTAAGACAGATTTCAGGCATATTTAGTAAGAAATTCATTAACACATGGTTCACATCAAAACAGTCATACCTAACAGTTTTAAAACCTGAAAACAGTAATCATATGATCATATAAAATTTTTGAAACCCTAACATGTGACAAATCTAAGTATTCGGGATTAAACATAGGTAAATCATGCTTATCTCATTAATATAGAAATTTTAATAAATAACACTATGTACAGAAATTTGAAATATCCTCATGACATGACCTATAGACTGTACTTGACCATATATAAATTTTACAGCATGCATATACACCCAGAATTCCAACAAACATGCTACAGAGATCAAATCAGTCATTCTGTAAAACTTGAAGAACTTGGTGGCACAGGGGTTGCCGCCAACAAGGGTTTAACGACACACGATGTTGCTGCTAACACAAGAAGTTGGTGGCACACAAGTGGCTGCCAACCTTCTGTCTGCAGAAGTGCAGACTGAACACAAAAATACATGAGAAATGGGGTTCCAGGACTCGAATAAAAATCTGGAAAAATACCTAAGACCTAAAGGATATGGGTAGGGATGTAATCCCTAGATCACTTGCCTGAAAATAAATCTACAGAGATCAAATCTTATCGAAGAAGCCCTCCTCGGCCAAGCCAAGAAGGTGCTCAAAACCACTTCAGATCCGGTCCTTCCTGCCGATGTGCTTCAATTCTTGGAGTCGGGGATGCTTCCTTGATGCTTGATGTATCTTCCAGTCGGTGCAGCTCTCCAGAAGACCCTTCCAATCGTCGGATCCAGCTCTTCAAAGATCAGCTTTTCTCACAGAAGCCTTAGGGTTTTTCACAAGAGCAAAAAGACCTAACCTCGCCCAAATCTGGGTGTTTTATAGGCTAAAGGGGTCGGGGTACGCATTCCATTAGGGTTCCTACTGTTAAGGATATGTTTTCTAAACTAGAACCGGAGAAAACGCAGCCGTTTCCAGATCTAAAATCACAGCTTAACTGGGAAATAAGCGTCAACATTTGCTGCCGCTAACAGGGAGTCAGCGTCCATCGATCTGGACGTCAACCTCTCTTGGCCATGCAGTCAACGACACACTTGTTGCCGTTAACATGCAATCAACGCCAATGTTTGTTGACGTTAACTGGAAATTCGACTAGAACACAAAAATGCATCAAAACAATTATACATATACATCATAAACAATTTAATATGTATAGAAAATAAATAGACATCTTATGCATACAATAAACATACATATACATATACATATATACACAACATAATTACATACAATATGCATGGAATAAGTATATATATGCACATTAATAATTAGATACTACATGCACAACATTATTTAATATGCATAGGATTTAAATAAGTACAATATGTACAAAATTAATTAAGTACTTATATCCATATAAATAATATACACATATGCACATTTAAATAAATACAATACATGCACGAAAATAACACACACACAACACACACACACACACACACACACAACACACACACAACACACACCACACACACACACATATATATATTTATACATATTTATGCATATAAGTAACTAAATAATTATAATATGGATAAAATTCGAGGGTCTTGCAAGTTTGAACTCGACACTCGAAAAACCATTCTCCAAATTGACTTAGTGTAAAGAAAGGGAGAAAACCAAGATTATGGTCCAAAATATCAAATACCGGTCTAATCAACACGTCGATCGATCCTACACGATCGAGGTGATGACAGTGACATGTGAGAATTGAGGAAGTGCAAATCGGATTCTCGATTTGAGCTCGGAGCTCAAAGAACGTTGTCCAAATTGACTTATTATAAAGAACAAAAATTACCAACTCGGGGGTCCAATATGTGAAATACCGATCTGATTGGCATGCCGATCGGTCCTAAACCACCAGGGTGATGAAAGGGACATATGATAGTTGACAGAATCCAAATCGAAAACCTAGTTTGAACTTGACGCATAAAGAATTATTCTTTAAATTCACTTAGTGAAAATTCATATATTCTTTATTTAAATTTATAAAAATAAATTAATTATGTTATCTTTATTTATATTTATATTTCTAATGTTAATTATTTTATAATATAAGATCTTCCGGCACATGATGAGCATGAGGCAGACGAAGAGGACGATGCGACATATCTATCTTGATTTTTTTTATTTGTTATATTATTGTTGTGGATGTTTTGTGAATATTTATTGTTGTGGATAAATTTATAGATATTAATTGTTATGGATGAATTTTATGGATATTTATTATTGTAGATGTATTTTATGTATGTATTATATTTTTGAACAGGTTTAAAAATCATGTTCGCTGCTGTTAAAAAAAATCAAATACATTTTTGACAGAATTACCGACGCAATTATTCCCTCAGTAATTCTGACGGATATCTCCCATCGGTGATTCCGTCGGAAACTTTCGATAGAAATTACTGACAGAATAATTCCGTCCGTAATTCCCGATCGAATACCGAAGAAATTGTTCCATCAAAATTCTAACGGATCTAATAATTAAGCTTTCCGATTGTAAAAAGCATCAAGCAACACCTTGTAATCCCAAATGACATTGGGGATGAGCAACCCATTTTGGGACCTTTCTGTCCACAGATTCTACACAACTTTAAATCCTTATTCATACATCATCTCAAGCCAAATTAGGGTATGGTCACACTATCAAACCCTAATATGTCTCATCTTTATGGAATCTTTCTACTCAAAATTAGGTTCACCAAAAAATCATTTTTATAGTAAACTCCCATACCCTAGTCAGGAGTTATTGAGTACAATCTATAGGACATTATTTCTCTAAGTTCATACTGAGAGAAATGATCCTATGTTGTTTGTTTGTTTTTTTTTTTAAATATCGCCAAACCAAAAGGAGAAAGTAGGGGCAACTCACAGTGTGAGAGGGCCACTACCCTCACCAAGTGGCTAAAATTTATAATAATCATGAAGAGAGGAAAGTAGAGGAGGGGCGGGTACAAAAGATGGAGCTATGGTCTAAATGTAGGGTACCCCACCTTATCAAGGGGTAGGGACCCTTTACAACCTGTGGTAGACCAGCCCCAGAATCCAAGACTGAAATGTTCAGTGGTGCAGCCGTGACCAGCAAGGGAATGGGCCGCTTGATTAGCTTCACGAGGACATGCTTGATCTGCGCCTTGAGCTTTTGAGTAATTTCAGCCACTTCCTGGATGATGCATGTCAATTCTCACGTCCGGGGGGTGTGACCAGTGACAATGTGCACAAGATTTAAGGAGTCGTCTCCACCATAATGTCCAGGAAATCTTTGCTGCAACAGATCATAAGGCCATCCCTGTAGCACCCCGGAAATTTTAGTATATAAAGGAATCAAATTTAAATAAAAGTGCTGGAGGGACTTCCAAACATTATATATTAAGGACCCAATATCATAATTGGGTCAATGGACATCATTTGGCCCAATAATGAAAGAAAGCTAGAAAATGCAGGGAAATTCGTAACTTTAATTCGGCTGAAATTAGGAAGAGGCAATCTGATTGGATTGGGATGCAATCATGCATTCTTGGCAACCCAATTCGTGCCTATCTATGGTGGGAGGTTTCCTAAAACTCACACACTCTAAGGGAGGAAGGAATCCTCAAAGATAGGAAACTGCACCTGTCAAAACCGCAGCTTAGCTTTCCTAGTTATAATAGGACTCCTAAAACACCATGGTTGCTTAAATACTCTTCACCAAACTCTGGAACGAGTTTTAGAACTTGCTGAGATTGTGTGGAGAAGTTCTTGGTGGCTGGGAGCAGGAGATTATCCACACCAAGTCGTTCTTCTTCCCTGCTTCGTCTGCTGCGACCTGTGCAGACCATCATCTTGAAGTCGACCAAAGGTAGGTCAAACCTAAACCAAACCTTGCAAGGCTTATACCCCTGGAAAGAGGGTCAAGTCTACGTACTAACCCAAGTGGAATTATCAATTCCATGCAGTGTACACGGAGCAGTAAGCGTTTTCCTCCGAGTGATCTGAACTCAAGTTTTCTGGACAAACGAGACTTCTTCAACCCATAAGGTAGGTGTTCTCGGGCCAAGATTAAAGAAACCAATGCAACATGTAGTTCTTTGAGTCTAGGATCATTTTCACTTGATTTGCCTATTTCATGGAGTATTCTTCGTGTATTAGTGATTTTCCCGAAGTCTTGCACAGTTAGGGTTTTTCTCGTTCGTCATATTGTGCACTCGATTTAAGACCAAATTTGACTAAACTTTCTTCATGAAAGTTCTTCCAATGAAGTCACGATCATCTTCTATGTTGGACGTTTTGTCCAAAAGTCCTTGGTTAGAGAGTTACAGGCGTGGGAAGAGAGTCACTGCATGAAACTGGGATTTCGTGTTGCACTTGATTTTCTGTTCTTCATATGTTTTTCGGGATTCGAGACCGAATTAGATAAAACCCTCAACATCAAAGTTCTTCTACTAGTGGTGCTCTTCAATTTTTGTGTTGAAAGTTTTGTCCAAATGTCATTCTTTAGAGAGTTATAAGAGTTAGAAGTGAATCACGCATGAGACGTGTTCTGGTTACACCTGACCATGTGTTTTGTTCTGGGAAGCCACTCGTGTCGACACACCTGTGCCCGTGTCGACCTGCTGTCCCAAAACAGCCCATGGTGTTCTGGGAAGCCACTAGTGTCGACACAGCCTGAGCCCGTGTCCCCTGCTGTCCCAAAACAGCCCAGAAAGTGTTCTGGGAAAGCATCTAGTGTCGACACAGCCCCATCTTGTGTCGACACACTGTCCCAGTTTGACCCAGAAAGTTCTGGGAAGGCATCTAGTGTCGACACAGTCCCATCTTGTGTCGACACACTGTCCCATGTTTTCCAGAAGGTTTTCTGGAAGCTGTCTCTAGTGTCGACACTACTTGATCTCGTGTCGACACAACTTGACCTTTTTGCCTTGTTTTTGATGCACTGTGTCGACACCACCTGGACTAGTGTCGACACTACTTGACCAGTTTTTCATGTTTTTGCTTTATGTTTGAAGCATGGTGTCGACCCAGCAGGTGTGTCGACCTACCTTTGCAAAATATTGCATGTCTTGGGTTTGTTCATTACATAAGTCTATTTAATGACTTAAAAGTGTCTAACCCATTGAAAAATCCTTAATTACATGAATATTATTCTAATTGCTTTCTTAATGATATGATCATACATGAAACTTGTGATTTACTCTTATTACCATTCTAGCTTGCTTTAAATGATAAATTTATCTTAAATCAACCCTATGTAGTTAAATGCATTGTTCATTGCATGCCATCACGTTAAGTGTCCTTTTTTTCGAGAGTTTGAGACCGACGGATTGTGAATTGACACACGTACATTACTCCACACTTTACATCAAGGGCGTGCACTTCTTTTCTCTTCTTGTTCTCGTGAGTATGAATT
>CM024756.1:144751408-144849135 GCA_014218235.1 Colocasia esculenta | reverse complement strand
TCTGAACTCTGTAGTTGTATTTCCTTCTTAGTACTGTTTTCCTACTATATAATGTTTGGCCCCATTTATATGAATTTTCTTCCTACTTGTGCATTTCTCTGCGTTTTTATCCTTTTCTGTTAATGTCACAAGGGAGAGAAAAGGTTATAACAACAGTATATGATACTTATTATTTAAAGATTTTTGTCATTAACAAAAAGGGGGAGAATTGTTGAGCAACTACCTCTAAGATAAACTATATTTTTTCTATGACAAAATCTTTAAATCTATATTAAAACCTTTTTCATTTGAAATAGTATCCTCACAATCTGCTAAGGCCACAACTTTCTCCGAATCCACTATTATATTCGACTCCTTCAGAATAGCCTCAGAAGTCATCGAATTTTTCTAAGTCCACTTTGTTTAGATACCATCGACTGATGACATCGACTCTTACAGTCGAATGTCTTTTCTTAATGATTCGATGATGACTCGACTCTTACAGTCGATGTCTTTTTCTTTATGATTCAACTGATAACTTTCGAATTCTTACAGTCGAATGTCTTTTTCTTTGTGATTCGACTAATGATTTCGACTCTTACAATTGTTTTTTTCTTTGTAATTCGACGGACTTTTACAGCTCTGTATTCGACTAATAACTTCAACTGAATCGAATCTTAGAAATCCTCACCTATTGTAATCGAACAACCATGATCACTCATGAGTCGAAATCACTCTTACTCAATCAACTGTTCACATTCAACTACACTAAAATCTGTACTTGTATCTTTTATACTTGTCAGCTCTATTTTTCTATACTATATGAAGATCATCAAATCTAGTTTGTTTATCTTAAGCAAATTGATGAGGATTGTTGTATGCAAACTTCGAAGAGTATTATTATATTCTGACAGGATTTGACATGTCAGCTTCTAAATTAATTTCCTTTGCTAAACATGTTCTGAAAAGTGTCTCCTTGAAATCTTCAGTCCTGATGTCCTACATTGCCTTATTGTTAGCTTCACAAGACCATAGCATTATGTAAAATTCATATGCATGGCATCTGACCATCTCACCTACCACTGACAGACCCATACTTAACTTTTTGTCTGTCTGACTACTGTCTGTATACTTGTGGGATACTAGGTTCCATGCCTTATACTGAATTTTTTCTGACCCTTACCCTCAAGGGTATGGAGATACTTTTTCTCTTGTGTCTTGTCCTTGCAACAGGCATTTATTGAGCATGTGTTCAGCATGCCTCTCCCTCAGCTACTTGCTACAAGAGCTTATCTTCTAGCTGTTAACAAAATGAAGACCTCGGAAGAAGCATACTTGAAGGCCTATTGGACACTCTTCAAGACCAAGGATCCCAGAATTCCTCCTCAAACGGCTATATTGCAAACAGCCACAAAGCTCCAACGGTCATCCTCTCAACGATCATATTTTTGAAGATTATAAAAGGCTCAAGAGGAAAGACAATAGACAGAGAGACACAGATAGATCATCCTTGAAGTGAGAATTTAAAAGTGCATTCAAGTCCATTCTCCTGAAAGAGCCATTCGAATTCCTCAAGCTCTCTCAAAAGTCTTCATGCTTGACTTCCTCTGAGAGCTTCCTTGTGTTCAGAAAATTATGTGGAGAATTTCTGTTTGTGGGTGGCAATTGTACCGTTTTCAATTCTTTTCAGTCCACCCCTTTTACTTCAGATAGGATTTAGAGTCAATTCTATATTGGTTGTATCCATCTGAAGTCTGTGTGTTTGTGCTCAATTTGAGGCAAACACACCACTGTCAAATTTCCTTGTATTTGTGCAGAAGTCTTTCTCTGCACTTTGCCCCTCTTGTGTAGGGAAGGCCTTGGTGAAAAGCTTTGCTGTACCCCTGTATAGGAAGACTTGCTTGGGAGCAAGTGGTGTTGTAATTCCTCTCAAGGGTGAGAGAAGGCCAAATTCATTGGCAGATTAGTGAAATCTCAAGTGGTTGGCTTGAGGACTGGATGTAGGACTTCCATGTGGGAAGGGCCGAACCAGGATAAAATCTGTGTCCAATTTTCTTGTGTGATTGTTTCCGCCAAGTCTACACTTGAATCACACACATCACTTTGAGTACTAACTTGTTTATTTAGTGCTGTGATTTTCAGAAGAAATTTTAAAAGGTCAAAAGTCCTATTCACCCCCCTCTAGGACTGTTTTGCTTGCCATTTCGATCCAACAGTGGTCGACACACTCCGGCGGAAAGGTCAAAAATCGCAATTTCTAGACATGTGGTTGCTTGGGAAGAGGGGAATTGACATAGGTTTCGTGCCCATGCTCCCCAAGGCACTTTATGGACCTATGGGGCTATAATACCCATGCTCCTTGTACCCCAAAAGGCAAGAGAGCCACACACTTCCTGAAGAACCTTTTGGCGGCTGAAAGGGGGTTTCCAGATCTTGTCCATATCCAGAAGGCAGACCACCTTTCAAGAGGAGGACGTGGGAATCAGGAGAATCTCTGGAGAGAAGCTTGCTGTGCTGAGAGGTAGGGAGCAGATCCAACTAAAGGGAGGCGTAGTAGAAGAAAACTTCTGGCATTTCAGATGCCATCAAAGCAGAGCATCGTGGATTGAAGAAGATCTTCAACGAATTCCTTCAAGCATCTTCAATCCAAGCTTCTGCAAGTCTTCTTCATCAAGGAACATCCATGTCACATCTATTTCATTCATTTTCTTGGAGTGTTCATCCAGGTTTTCATTGTGTGATCTGTGTATGTGTTCTACACAGATCACTTAATTCTGTTTGTTCATTTTCATCATTGTATTGAGATAGATCAGGCTAGAGATCTATTCTCTATTTGAGCTTGTTCTAGCAGAACTTGGATCCTTCATGGTCCAAGGGTTTGGAGCCGTAGTGCTCAGGTTTGGAGCCTTAGTGCTCTGGAGCCGTTGTGCTCAAGTGCTTGTGAGTCGTCGTACTCATAAGTGGTTTGTGAAGTAGGTCGTCGTACCTATCTCCTGGTTTTTCTTTGAGTCATTGTACTCAAAGGGTTTGGAGTCGTGTGCTCCAGTTGTTTCTTGAGTCGTCGTGCTCAAGGGTGTTTGGAGTCGTCATGCTCCAGTGTGAGTTGTACTCATGGTTTTGAGTAGTGTGGCCTCACTGTGTGAGGGGTGACGTAGGAGTCACTGGAGGTGATTTCCGAACCACCTAAAAATCCTCTGTGCAGTGGTTTGAATTGGTTTACCTTTGTATCTCTCTAGATGCATGCATAGGGATTTCGCTCACACTACTAATTGATTTGCTCACACACACTAATCACACTTCAGATCAGTAAATTGTTTGGGTGAATGATCTCTGATTCGAAGTAATTTTGAATTGCTTAAGCTTCCGCATTAATTGGTGTTAGATCTATTCAATCCCCCCTTCTAGATCTGATCCATCCACCATCCGATCCTAACAATTGTATCAGAGCGGTTAATGTCTGTTACTGATCTGATTTGATTACTTCTGTTTGATCTCTGTGTTAATTGCTTGAATTGTTTGCTTGATCTTTCACTGTCTCTGCAGGTTAAACACTCTAATTGTTATATCTAATTCCTTGTCACATTGATTCACTGTGATTAGATCTAATAATATTTTGAGTTTTGGTATAATGGCAAATCTCCTTAATCTGCATGAATTTCCTGTTATAATTCAGAGAAATCACCAGTCTCACTTCATCAAGTTTTCAAGGAAGCACAAAGAAAAGGAGCAAAAGAAATTCACAAGTACTTTATGGCAAACAAGACCCTCATGAATCCAGAAAATCAACAATTCATAAGGTGTGGCTCTCACTGCACATTCCATGAGCTCAGAGCATTCTGCATCCTCTCCATAAAACAAGAGTTCAATGGGTCTACAAGATCAGGTAAATCAATTCCAGATCCATTTATGTATTCTACTCTGATTTGATGAAGATGAAGGATGTCTCATGATAGATTGATTGAAATTTTGTGAAAAGATGCAAAATCTTAATGCAAAGCTGAACACTAAAAATAGAGACTTGAAAAAGACCTTAAAACATTGGCAAGAAGAAAATGAGAATTTGACAATGAAATTGAAAATTAAATTCTGAGAAGAGATTTGGAAGATGAAGTCGAAATCTGTGAAAATAAACTGAAGGGATTGAAAGAAAACCACGAGCTATTGAAATCAAAAGTCATTGATCTGGAAATGAAAATAGAAATTGATTGATCTCAATGAAAACTTCAAATTTGATAATGATCAATTAAACAAACAGATTTCTAACATGGCTCATGATCATCAAATAAATGAAAGATGCAAACAACTTGTTGAAGAAAATAGTCATCTAAAAGGAAGATTGAATGCTTGTTGCATGACAAACCATTGGACAATGATTGTAGCAATTTAAGTAATAAAAATTTCTGATTTGGAAAAACAAATTGCTCAATTTGAAATGAAAAGAACAAGATGAAAAATGGATTGGATGTCATGCTAAACAAGCTTCAAATTTCAGAAAAAGAAGTTGTTGCATTAAAAGCTGAAAACAGAAGCTTCAACATGAATTGAAAAATACTAAATAACAAGTCTTGCTTCTGTGAGAGATAAGAAAAAAAAAAAATAAAACAAAATAACATTTGTTAAAGCTGCTGCAAATAAGAACTCTGCTAATTCTAATGAAAGACTAGTGAAAGTTATTGTTCAGAACAGACAGAGGAAAAGAAAAATGCTACTGTCAAGAACATTCATTTACTTCCTCCATCAGTCCAAAAGCTCCAAGGCAAGTTCCAAATTCACATCATGCCAAGAGCACCAAAAGGTACCTCCTTCTCCTCATGGTAAGCCTACTCACATGAAAAGGAGATTCCAGCAAATGCTACTGCCAAGGTAAGTACCAGGTAAGAAATGCTCTCATTTGCTTTAACTGCAATAAACCTGGTCATCTTGCCAACATTGCTGGATTAGAAATCAAAATTTCAATAAATATGCCAAATCAGTCCAATGCTTTCATTGTCATAAATTGGTCATATTTCTAGGGACTGTTGGTACAGAAATGATTTTGTTGTGCATGCTCAGAAATTCCAATCTAATGCATATGCTCATACACATAGAAATATATCATGTTCATACTGAAAATGTTCAGAAATTTCATGTGTATAGGCATAGAAATGCTGCACAAAATCATTCTGTTTCTGCTTATATTAAAAATCAAAAAAATAGAAAACATCATGAAAACATAGATGCATTGAGCAAGGCAAAAAGAAAATCTGGAACTAATTATGCTCATAGTTCTAACAATGATAGAAATGCATCTATACTAAAAATAAAATCACTTTGGATTCAGAAATCTTTGTTGCACTCTAACATTGATTTCATTGCAGGACCCAAGCAAGTGTGGTCCCCAAAAACAGCTTGATCAGCAAGCTGAGAAGTCTTGCAGCCATACATTGTAATGGATTCAAAATATTGGCTGTGCAAGCAAGAAATGATTGAGAGAAACAGGTAAAATCTTTGAAAATCAATTGAAGTCCTTTCAGGTAAAACTTCTTTATCATTTCAAATTTGAATTGCCTGAATTGAAATGAATGTTTAATTTTTATCTGAAAAATGAGAAATGTTTTTAATGGTACTCCCAGCAATGAACTTTGGTCATAACAATTGGAATCATGTTTGTGTTATCATGCTTGCTTAACTGTGTCCATGATTCGACGTGCATAATCATGTGTGAATTGCTTACTAGCTTTTTCATTCCATGCACATATTAAGGGGGAGTAAATTTGAAAAGTTCAAAAATGTTCTTGAAAATGCAATGAATTTCATGCTAAAACTAAAGAATAATTGACCTTTTGCAGTAACTATGTGGTATATCAATGGTGAAATGTGAAAGGACAAGTTAAGCTTGTCATGAAAACTATCATTCTGCGTGAGAAAAATTCTCCGCCAAGTATCAATAGTCTTTTCCTACATAAAGGTCATCAAGAAAAATGAAAATCTCAAAAACTTATTTTAAGTCTTGGAAACTTTTATCCTTCAATAAATTGCCTGTTAATGCATGCTTGATCATGTTCATATTCTTCTGTGCAAACTACTTTGAATGAACATATCTAAATTGCTTAATGATATCATTTCATATCATGCATATCTTATGGGGTGTGAGTCAAAAGATTCTTTGAGTGAAATGCTGAAGAAATATTCTTTCATATCTGATTTATTAACACTCCCATTCATTTTGTTGACAAATGTTCATGCAAATAATTCCTCACTCTCACATTGCATTGGTATCTTGGTATATCAAATAGTGATTGAAGAAAGACAAGTTAGGCTTGTCTGGACACTTTCACTATGTGTGAGTATATGTCTCCGCCAAGTATCAAGATTCCTTTATGCAATTGTTGAGGGGGAGTATTTGTTGAGGGGGAGTTATTGTCTATTCTTCACTCATTTCTCTTGACATTTGTTGTCTATATTGAGCCCCAATCATCAGATTTTTGAGTCCTTGTGCTATTTTCTTATGAAAGAATTAAAACATTGAAACTAAACTCATTGTGCATTTAGTTTAATTTCAAAGATTCATTATCATTTCAAGGTTAAGCAATCTTAATACTGAATGTTCTTAAAATGATTTGCAAAACACTTGTAGGCACATGAGTGGCTTTACTATTCAACATGTGCATGTTTAAGCATCAATTTTACCACATGTTAAGAATAATTTCTCTAAATTCGTAGTCATGTCTTTTCTGGTCAAAACAATCAAATTTCTGCAAAACATCAAAAGAAATGATCAACAATCTGGAAAGATGCAAACAGAGCAATGCAAATTCTTGAACCACTGAGTAACCAGGCCATTTTCACCTAAAAAGTGATTTGTTTCACGTTAAAAAGTGGAAATCAAAGTTTTCAACTCTGTATAAGATAATAAAAGTTAAACCACTAAGTAATCAGGAGATCTTGCATCTGATCAATGTGATCTCTTGCACTAAAAAGTGAGATTTAACTAATTTATTCTTGTATTCTTTCCCAGTTAAAAATGAAAGAAAATCAAATTGACAAGATGAAAAAGCTTAAGACCTTCATAAAGTTCATGTATACTGAGTTTAGACCTATTATTTTACATTGTGTTAAACTTAAAGCTCCTAACATCCTTGTTAAATATTTCTGCTCACTCATATAGGTCACTTTACTTCACATTTGCTTCATTATTTTAACTACATTCAGTTCCTTATCTCTTGCAATACATTGTGTTGAGTGTGTCTTTGTGATTAAACCTGTGACACAATACCAAAAACACAATCATTTCTCTCATATGTCAATATCACTTTGCCTCATTTATTTTGATCATTTTTTTACCATTCCTTTCCTTCATTTCATTTCTTGATCTCCTACAATCCTTGTTTCTCTCTCTTATCTATCTTTTTGATGTTGTCAAAAAGGGGGAGAAAGGTATCTAGGGGAGAAGTTCTTTAAAGGGGGAGAATATCTAGGGGGAGAAAGGTCTCTAGGTCTAGGGTGCATATAGTCAAGGGGTTTGTTGCAGTCAAGGGAGATTATGCATATGTTTTGTCATCATCAAAAAGGGGGAGATGTTGGGTTGAGTGTGTTTGGAATTTTCTAAAGTTGTATTTTAATGATATCCAATGAACATCACTCATACTTTGATTTTGATGATGACATATGTGATTTGATGATGACATGTTGTGATTTCAATGCGTTAATGGGTGGAACATGTAATGTTCAAACAACATGTCTTGATGATTAATATCTCATATCTTAATGATAATATCTTGTACTAATGATTTATGTGTTTATTTCTCAGGGACAAGCATTTCTTGCAAAGGAAGTGTCGACACCCTCAACTGGTGTCGGACACAATGCTCAAAGCTAAGGCAGAATGGTTGAAGAATGTTGTAGTGTGTGTCAACACTAGACAAGTCGGTCGACTAGAGGCAGCTCCAGAGAACCCTGTCACAGGCCTATATAGCAGGTCGACACCAGATGCAGTAGTGTTCGACACTGGAGGGGGCTTTCCCAGAAGGCCTGTTTTGAGGATTGTCTACAGGGTGTCCGACAGTAGACCAAGTCAGGTCGACACTAGCGATCCTTCCCAGAAGACCATTTTTGCCAGTTTGGGACAGTGTGTCGACACACTCTGAAGTAGTGTCGACACACTCCGGCTGAAAGTCAAAATCGTGATTTCTCTGACACGTGGCTGCTTGGGAATTAGGGGAATTGACCCTAGATTTACGTGCCCATGCTCCCCAAGGCACTTTATGGACATATGGGGCTATAATACCCATGCTCTTGTACCCCAAAGCAAGAGAGCCACACACTTCCTGAAGAACCTTTTTGGCGGCTGTGAAAGGGGGTTTCCAGATCTTGCTCCATCTCCAGAAGTTGCAGACCATCCTTTCAAGAGGAAGGACATGGGGATCAAGGAGAATCTCTAGAGAGAAGCTTGTTGTGTGAGGTAGGGAGCAGATCCAACTAAGAGGAGCAATAGAAGAAGAACTTCTGGCTTTCAGATGCCATCAAAGCAGAGCATCGTGGATGAAGAAGATCTTCAGCGAATTCCTTCAAGCGTCTTCAATCCAAGCTTCTACGTCTTCTTCATCAAGAACATCCAAGTCACATCTATTTCATTCATTTTCTTAGAGTGTTCATCCAGGTTTTCATTGTGTGATCTGTGTATGTGTTCTACCAGATCACTTAATTCTTTGTTTCATTTTTCATCATTGTATTGAGATAGATCGAGGTAGATGATCTATTCTCTATTTGAGCTTGTTCTAGCAGAACTTGGATCCTTCGTGGTCCAAAGGTTTTGAGCCGTAGTGCTCAGGTTTGGAGCCTTAGTGCTCTGGAGCCATGTGCTCAAGTGCTTGTGAGTCGTCGTACTCATAAGTGTTTGTGAGTAGGTCGTCGTACTATCTCCTAGTTTTCTTTGAGTCATTGTACTCAAAGGGTTGGAGTCGTCGTGCACCGTTGTTTCTTGAGTCGTCGTGCTCAAGGGTGTTTGGAGTCGTCGTGCTCCAGTGTGAGTTGTACTCAAGTTTTGAGTAGTGTGGCCTCACTGTGTGAGGGGTGGACGTAGGAGTCACTGGAGGTGATTCCGAACCACCTAAAAAATCCTCTGTGCAGTGGTTTGAATTGTGGTTTTCTTTGTATCTCGCTAGATGCATGCATAGGATTTCGCTCACACTACTAATTGATTTGCTCACACACACTAATCACACTTCAGATCAGTAATTGTTGGGTGAATTGATCTCTGATCGAAGTAATTTTGAATTGCTTAAGCTTCTGCATTAATTGGTGTTAGATCTATTCAACCCCCCCCCCTTCTAGATCTGATCCATCCACCAATCTGAATCCTAAACACCCACAACATAAGAATAAGACAATAAGGAAGATGAAGCCTAAGGGCGAGCTAATGTTACTGTGCATTATAAAACTCCAGACTCTGGCAATGATATGGCCGTGGAGATGAATCCTAGAGTTGATGAGTGGTTGAAGCCAACTCTAAAGAGCAACATCCATGTCGCTATGAATGAAGAGATGATTATAATCTTCAAACTGAGGAGACCTGGAACAGGAGCAATGAGATACCATATTAATACCACTTTCAACAACTCTTTGATCCACTGGGACCGCCCTGTTCAGAATCTTCTAGCAAAACAACGATGCTCTATGGTAAAAGGAATTGTGCTAAATTTTTTGGAGAGTAGGCTGCTTAACTCCCATAGACCTGACAAGGTTATAAGCAGATTTAGAGGAGAAACTATCATCTTGAGAGGCCCCCTAGACACACTTATCCTCTTCATCATTGAGCACCAGCCCTTGTAAAATGCCCCTGGGAAGGATAGATCTAATGGGATAAGAGACATCAGAAAAAGCCTCCTGTAGAGTTGCACTGCCACCCGCATAAGTAGCTTGAAGAAGGTCACAAAACGGCTTATCTCTAAGCCAAATATCTTTTAAAATGTCAATTTTGTTACCCTTCCCATGAATCCATTTGGTATTATTCTGAACAATCATTTCTGCTTCTAACCAACTCTTTTTAGACATGCCAAGAATATTTCTTTTACAACCAGTATGATACCATTTTCTGGCATAAGACGCCCATAAGGAGGAACCATGGCGGATGTTCCAAAGATTTTTAACAGCCAAAGCAATCTGAACATGCCTAAGATTTCGGACACCCAAACCTCCTTCAGCAATAGGACGTTGGATGGTGGACCATGCCACCTAGTGACACCGGCGGATACCATCCGTTCCATTCCAGAAAAAGGCAGCAGACAATCTTTCTATATAATTTGTAATGGATTTCGGGAGAGTAGCGGAAGTTGCCAGATAAACAGGAAGAGAAGAGATCACAGAATTAATTAAAGTAACCCAGCTAACTTGGGATATAGGTCTCGACTTCCAGGTAGCCAGCTTGCCATTCACTTTATCTAAAAGCAGTTTGTAATCAGCAGAAAGGACCCTACCAGATCTCAAAGGAACTCCGAGGTAAAGAAGAGCCCTCTTTGTCTCTTGAAACCAGTAATCTCCTTAATCTTATTGACATATTGAGGAGAAGCCTTCTCAGATATCATAAAGTAGCTCTTGGAAGAGTTAATGTGACACTGAGGAAAGTAGCATACTTCTTCAAAACCTCATCAATCTCCTGACATTATTGATCCCCCATTTCAAAAGATAAGAGTATCATCAGCATAAAGGAGGTGTGAGATAGGCGGGCAGACTCTAGGTTCTGCATATGGTCGGAGATTACTAGAGAGGACCAAATTCCTAAGACCTCTACTGAGGGCTTCTTCCATAATTATGAAAAGAGCTGGAGTAATAGGATCACCCTGCCTGAGGCCCCTGGTAGATTTAAAATAACCAGTAGGTGAACCATTGAAGAGGATAGAAAACCAACAGGTAGAAATCAACATACTATGTAAGATATAAAATCTGAAAGAGAAACCAAACTGTTTGAGGACGGCAAAAAGGAAATCTCATTCCCACTGCATAAGCTTCTAATGTCCAGATTGAAAACACATTATTCCCTCTAACCTTCCTGCCATATTGTTTGCCCTTTTGGTGTGGCAGCAAGGTAACCTAGAGGGGGGGGGGGGGGTGAATAGGTTTTTCTGAAATCTGAAATCGAAACGTGAACACTTAAAAGTTTGGTTAGTGTTAGTGTGATGAAGAGTGGCAGTGCGGAAGCAAAAGAACAATCACACAAAGGACACAGGAGATTTATCCTGGTTCGGCCCTTCCCAATGGAAGTCCTACGTCCAGTCCCAAGCAACCTCTTGGGATTTCACTAACCAAGGGTACAGTCCCCCTCAAGGACACTACAACACCCAGCACCCCAGCTGGTCTTCTTCTCTTTCGGGCAAGAAGGCAGCCCACTTCTTTTCTAGGCTCAGAAGCAAACCTACTGGTACAAACCCCAGTGCGGTTCTGCTAGACACAAACTCCTAGCTGGGTTACACACTGTATACAGTCCTACAGCTGGACAGAAATCTTTCTTTGAAAAGAAAGATCAGACTAGAGCTATTACAAGATGACACTCAGAACTTAGCTCACAGTCACAGACTCTCCCCCAGATTACAATGAGCACAGGGAGAAAATGAAGAGAGAAGGAAGGAAGCTTGAAAGCTCGAATGCTTCAAATGCTTGAACACTTCTTCTTGGGCTCAGGCTCTTTCTCTCTTTTCCTTTGAGTGTATTTGGAGTTCAGGTTCCTCACTGGTTGTACACTCCTTCAAAGATCTTCAGAAAAGCTCTCTCTCCTATTTTTTCAGCCTTGCTTCTCTTTTATGAGCAGCTTTTGAATGGATCCGTTGAAGAGATCCGTTGGAGTTCTAGCCGTTGCTCGTCCTTGTCTTGATCACCTTTGGTGGTCTTTGAGATCTGTGAGCATGGAGCAGAGTGTTAGCACAAAATAGTGTTTACATGAAATAGTGCACACTACTGTATTTCTCTTAACATGCAAAAATTAATAGGTCAAAATCTTTTCTGACAAACTCTAAACAATATGCAGCTTTATCTGTCAGAAGATATTTTGACTTTTCATTAGGCCCAAAAAATACTTGAACATACAAGAGAAGTCGATGTGAATATAACTCATAAAATCGTTGGTCATTTATAGCAAATCGTTATGATCAACAATCGTGTTCTTTCCAAAGAAATCGATCTGATCACTAATGAATCGTTATTAAGCAAATCGTTATGATCACCTGAAAAAATCGATGTGATCACTTATGAACATTATTCAAGCAAATCGTTATGATCAATCAAATCGTTGTTCTTTCCAAAGAACGATGTGATCACTAACAGAATCGTTATGCAGCAAATCGTTATGATCACCTGAAGAATCGATGTGATCACTAACAATCGTTATGAAGGGAAATCGATATAAGGCAATCGTTGCGCTCACTTATCAAATCGTTATAAGCCCTAAACGAATCGTTATGACGCTTATAAAATCAATTAAACTAAATCGTTGTAGCGCTTATAAAATCGATCAAAATGAATCATTGTAGGCTTATTAATTGGCACTTGAACTGAAATCGATGTATATGATTAAACATCGATTTTATCAATTTAGTGCGCCTTATTGCATCAATGGAGGACTTAGTATTTTGCTATGAGATTGATGCGACAGATGAAACAGATATTCAATGAGACTTATCACTGTAATGGAATTGATGCAACACAGATTAAACAAAATATTTATGAACACCTATATTTGTTATCTCCGCAATACTAAGATAATATATTTGTTATCACCTAAATGCATCATATATTTGTTATCACCAAAATGCCAGATCACAGATAACCATAGAGTGGTTCAACATCTCCCCTTTTTGGTGATGACAAAATTTATGCGAATTTTTGAAATGATTTAAAACATGATTTAAGCAGAAAATTCATAGAGCATACTTACTCTCCCCCTTTTTGTCAATAATCCAAAAGGAAAGGTCTTACCATGTATTTCTCTCCCTTTGAGAAGAAATTCTTACCATTGAGGGGTTCAACAATGATTGACAAAATGAATAACTCCCTTAGTCTGTGCTCCCCCTGAATTAGAGACTCCACCTGAATGAAACTTGAAAATACATTGTTAGTAATAAAGACTAATTCAATTTTTGTGACTACTCTTCTTCAGATGTGATTTGAATGAAGAGTCTGCAGTCACTTCTGCCTTGAGCATCCTTGGTTTTTTTTTATGCTCCAAGGCTAACCTGCAAATAAATTACTCAAAGGTAGGTACCTAAATCCTTTTGGGTCCTTGATGGTTAGAGCATGAAAATATCCTGTAGGGATCCAAACTAAGTGCTTGTTGTGCAGGTGTTTACAGTGTGTCCTAGTTATTGCAATGAGAACAACAATGAATATAGATTGTTTTGCTGTCTTATTTTCTTTGTGCTGAGTTTTTAGAACGTGATTTCTGTAAACTTTTTCTTTTACAGGGGCCTTTTTCTAGGGCATTTGTTTCTTTTACAAAGTTGGTAGTGGATATTTTTTTTGGAATCATGGCTTGTTTCCTTTTTCTGGAGGTATGTATCCAAGCCCTTGTTTGTTATTTTCAGATTTTGATCCTTTTAAGCATAGGGCTAAAGATGTTTTCCTTCAGTTATTTTCTAACTGATTCTTTAAATACAATTTCTTCAGTTAGAGTTTGTAATTTTTCTTCAACTCTAACTTCTCATTATTCTTGCTTTTCAAATCTCATTTAAAAGATAATTTTTATCTTTACATTCTTTTAATTGTTCTTCTAGTTGCTCCATTCGAATTTGAGTCAGAATTGGGTTTTCCAAGCAAGTAGAGTTGTTTTTTTCAGTTTTAGTTATTTTACAACCCCTTATGTTTTTCATACAGTTCATTAAAGACTTCTTCTATGTCTTCTGATTCTGACCTGATCTGTGCAAGAATTAAAAAATGAGTCAGAATGTACCTCATCTAGTCCCACCATGAGGGCTACATTTACCTGCTCCTTTTCGGAATCTGAGCTTGATGATTCTGAGCTTGTGACCTCATCATTTTCCAAGCAGCCTCCATGCCTCTTCTTTAAATTTCTTGGGCTGCTTCTTGGGCTTCTCAGTTTGACTAGTCTTCTTGAGTCGGACAATCCGGTCTCAGATGCCCAGGTTTTCTGCATTCATAGCAGACTGGTTCTTTCTCCTTTTCTCCTTTCTTTGGATCCTTCTTGATCTATTTCTTCTTCTTTAAAATCTTCTGAAGCTTGTACAATACTTCATCAGCATCATTATCTTCAGAATCTGCATTTGGGAACTAGAAGAGGAAGAGGTGGAAGGAGCAGCTACAACCTTAAGAGCATCAGTACATTTCTTCTTAGATGAGCTTTCAGACAATCGCTCCATATTTATTCATGTGCCATGAGAGAACCTATTAAATTATCAATTGACAATTTGGTAAATCATGGGCCTCTTCAATAGCAGTTACTTTAGGTGTCCATGAAATAGTTAAGGACCTAAGTATTTTCTAACGTTTTTCATTAGAAAGAATTTTTCCAAGAGAATTTAAACCTACTACTATGCTTGAAAATCTATTATACATAGTAGTGATATTTTCGTTTGAAGCATTTTAAATTGTTCGTATTGTGAAACAAGAATATCTATCCTAGTTTGTTTCACTTTATCTGTTCCTTCATAAGTTACTGCAGCTTGTCCCATATTTCTTTGGCAGATTTACAAGCACATACTCTACTAAATTCTCTTTTAGATAAAGCACAACATAAAAAGTTCTTAGCTTTAAAATTTAGGGATAATTTATGCTTATCTGCTACTGTAATAGAAGTAGTGCCTTCAGCAGAACAATAACAAATCACCTACCTCAATTACCTGCCACAGATCAAAGTCTGTGCCTCGAATGAAGCATTCCATTCTCATCTTCCAATATTGATAGTCTTCCTGTCGAAGAATGGAGGTCTGGTGACGATTGACCTTCAGCATATCCTGAGCTGCCATGATCTTTGCTCTAAGATCGTTGGATCTTCTTGAAAGTTCAGAGACCCGCTCTGATACCACTTGTTGGCCTTTTGGTGTGGCAGCAAGGTAACCTAGAGGGGGGGGGGTGAATAGGTTTTCTGAAATCTGAAATCAAAACGTGAACACTTAAAGTTTGGTTAGTGTTAGTGTGATGAAGAGTGGCAGTGCGGAAGCAAAAGAACAATCACAAAGGACACAGGAGATTATCCTAGTTCGACCCTTCCCACATGGAAGTCCTACGTCCAGTCCCCAAGCAACCTCTTGGGATTTCACTAACCAAGGGTACAGTCCCCCTCAAGGACACTACAACACCAGCACCCCAGCTGGTCTTCTTCTCTTTCCCGGGCAAGAAGGCAGCCCACTTCTTTTCTAGGCTCAGAAGCAAACCTACTGGTAAAAACCCCAGTGCGGTTTTTCTAGACACAAACCCCTAGCTGGGTTACACATTGTATACAATCCTACAGCTGGACAGAAATCTTTCTTAGAAAAGAAAGATCAGACTGAGAGCTATTACAAGATGAACACTCAGGACTTAGCTCACAGTCACAGACTCTCCCCCAAGATTACAATGAGCACAAGGAGAAAATGAAGAGAGAAGGAAGAAGCTTGAAAGCTCGAATGCTTTCAAATGCTTGAACACTTCTTCTGGGCTCAGGCTCTTTCTCTCTTTTCCTTTGAGTGTATTAGAGTTCAGGTTCCTCATTGGTTGTACACTCCTTCAAAGATCTTCAGAAAAGCTCTCTCTCCTGTTCTTCAGCCTTGCTTCTTCTTTTATATGAGCAGCTTTTGAATGGATCCGTTGAAGAGATCCATTGGACTTCTAGCCGTTGCTCATCTCTTGTCTTCATCACCTATTGGTGGTCTTTGAGATCTGGGCATGGAGCAGAGTGTTAGCACAAAATAGTGTTTACATGATAACAGTGCACACTACTGTATTCTCTTAACATGCTAAAACTGATAGGTCAAATCTTTTCTGACAAAACTCTAAACAAGTATGCAGCTTTATCTGTCAGAAGATATTTTGACTTTTCATTAGGCGCCAAAAAATACTTGAACATACAAGAGAGGCGATGTGAATAAACTCATAAAACTGTTGTTCATTTATAAGCAAATCGTTATGATCAAGCAAATCGTTGTTCTTTCCAAAGAAATTGATGTGATCACTAACGGAATCGTTATGCAAGCAAATCGTTATGATCACCTGAAGAAATCGATGTGATCACTTATGAAATCGTTATGCAAGCAAATCGTTATGATCAAGCAAATCGTTGTTCTTTCCAAAGAAATCGATGTGATCACTAACAGAATCGTTATGCAAGTAAATCGTTATAATCACTTGAAGAAATCGATGTGATCACTAACGGAATCGTTATGAAGGGCAAATCGATGTGAGGGCAAATCGTTGCGCTCACTTATCAAATCGTTATAAGCCCTAAACGAATCGTTATGGCGCTTATTAAAATCAATTAAAACTAATCATTGTAGCGCTTATAAAATCGATCAAAATGAATCGTTGTAGCGCTTATTAATTTGACACTTGAACTGAAATCGATGTATATGGATTAAACATCGATTTTATCAATTTAGTGTGCCTTATTGCATCAATGAGAGACTTAGCATTTTGCTATGAGATTGATGCGACATAGATGAAACAAGATATTCAATGAGACTTATCATCTGTAATGGGATTGATGGCAACACAGATGAAACAAAAATATTTATGAACACCTATATTTTGTTATCTCTGCAATACTAAGATATATATTTTGTTATCACCTAAATGCATCATATATTTTGTTATCACCAAAATGCCAAGATCACAGATAACCATAGAGTGGTTCAACAATATCCCTTACCAACTGTCTAGATAAGGAGACATTATCAAGAATGAACCTGCCTTTGACAAAGGCACCTTGCTCATCAGAAATTATGTCAGGAAGAATATAGACCAACCGATCATAAAGGATCCTAGAGACGATTTTATAGCAGAAATTGCACAGGATAACTGGTCTAAAATCACCATAGGTGACAGGATGACCTTTCTTGGGGACAAGAGCAATCAAGGAAGAAGTGACCCCTCTTGAAAAATGGAAGTCTTGAAAGAAGCCCAACACTGCAGCTATGACATCATGATGAACTATATCCCAGCAAGAAGTAAAATATAATTGATAGTTCTATGGGAGGGTCAAATATCGAAAATAATTTAAAATTACTATTTGTTAGTTAAAATTTAATATTTGTCAACTAAAATCTAATATTATATATCCACCATCACAAGATGAGGTGGCCCTAGTTGTTGGCCTGTCGCCACATGACATGACGTTGATGAATCAAAAGCTGGCGGAATAATTCAGCCTGATTTGATCATCCGATAAGGTTAGATAACAGGTACTTTTCTTGTTGCTATGTGGAATTGTGGATAACCTACTCAAAGCACTCAGAGCCCAATTTATCTTTAGGCAAGAGTGAGAAGTACTCTTTAAGCTTTCCTACATCTTTGACGTAACCATCTATCTTTTCTTCTACTGGTTTATGTGTGATTTACACAACGTCCATTATATATATATATATATATATATATATATATATATATATATATATATATATATATATATATTATATATATATATATATATATATATATATACAATGTCAAGTGGATAATGGTTTTTTCCCTCTTTCTAGAGGGTGCATGGGTTGTCCATGACCTTGCACTAATTTCTTGTTGAATGGTAAGTTTAAAGAAGCTTTCAGATGATTTCTTTACAGTCGCTTGAACTTAAATTACACATAAAAGTAGCAGTTCTTCATCGTCAAATCAAAAAGAAAATAGACTACTAGCAGGTCTATACACGCAACTGATCAAGAATAATGTATCAAATCACTGAATCTTTCAATTGATTGGATTGGGGGTTATTGCCGGCTAATGGTGCCATCGTGGGCACTGACCTGTTGTTATAAAGGGTTTAATGGCTTCCTTCACCTGCCTGTATGGCTAAAAATGTTAAGAGTGCAACCCGGTCCACGACGTGTGGGGTTGGGCATCCCACTAATAACGGAGCACTTGAATATTGATTATTATCTATTTTATAGGTAATAATTATTTCTCAATGTTTAGTAGTACGTCAGCCACAAGCTCCTTAAAACTTATAAATTAAAGAAGAGAATATACTTGATGCAAGAGAGATATGACACAAATTAGTAGTGCGTTCATGTAAGAGGGATATGTCTCGCCTAAATATTTTTTTATTAAATAAATTTTTTCTACCAACCTTACATAGGTATAAGTTCAAGACTATTTTTACAAAGAGGGTGGGACCCATGCACGTGGACAACACCATCATGAGCATGCGCCGCCCTCTCACTAGTTTTTTGTGAGGGTGGTCCCTAAACTTGTACCGACTTTAGACGGGTATAAAGTTTTTCTCTTAGTCATGAGAAATGGTTATTGCAAGGATTCTCATGATGTGGATTGAAGTAAGTCAATTCAATTACACCACATTATATCTATGTAGATGTGATATGCTTCAATCACTAACGATACGTAGCAACAATTGGCAATGGTGGAGGGTAGCGATGACTGACCATGACAAATGAGTGGTGGTGGTAATTATTATTGATGGTTGTGGCAGCGACTAGTGGCTGATCATGACCACAGTCACTGCCAATGATCGACAAGAATATTGTGGACAATCTGTAGCCAATCCGTAGCCAAATTCTTTAGCTATGGATTAGCTACGGATCATGTTCGAAGCTAAATTTTGGTCAGTAATTCACACAGACAATTTCATTGGCTAATCTGTAGTTAATTAGTGATAGTTTATTTACAAATAATTTTGCAGCTAAATTTAGCGATAGATTAGGTGTAGAATTATCCATAGCTAATATGTAGCTAATTAACTGCAATGACATAAGATCTGAATTATGATCAGTACCCACTAGTAACTCAAACCTTGAACCGCCACCTACGAGCTGAAGCTCAGAAGGGTTAAAAGAAAGTGCCTGAGGAGATCATATAAGAAAATGCACAAATCACAAAACTAAAACAAACCACTATATAAATATAACAATATGGTACAACTCAGAGCAGATCCAATAAGAGTAAAGAGTACAACAAGTACATACACAGAAGATTATCTCTCTGAGTAGCTAAGTAGGACCAGCATCGGAGTGACTCGGCTCCTTAGCACCTAGAGCCAATGATGAACCACCTAAAAGGGAAGGAAGTGAGTCTCAAGAAAAGACCCAGTAGGGACACTAATCCCCACCGAAAATAGTACTAAAGGAAGTGCAGGAAAGTAAACCACACTAAAGTAACACTACATTGAAACACACAGAAAACCAGTGGCGAGACACCCAAATCCTCACAGGAGCGCGTCAAAAGACTGGGGCCTCGCAGGCTCAACAGTACATAGCACAACACAACAATAGTCACACTTGCACAGAAAGGTAGGACTAGATAGGGCCTATGGCTTGGCGCCTCGACACTACAGAGTCCTCAAACCCTAGCCACATGAGCACACTCAGACGCTCTCCCTTGCATTTGGTCCTCGACCGGTTTTCCCTTACACCAGACTCAAACAGTGGAGAAGGGGCCCCACGGAAATCAGCTTGTAACCATCACAAGGGACATACACTGGATAGAGTCGCACTCGGTGCCCAAGCTCACCAGTGAAATAGCCCAACGCCAGTCATTTAGACAGAGCCCACTCAATGGCTGGGAACAACACAACACAAGCACAGCAAAGCGCAACACACACACAAACGGAGACGCTCTCAACGTCTAGCACACCGCACTAAGAGGTAGACACCGCGTGTCTAAGCCTCACACATGGACATAGCTCAAACTGATGGGACCTACCTGTGTGGTTGACGACAATCCTGATTGTTGTTAACCCAGGGTAAACGACACGAACCCTACCATCTACTATAGTAGACGGAAGTAACACTTGCTGTTAACCTCATCTTGACGGCAAACTATCTTTCCGTCAAGTTCATCCTGAAGATCTTGATGCAACACACCTTAACATCAAGTTCTTCAGCTTCCAACAGTTGATATGACCCTAGGCCTCTCCCCAGGGAGATCCAGCTTCCAGCAGCTGCTGGGATCTACCTGGTGTCTCAATAATCTCTCCTGATAGTGGGTGGGCCAAGGTCTTTCCACACTGAGGGATCATCAAAGTTTTCAATTGTTTTCTTTGTTGATGTCTTATGCTTATTAAGATAATCGGTAAATCAATTGGCAGCCATCTTGTCCCATGTAGTTCTTGTATCCACAATGCACGAGGAGGCCAGTTGGTGGGGCACTCCGCCATGCACCCAGAGGTCAAGAGTTCAACTCCTAGCGATAGCAAACTTGAAAGGAATTGACAAGGGTGTATCCCCCACGATATAATAGGCTAGTATTTTAATAAATAATTAAAAAAAAAAAGTTCTTGCATCTGCCACCTCCCTCTCAGTCATAAAATAGTAAGAAGTCTAGATACAATTTAACAAAATTATTTTACAAAAAATCATGACATTAAAAAAAAATAGCAAAGTACATGATAATAACATGAAGACAGAATAGACTCTACAAAAAAGGTCTGGAATAAGCTGTTTAGGACTTCTCTTGGGTACTCCTTCCATTATGCAACTGGCCTAGGGAGATACTAAAGTAGTGCCTTCATAATGATTCGAGTCACGTCTTTTGTTCGAACTTTATCCTGCATGATAGAATTTTTTTATTTTGAACAACAAAAAAAGTTGATACATATATGAAATGGAAATGATAAACTATAAATACTTCATGTCGACCATCATTGTAGACAAGTGCAATCAACTGCCTTCCATCAATCTATGATGGACTAAAGTCAGGACGGTCGACTGCAGAGGGTTGGGATCCTACAAGTGATATGATTAGATATATATATCTCTACAATGAATATAGTTAATTAACATACCGGAAGGCACAACTGGAGGAGGAGGCGAAGTTTGTGGTGGAGACAAAGGCAAAGGCTAAGATGGAGCATCTGCAAGTGATTTGATTATACATCCTTAATTGCAATGATTAAAAATAAAATGCATACTCGAAGGCACAAACAGAGGCGAAGGTAGAGGCAAAGGCAAAGGCAAAGGTGAAGACTGTGACTGGGATCCGGCAAGTGATTTGATTACACATTGATATTTGCAATAAATAAAATTAAAATGCCTATCTGAAGGCACAATTTGTAAGGCCCTAAAATTTCTTCTGTGTAGTTTGTGGTTGTTTTGATGTTTTATTGTTCTGCCCGAAATTTCTTCTTAACATCAACATCTCTTGACGTTAAGGACTGGTTGATAGCAGGATGTGTGTCGTTTACTTTGAGGTCAGAGGATCTAGACATCAACATCGATGACATTTATTTCTTGTTGGTGGCAAGCAATGTGGTTGTTAACTTCTCCAGCTGTGTTTGGGAATCCAGATCTGAAACTGACCCGTTTTCTCCAAGAGAAAGATTATGAAACGTCCCCAACGGTCAGGACTCTTATGACCTAGGATTTTCACGACCCAACTGCCTATAAAACCAAGTGATCTCTACAAAGAGAGGACTTTGGTTCAGAAGGGTTTCTAGGTTTCGGGGAGAGAGAAGAAAGGGTTTGAAGGGGGTAGATCCAGAGATCTAAAGGCTTCACTGACGACCTACTACAAGGGGGAGACTATGCTGAAGGTGGAGAAGCTCTCCTAACGACGGGGGATCGTCTGCAAGTGCGTGAAGATTGAATCAAGGAGTGGAAAGTCACCTCTTTGGCTTGGCCGAGGAGGGCTTCTTCGACAAATCGATCTTCAGGGGTTTTTAGAGAGGCAAGTAACTTAGGTGTTTCATCCCTAGACCTATCACCTAGAGTTTAGGGATTTTTCCTAATTCTTAACTCGTGTCCTGGACCCCCAATTCCTTGTTTTTTTGTGTCCGGTCTGGACTTTCTACAGACAGGAGGTTGACGACAACTTTCTTGCCGCCAAGTTCCTGAGTTAATGGCAGTCGATCATGCCGTTAACCCATCTTGATGGCAATCCCTTACCGTCAGGTTCATCTGATTTTACAGAACAGTGATTTCAACTTATGTGATGTGATTTTTGGAGGGTTGGTGAATGTAAGCACATGTTATAAAATTTTCGCCTTGTCAAGTATGTCTAGTAGATTGGATCATGAATTCCTGATAATTTCTGAGTATATTAGTAAAGTACAATTTTCTATTATGAGAAAAGGAGCATGTTAGGTCAGATTAAATTTAGGTTAAATACGTATGATGTGTGATATTGCTAAAGAAATTTTCTATGCACTTAAGATTAATGTATGCATGTTTTAAGAATGTTAGGACCGTCAGTTCATTGGTTACCATGCCTAATTGAATTATCATGTTAAACTACATGAGACTTCTGTTAAATATTAAAAATAGGTGTACAGTCGTGAAAATTTTGAAAAATTAACCATCTGATATATATCATGCGTAGAGTTTATGATTAAAATATGAGCATGTTCTGACATCAGTAAATATTGTTTCCAATTATAAGTTATTAAAACATATATTAAGCATGATCAATCATGAAACGATAATTCCTATTGATTAGAATTATGTTCAAGCACTGTTAAGCATGTTTTAATACTATTAGATAGTCATGATAAGTTCTCTAACCTGAAATATATGTGTTTGAATTATAAGCATGTGAATGGACCATAGAGTTCATGTAAAATAGTGTTAAACATGTGATTAACTGGAATAATGTGATTAAGTGAATTTTGTGCCGAAATTGACACTGCTACCATAGAAGGCTGCTGAGCCATACTGTAGAAAAGTCTATACGGGAAGGCTCAATGTGTATGTGATATCCTGTGGGCATCAGGATGAAATTCTGGAGGTGGACAAGTACCACTGGTTAGGGTGGAGAGGGCTTCTCCCGGTTCTACGCAGTTACCAAGATTCATCACTATAATGCCTAGTTGACAGGTATGTGTTATGTGTGTCCTTCTTTATGGTGGTTTAGACTATGTGTCACAGTGAAATAATGTGTAAAGATGTGAACTATTGTGAATGTGCCAATTGATCATGTGGAAGTGATGTGCTAATATGTTACAATGTGGATAATGTGAAACCATGTGATCATGCTATATTTATGTTAAAACAGCAAGAAAAATGTGTGAATATGTGATATAAAAGCAATGTGAAAAGTGAGAGATATCATGCTAAGATTTGCTAGTAAACATGTGTTTAATTCCATGATCAAGTTATTTGTAATATGTTATGAATGAGTTATCATTCATACCATGATTTAAGTTCAGTCCATGTGTAGATAGCATGTTATGAATTATTCAATGTATTTGTTTAATGTGACATGAACTATGTGGTAAAATTTCTATTATATTAAATGAGTAGCATAAATGTGATTATGTGTAGGATGTGCCAACAGGTTGCTTGCTGAGTCTTTTATGAAGACTCATCCTTGCTTTAACATACAGGTGAGGCAGGTGTTCCTGAAATTGAGGAGGAGATAGTGAGGAGCGACTCTAAGTGAGAGGAGTAGTGGGGCAATTTGGAGGACTATCTTTATAGCTTGTACTTTCTATTTGCTAGTATGTGAACAATGTTAAAATATGGACTTGTTTAATTATAGACTTTGTTTATTTACATTGTTACTATATAGACTGTGGGATGTGTGTAATGATGATGGAATAAGAATTTCTTTCATTTCTACTGTACTTTCCTTTGTTATTTATGTACATCTCTACCTACTGTGTTGTGTTGGATACATGTCCCACTGTGACGGTGCACTTTATATCGATGTGGATTGGTATAATCGTACATGTATAAAGAGGGTCGTTACAGAGATTTGTATCAGAGCAACAGGTTGACATTGTACATAAATAAGCCATCATCTACACAATATTTCAAAGTCTTTATAGAATTTGTCTATACATGTGGAAACATATAATAATGAATTAAAGATAGCTAAAAAATGGTTAGGACTAAGTAATTTAGATTCTAACTGAGTTAATTGTTTTACATGCAATGGCGAGACGTGGTAGGCGTGGTACCTAGACTCAAAAGGACGAGTAGAGATGTGAGGCGAGGGGTGAGCAGTAGGCCCCAGCACCCCAAGGTTCCACGGTACTTCCTCCACCACCACCTGTGGCCGTGGACTATGGCATGTTCATGCAAGGCCTGGTCCAGGTGATGCAGATGCAGGCACAGACTCAGGCTGCGTTGTAGGCCCAGTTGCAGACGCAAGTTAGAGTTGTTAAATAGGGGTAGCCTGTTTTGTTGATTGTGTGATTGCTTATGTGTTGCTTTTTGTCTCAGGCTCAGGCTCCAGTTCAAGTTCCCCAAGACCATGGCCATGGTGGTCCGTCCATCATGGAGAGGTTTAAGAGGATGGCTCCGCCTTCTTTTAAGGGGGAGAGTCAGCCCCTTCTAGTATAGAGCTGGATGAGAGAGGTGGAGAAGATCTTCCGTGCTATTAGGTGTGTGGAAGAGGATAAAGTTAGCCTGACGACTTACATGCTACAGGTACTTAGAGTATATGTACTTGTGTAAGATTTAGATTTTAGATTAGATGGTGCTTATGGGTTGTGTCATGCAGGAGAGAGCCGATGTTTGGTGGGCCTCTATGCTACGTATGAGGTACGAGGATGGAGCTTTAGAGGTGACTTAGGCCGAGTTTACTAGACTCTTCCGGGCCAAGTTTATCCCCGAGCATATAAGGACAAGATGAAGCAGGAGTTCCTATCTCTTGCACAGGGCTCCATGACTGTCCTGGAGTACGAGGCCAAGTTTTCTTAGCTTTCCAAGTACACTCCACATATCGTTGTAGATGAGAGCAGGAAGGCTAAGAAGTTCGTGATCGGGCTCAGACCATCACTCAGGTCGAGGCTGGTAGCGTTTCATCATTGGACCTTAGATGAGGCTCTCAGCGTAGCATGCAGGCAGGAGAGTAAGATGGACCAGTACATGGAGGAGAAGAGGGCAGCCGAAGAGGTCAGCACCACCTTTCCAGAGGCAGGACAGGGAGAAGGCAGCTGTGTACCAGCAGCCACAGCATACAGCAGCTCCAAGTCAGTCAGCAATTGCACCCCAGACACCCCGCTTCAGACCCAATGACAAGAAGGAGTGTCCTCATTGCGGAAGGACACACGGCGGCTCAGAATGTTGTAATCTAGCAGGGAAGTGCCTGAAGTGTGGCAGCACTGAGCACCAGATCAGAGACTGCCCCAGACTTCAGCTGTTTGTGGAGAGAGGAGCCCCAACAGCGGTAGCAGCAGTGACACCAGTGACAGGGAAGCCAGGAAGGCCTCGGGCCCAAGCCCGAGTGTATGCACTAGAACATGAGGATGTAGATCAAGAGGAGAATGTCACAGAAGGTACTGTTTTAGTTATAGGGTGCAGGCTCGAGTTTATTTGATACGGGTGCTACACACTCATTTATTTCCGAGAGGTTTCTAAGCAGTTAGCAGTAGAGTCTAGATTTGAGGCAGAGGAGTTAGAGGTTCCCTTGTCTGTGTACACACCAGCAGGTACTGTAGCGACTAGGAAGTGCATTCATCTTTACCTATGTGCATTTAAGATCGAGGCTTGTTTTGGTGCTTCTACTTTCTCAAGATGGAGACTATGATGCCATACTTGGTCTGGATTGGCTTAAGGAGCACTGTGCTTGGTCGATTGCAGGGGAAGAGAATTACTTTCCATATTCCCTGGGGAGGATGAGTTCTCACATCCGTTGCCAAGGAATTTTTAGGAAATGTTTGTGATCTCCGCCATGAAGGCTATGAAGATGGTGAACAAGGGTTGTGACACTTTTCTTGCCAGTGTGGTCTTAGTTCCTAAGGCCAATTAGTCACCTACCCTTGGGGAGATCGAGGTTGTGCAGGATTTCTCAGACGTGTTCCTTGATGATTTGTCAGACGGTCAACCTTAGCACCGATGAATCCCCTAAGGTAGTTTTGATTAGTGCCAACTTGAGTGTTAAAGAAGAAGAAGCCATTGTAGCTTCCTCAAAGAATTTTTCGACAGTTTTGCATGGTCCTACGAAGACATGCCAGAACTTGACACCTCTTTGGTCGAAGCACCGGTTGGTCTTAAATCCGATGCAAAAGCCGTAAACAAAAGCTAAGGAGGCTACATCCCAAGCTTGCACTCAAGGTCAAAGAGGAGGTTGACAAGTTGCACAAAGCCAAATTCATCAGAGTTGTGCTTTATCCACAGTGGGTAGCTAATATCGTCCCCGTGATGAAGAAGGACGGTAAGGTTAGGATCTACATAGATTTCCGTGACCTTAATCGTACTTGCCCAAAGGATAATTTCCCTCTTCCACACATAGATGTCCTAGTAGACAATACTGCCGGCTTTGAGATGTTGTCATTCATGGATGGTTTCTCTGGGTATAACCAGATCCGTCTAGCGGAGGAAGACCAGGAGAAAACTTCTTTCACAATGCCTTGGGGGACCTATTGTTATGTCATGATGCCTTTCGGATTGAAGAATGCAGGTGAAACTTATCAAAGGGCAATGATGGCGATTTTTCACGACATGATGCATGTGCACATGGAAGTCTATGTGGACGATCTTGGTTAAAATCAAAGACTCGACATGGACATGCTGAGGTCCTCCGGGCAGTTCTCCAACGGTCTAGAGAACATAAGCTCAAAATGAACCTCAAGATATGTGTCTTTGGAGTATCTTCTGGGAGGTTGCTTGGGTTCATAGTTAGCAAGCGGGGATTGAGATTGACCCCAACAAGGCCAAAGCAATAATCGAAATGCCTCCTCCTAGGAATATCAGGGAAGTTAGAGGGCTAATTGGCAGACTTCAGTTTATTAGGAGATTTATCTCCCAGCATTCAATCCGTTGCAAGCCCTTCTATGAGATGCTTAAAGGAAATGCTAAGTTTGATTGGAATGATAAATGTCAAAAGGCCTTTGAAGAATTGAAGAGTTATTTGTTCAGTCCCCTTGTTCTCGCTCCTCCGGTCCCGGGTCGGCCCTTTATTGCTCTATGTGTCAACCACTAAAGACTCAACTGGAGCAGTCCTAGCTCAATATGACGACGAGAAGAAGGAGAGAGCAATGACTATCTATCCAAGTTGTTCAATGAAGCCGGAAAAGTACACAAACTACCATGGAAAGAACGTGTGCGGCCGTCGTCTGGGTTGCCCAGAAGTTAAAGCACTATTTCCTAGCTCATGAGGTGAAACTTCTGGCGCGTATGGACCCAATTAGTACTTGCTCAAGAAGCCCGTCCTAACTGAGCGGTTGATGAGGTGGCAAAGTTTCCTCAATCAATTTGATGTCACCTACGTTAACCAAAAGTCAATCAAGGGGCATGCTATTGCCGAGCATTTGGCCCACCATCCCTTACCTTCATACTCTCCTATTGATGAAAGCTTTCCGGATGAAGAGTTAGGAGCCATTATCGATGTTGAACCTTCATGGATACTTTACTTCGATATAGCTCTCAATTCCAAAGGGTGTGGAATAGGGGCAGTTCCTCCTCTCACCGGAAGGGGTAGTCATTCCGCACGCCTATCAATTAACCTTCCCCACCACAAACAATGTGACCGAGTATGAGGCACTCCTAGTTGGGCTGAAAATGGCATTGCTGATCGGAGTCAAGGCGTTAAGGATTATTGGAGATTCGCAGTTGATACTCCGGAAGTCTCTCAGCAAGTACCAGACCCGTGATCCCAAGTTGAAACCATACCAAGAGTTGTAGGAAAGGTAGTCCGGCAGTTTAGAAAGCTCCCCTAGTCCACACTCCTAGGGCTCAGAACATCTTAGCAGATTCACTCGCCTCCCTGGCTTCTTCCATCCCTATTCCGTCAGGGAGGTCTTCTAAAACCGTCTCCATCCAAAGGTTGAAAGTCCCTTCTCATATTGATCCTTGGTTCACTCAACTCAAGTCTCCCTCCCTTCGAGTCCATGCTCTCTCAAAATAGCCAGAAATCGACCTCGAAGATGGCCATCCTTGGTACTTTGACATCGAAAACTATCTCAAAGATGAATCCTTTCTCGATTATGCCACCTCTTCTGACAGACGGGCCATTCTCCGTGTCTCCGAGCGATACAAGATCATAGGTGGTATTCTTTATAAGAAATCCCTCAACGGGGTTTATCTCCGTTGCCTTGATGAAATCGAATCTCAAAGCATTGTTGAAGCCGCTCACTCTAGTGAATGTCGTGGCCATGTCAATGGTAGAGCAATTGCCCAAAAATTGCTAAGACACTATTATTGGCCTACCATGGAAGAAGATTGTCGTCACTTTGTCTGTCATTGTGCTAAATGCCAATTGCATGGTGACAAAATTCATGCTCCTTCCTCTTCTCTTCACCCTCTCATTGCTCCATGGTCTTTCGCCATTTGGCATTCGACGTGGTTCTCCTCGTGGATAGAACCAGAGAAATCCATAAGAAGTCCTTCATTCTGACCGCCACCGAATACTTCACAAAGTGGGCTAAAGCGAAAGCATTCATAGAGGTCAAAGCTTCAGCAGTCATCAAGTTCATCAAGCGCAACATTCTTGCAGGATTCGGCGTGCCTCGGACATCGTCACCGACAATGGACTGCAATTCACTTCACAGGAGCTTCGCAACATGTGTGGTAAATATGGTATTAATTGCATCATTCATCCCCATATTATCCACAAGGTATGGACAAGCGGAAGCTACTAATAAAACTCTCAATAAAATCATAAAGAAAACTTGCAAATCTCATAACAATGCTGACTGGCCAGACCGCTTAGTTGAGGCTCTTTGGGCTTACCGCACCTCGGTCCGAACTCCTACGGGGCAAACCCCTATGCTTTGACCTACGGATCAGATGCGATACTCCTATGAGATCTTCGTACCTTCACTTCGAGTTCAATTGGATTCCGAGCTTGACCCGATCAACGTCGGAAGCCTTGTTAGCACAACTTGAACTCTTAGATGAAATGCGAATGATATCGGCTGACCATGCGCAAGTTTATCGCCAAAGAAGCACGTTTTTATGCCAAAAGAGTGCTTGAGAGAAAATTTGAAGTGGGTGAATTGGTCTTAAAGCGCGCAAAATCATTAAGGCACCAGGTCCCAGGAGTAAATTGCAAGAAAATTGGGAAGGTCCATTCGTTGTCAAAGAAGTGTACTCGGGAAATGCTTATAGGTTAGTGGACCCCGAGGGAGTTGAGTTGTCTCATACTTGGAATGCAGTCTACCTCAAGAAGTTCTATCCTTAGTCAGTCGGTCGGTCAAGTCTGTTATTCATCACTTGTCAATGTCGTGGGTCTGAGACTCTACTTTTTCACTTGGTCATTAGCAAGGTAGGGTCCCCTCACACACCATACGATGTTGGAGTATTGTTCTTTAGCTGAAAAATCATAAGTACAATCGGATGGTCTAATTTGGTCAATATAACCCTATTCTCTTCTTACTCGGTCAAGTCTGGAAAAGGGGCAAACCATGAGTAGGGGACCACCCACTCTCACCTAAGAGACAAGGTCACCATAACAGGGGTAATCAAACAATGCAAAAGGGCAAAATGATAAATCAAGCCTAAAAGAGGCAAAGAAAAGTTAAGAAGGTCAAAAAAGGGTAGCAAAAAGTACGTACCAAAAAAAAGGCTGACCAAATCAAGGAGGTAGCAAATAATACGTGCCTCCACCCCAAAAATGAAATGAAATGAAAAATACCCCTGAAAATAATTATTGGCCAAGTCTTTTAGTGTGAGATGTTGGTTCGGGAACAAAAAGTGGTTTGAACCGAATCCTCACATACTTTCTATTATTTCTTCCAATTCATCCCTCTAAAGGAAATTTGACCTTATAAAACGTTCCACAGTGGAAAATATCAAGAAAGCGAGGGGCAATCTCCAATGTCAAAGGATATCATGTACGATCCCCCTTGCTCATGGCCTCTATGGTTAAGTAGGTTATGAGGACCCTATACTTTGATAGTGATGATATGTGTCTTAGAGTCCAAAAAAAAAAAATGAAAAAGACAAAAAGAGTCTCATCATCTGTATAGTTTTACCGTGTACATATTTTTCCTTTTAATCAAGGGCAAAAAAACACAAAAAATCAGAAAATCAAAAAAAAAAAAATAGTAGTATCATGTACATATACTAAACACTATTTGCCTTATTTTCTTATCAAAAAAAAATTCAAAAAGCCAAAAAATGCATGTATATATTTCCTTTCAGTATTTTATTTGTGTTCTTATCTTTAATTAGAAATTAGCCCCTTGACCAGATCTCAATAAGGTACATCATTTAGGCAAGGGCTAAAGACAGATCTACACTAACTTTTTTCCTTTAAATGTTGTGGGATCAGGAATCAAAGCGACACTGGCAAACCATTCAAGCACACAAAATGACTAAGTCCACAAAATCCACTAAAAGAATAAAGTTCTGTACATATCATGACAGGGGCATACCCCTGGTGCTACATCTGTAGCCTCACTCCTCACTCCTCTCTCCTCTCCCCCTCACTAGGCCTCTGCCTACTTGAGCTACTCACCTCCTCCTCCTCCCTCTCCCGACGCCGGTCTGGGAGAGGAGGTCTCGATGCCGTCAATGCCTCCGGTCGCGGTAGCCCTCCCCGCGCCGTGGACGGGCCTCCCATGACACGATGCCATTAAGGGACCCGAACACCGACCCCGTCCTCCCTGCCGCCTCCTGCTGGGCTGTCGCTGCTGCTCCCGGCGCTTCTTCTTCAGCACCCGGTTCTTCAAGAACTCTAAATCCGTGACAGCCTGAGCTCGGTCCGCAATGTCCTACGTCCGGTTTGCCTCTGCCTATCTCTGCCTCTCCCTCGCCTCGCCTCGAGTAGGCGACCATCCTCGTCAAGTCCAACCGCAGACTCTCCATCTGCGCCTAGAGGGTCGCCCCTGCTCCCTGCCGCTACACGTAATGAGCCAAGCATGTAAGTCAATCAATCATGTGCAGAAAAAGGTAATAGATAGCGTCTTACCTCAGCCTCGAGCTCTCGGACCCTCACCTCTGCCCGGTCCAGGTCCCCCCTGAAGTCGAACCGCCAGGTCCCCACGGGCTGGCTGCGCGGATGAGCTCGCCCCCACGTCTCTGCTCACTCGCACCCACGCTAGCTCCTCCTTCTACATTCCAATACCTTGGTCAGTCCTCAAATCAAATCATCGTAAATTAAATCAAGGTGAATTGTGGCTTACCAGTGCCCGTGTCTCAACGTGGAGCCTCTCCAACTCCACCCTGCTGCTCTGCCAACCCCCCTCAGCAGCCGCACCGCTTGGGACTCCAGCATCTATCATTCACACTTCAAGGTTAGAATTTAATCAATTAAATGACAAAGCTTAGAGTTAGAATTCACTTACCACTCGGCGGTCTAGCTAGAGTCGTCCAGCGTAGCGTGTCCGATAGCTCTCCAGGTACGCCGTACTGTCCTGGAGGTCCGTCTGATGAAGCACCTGCTAGCATCCCTCTTGCCAATAGGTGACTGTGCTCCCGTGCTCCTCCCCCCAGTCCCGGTCCTCGGCGAAGAACAGTGTCCCTCTCTACCTAGAGAGGGTATCTCTAGAGCCGGCTGGTGCCAGCCTAGAGTCCGTACTACCAACTCTAGGTAGAGGGGCTCGCACGTACCCAAGCAGAGCAGCAAGAGGTGGCGGTCGAAGAGCGGCCGACCTGCCGCCACCGCTGGGTGAGAAGCGTTGGCCTCCCCCACATACGGGGTCCAAACCACCTGCAAGGAGAAATTGGTCAGTCACATCAAAGGAGCAAGCAGGAAAGAAGGAGTGCTAATCGAGATTCATACCTGATCATGGGGGTGGTGGTCCAGTCCTACCCGTACATCCTCCGCACGCCGATCTGTCACCCTCGGATCCGGCATCACCTCCCACCTCGCCATGAGGGGCACCATGGCCTGGCTCCCCTCTCTCTGTACACCGCGACCCATGGGGAAGCGGGTGTACCCCCAGATCTGCAAAGCAAGAAGAAGAAAAGATGTCAGTCAGGCAGTTCAATTCAATTCAGTTCAATGATGAGCATTAAAGGAAATTTGCATACCTGTAGAAAAGGGGTGAAGCCCCCGGTGCTCTGAGAATGCCGCGAGCTGCTGGGGAGGAGTGAGAAGAGATGCCCGAGCATTGCGGCACCCCATGCATACTTGCCCACCTGCTCCAAGTCTCGGAGAAGCAGCACGAACTTGCAGTTCATCTGGGATGACTGCGTCATGAAAAGGAACCGTTCGAAGAGGTAAGCCACGAAGATCGCACGGACCGCTCCTCGCTTCTGTCCCCCAGCCAGATCGACCTTCGGACCCCAGTGCTGAACTCCTCAAGGGTCTCCAGGGTCCTCTCCTCCCTCCCCTCAACCCTACTGCCTCTGACAACGATCCGAGCAGGATGCTCCAGATCAGCCTCCTCTGTCCCGCCACAAACTCCGCCCCAAAAGCTCTACTATGTCGTCGTAGTAGTCCCCTCCTCTCCTGTCCGACTACCGGCTCTCCCTGAACCGGAAATCCAGTCAGATACGCCACGTCCTCCAACGTGGGTATCATGTGTCCCCAAGACATGATGAATGCCTTGAAATCCTCATCCCATCTCTCCCGGAGCGCCTCCAGGTACGGCACGTCCACGTGAAACGGGCGCACCACCAAGAGGTGTCCAAACCCCATCCGCGCTATCCTCATCTGCTAGGCATCGGTAGTGCCTGGTACCAATCTCAGCACAAATCCCACGTCACTCTGCTCCTCATTCGCCCTTTCCCTGCAAAACACAGAAAAATTGGCGTCAGGATCGATTACCGTTTAAAAAATTTGGCGTCGAAGGGGTTGCCGTCAAGAGGAGTAACGGAGGGGGTTGGCCATCAAGTTTAATAGTAAGCATCCGGGCCCTTGCCGTCAAGTTATCTTGACGGCAACGACCTAGACGTCAAGAGAACCCAACGTCAACCGATGTTGACGTTGAGTTCCTGTTAAACCAGATGGACTCCCCTCTGTTTCCCCTTCTATCCCACTTTCTACAATCACATCCACAGGGTTTTTAAGGTTCAGGCGACCTACCTTGGGTCGTCATGGGTGTCTCTGAGCCCCTTCCATCTCCGTCTCCTCACCCTCGCCGTCATCACCATCTCCGACAGTTTCTTCCCTCTCCGGCGTGCTATCGTCGTTTCCCTCTCCTCGGCCGTGTCCTCTGCCGCCGATCCCCCTGTGCCTTCCTCTTCCTCCTCCCTCGGTTGGGGCTAAGTCCGCAGTGCAAGTGCCAATCGCTTTTCCCTTGCCATCGGAGAAACCCGTACACAGTCCTAAGGGGGTTCACGGAGGTTGAAGAAGTAGAGAGATTTAAGAGGAGTTGAGAAAGTGAGTGCCAGAAGGAATGAAGAAGGTGGGAATACGAACAGGCGTGTCTCCGGCAGTTTGAGGATAGTGAAGAGGCGTCGGTTTGAAAAAGCTGCATTTTAAAATTGGCTTCAAGTTATGGTCGTTAGTTGCTTATTGACGTCAACATCTTGGTCGCTCCTCTCCATTAATGGCGTCCTTGTGGATGTCTGTTGCTGGCCCCGAAGCAACCTTGTCAGACGTCGTGATCCGATCAACGACCATAGTGTCGACGTTTATTTCTGTAGACATCCATCTTACTGGCCGTCTATCTTCTGTCTGGCTGTTAGCGGCCACCTGGTGGCCGTCTAAGTGTCGTTTAGCGGCCACATTGTGGATGTTGACATGTCATTGGCGGTCATCGATGTGGACGTTGACTCCTCATCTTCAGTCTCTCACAGAATGCTCAAATCACACTTAATTGGAGGCAATTTGACACTCCATTAGGTTCATTCCATACAATTCGAAGCCTCTTAATACGATTTCACTCAATCCATTCCACAATTCAAACAATGAAGCCATTGAACACAATGCAACTCATTGTTTTATTCATTCTAACTTGTGGGAAAGTACATCATTCGCTCTACGAGTCATGAAGAAATCACAAGAAATGGGGCGAATGGTGTCAATGTACTCCTCATACTTCATATATCCTCCCAATTCTCCTACAATGCCTGGCCCACCTTCTTACTCACTGTGTGTCTCTCCCAAGTCTTTTAGCCTTCTTCATAAACCTCTCATTCCTCCCTGGGATGATCATGTCAGTGCAATGGGATGAAGCTGGAATTCCCCGTGGTATTCCGAGCTGACACTGGCACCGATGTGGTTGGTACACCACCATCTGATCTGCACCCACCAGCCACAAATCTCTGTCCTCCCTGGTTTGAACCTTGAACTCAATAGTCCTCATGAACAGTGGTCTGACAATGAAATCCTCCACTGGGAAGTACCCCAAGTAGTCTCACCAGGCGTCTCTGCTCTTCAAGTGTGCTGTTACACACTTGATCTCATCCTCTGCCCATACCATGCCCTGCTGCAGTGTATTGAACTCCGAAGGAAGATTCTGGAGGGGGTAGGTTGCTTCTCAGCGAAATCCAATTTCAAATGAGCTTCCATCCATACCTGAAGCAGGAACAAGCTCCCGCATGTGCGTCCGCCTAGGCTCATCGTGGTCAGGGAGCTGTAAAGGTGCGCCAGCACTGCAGGGGCAAGTGACTGCCCACGCCATAGCAGAGATAGGACTCCCATGTGCTCGTAGAGGAGGAAGTCGCCACTGGTGGGGAACAAGAAGACGCCAGCTAGGTAGAGTGTCAGTCCTCGGGTCGCCCTCTCACCTCCAATCTCCTTAGCATGTTGGATCAACTACCAGGCCAGCCGGTCAAGGAAGATCCCATGCTTGTTCATCCATCCTCAGCACCTATTTCTTGTCCTGTACGATGTCCGCTAGGATCTCTTCCCACAGGAGAAGAGGAGTCGTCACATCGTACTCCAAGCAGCGCCTCCACCCCAGAAACAATTCTGCATCTTCTAGTAGCATGCTCGCTTCGAACCCTGGAACACGAACGTGTGCATGTGTGGATGCCACCGCTCCACGAGTGCTTTCAGGCGTCAAAGCCCCACCACATGTCCTTCATATTCTTCGCCAACACACCACAAAAGCTCAGATTCCATGCCCGATGAAACTCCTAATGTCTAGGGTTATTGTGTTCATCAGTTCATCAGCCAGGAGAAGGCCCGCACCTGGCCCTGGCTCGGAAGGCAAGAACCTCTTGCACATCCATGAATACCATGAGAAAAAATTTTGAGGGGTTTTCAGCCTAAGAAGAAGCAGAACGAACAGTACGTACCTCCCCATTGGCCAATCGGGTGCTTAAATGCCCCGGTACCTAGCTCAGAATTCTCGGGTTCATGCTCGTGGATGCTCCAGTCGATGAGGAGGCCACTCTGCTACTTTAGTGCGTCCCAAGCCCTCTGGTTCGTAGTTGAGGAAGGAGGGCGAAGGAAGGAGAAGGAAGAGTCCTTATGGCCTTCCAGTAGCTATTTTTTCGGTTTAATGTGCTGGTTTGTAAACGTCAAGATCGGTTGCCGTCAGGTGGTTTTGATGGCGCATAGGTAGACGCCTACCCATGTAGACGGCACATCATGTTGACGTCAACAGAGTGTTTCCGGCATGCGATGTGGACGTTAACATTCTAGAATTTCAAAGCTTTATTGTTCCATATGGGTTATTATTTCTATATCTGTGATTCAAGTTGTCTTGCAGATATTTAAGCATAAGCCGCGCTCCAAATTCAGGAACACTCATGCGATCGTGAGTGTTACACAGGTATGTCTAACATAGGACCCCACCAGAGGTGAATAACTTGGCGACCATGAACCCCGAGTTCCCCTTTACCAAAAACCATGACGGGTTTGCAATCTCTCAGTTATTTGTTGGCCTTAGAATTTTCCTCTGGTTCTAACTTGCATTTTAGATAGGAAACCCACACCAGCATGCATTTAGGATTTCACTGCTAACCGCTTTCTTGCTAACTCAAAAAAAAAAAATGGAGATGTTCCTCAATCACTTTGTGGCTCCCTAGCTCAGGTGGCCTACCGGGTCAGCACCTCTTTCTTGAATATTTGAGCCGATTTCGGGTCTTTGTTGTCCCCCTTCTCCACTTGTCCCACAGTGCATATCACAAGTAATCAAGCAGCCTTGTTGAATTCACGTGAATCTTCACCAGTCATGAGCTTATTTCTGGACTTCAGGCTTTCCAAACATTCATTCCAATTAAAATCTTTTGATAGTCCTTTGAGAGATCAACCAATCCCTTGTCTCCACAACCCCCTAAATCTAGACAGACGTCCTAATTAGGTCAGTGAGCCCACATGAGCTCCAGTTATGAGACTCTCTCTCGATTCAATCGTCATATTACAACTCCTTTGACCCAGAAACTAGTCAAAGTCCAACACGGCAATGCCAGGGACCCTAACATTGGGTTGAAGTTGTAGTTACACGGGTAGATCACTCTCCCTCTTATCCTCATTTGTCTCTTAGACGATTCGTCATTTGTTTCTAGCCTAAATCCTTCGTATGGCTTGCTAGAATTCCTATCATCGGAGATGGCCCTTCCATTAAATCTCTGCGCCCTTTGTTTACCAGAGACACCAACCTTTCAGTCCGCTCTGCTCCCCTGCAAGATCGGATGTCTCGGAGGGGCATTTGTAGACGCGAGATTTGACCCATCCCCGCATGGTTCCATGGCCCAATAAGGCCCATTTGACTGTTTGTTGACTTGCCTCGGATCTCATGGACGGCAACATCGACTGCCGCTGACTACTTGTTGGCAGCATGCCCCATGGACGTCGACTATGGTTGGCGGCCACCTATGTGAACGTCTGCATGGCGTTGGCGCAACATCGTTGGACGTCAACCTGGTTTACCTGGTCTGCACAACTGCCCGAGATTCCAGCCCACTATGCACCCTCTCCTCGTCCATGCAGCGCATGGGGCCGTTCCCACGGGCAAATGGGCCACCTTGGAACCCCTTGACCCAGTAAAAATCCTATGTGGCCCCCTCTCATTGGTCCAAGGCTTAACAAATGGATTGCCACTTGTACAAGTGTGTTTCTTTACACTTGAGCATCCAATGCCCCTTGGCTGTGCCCCCACTGCCTATTATAGGTAGTCCTTAGGCCTTCTAAGGAGGGGAGGAGAGGCTGGACGTCCAAACTCTGTTTACTTTTGAGAGAAGAGAGAGAAAGTGCATCCTAAAGCTTCAATCCTTGTTCCTTTCTTCCTCTCATCATTGGGGCGTCTAGGAGGCTTCACCTAGTGCTGAGGAGCCCACAAAGGAGCCAGCCAAGCTGCAAAACGGGATCATCTCCCTCCTCTCTTCCTCTTTCCCTTTTCTCTCTCTTAGTTCTCATGTCATTCACACACTCACACACACCCTAGGAACGTAGGGCACCCTCCTACACACCTAAAAATGGGTTTCCCAAACCAAAAATGGAGGTAAGAAGGGTGGTCATAGCATTTGGCCACCCCTCTTCTCAAGTTCGAAACTGGTACGGGGCTCTTCTTTTGGTCTTTTTTCTTTCTGTTTAGAACGTTTACTGCACCTCCTTAGAGTCTAATAGAGCTTTTCTTGTGGCAGGAGCGCAACAAACGAGATCGTGGAGCTCTCTTCCTTTGGCCGGCCGAAGAAAGAGAAGTTGTAGTCCTGCCATCATCCGCTGCCGAGGCCACAATATCGACGTGATCATTCTACTTTCTTGGGCACAGGTAAGGCCCTGGCGATCGCAACATCTCCCTTTCTTTTACTAGTTTCTTTGTTTCTCCTTAGTCAACTCAGTCAACCAAGGAGTCAAGGAAGTCAACAGTACCCATTCAACGCCATGAGGGAGCGGCAACTTCGTCAACCTCTGAAGCATCCATCGGCATCCGAGGTCCGCGGAACGGGCGTCACAGCTGTGGCAAGGTCTTTAGGAGGCTTTGGGTTCTCAGTTGAGGCTCAGCTCAGCTTTTCAACCTCAATAGATGGACAGTTCGAGAGGACGATTCAAACACTCGAGGACATGTTGAGAATGTGCGTACTTGACTGGAAGGATGACTGGGAACATCACCTACCTCTTGTGGAGTTTTCCTACAACATAGTTTTCATGCAAGTATCGGCATGGCTTCATTCGAGCTTTGTACGTCGACCCTGTGCTCTCCTTTGTGTTTGGAGGAGACATGTGATAGGTAGTTGGGGGACCTGAGTTGCTACAATAGACTTCAGATAAGATTTAGCTCATCAGGCAGAGGTTGATTGCAGCACAAGATAGGTAGAAGAGCTACGACAACAATAGAAGGAAGGACTTAGAGTTCGAGATTGCAAGCATGTTTTCTTTAAGGTTTCACCTACTCGAGGCATGGTCAGGTTTGGCAAGCATGGCAAGTTGAGTCCGAGGTTCATTGGCCCATTTGAGATTCTTAGGCGGATGGGCAGTGTGGCGTGTGAGCTAGCTTTACCCCCAGCACTAGCGAGCGTACACCTTGTCTTCCACGTGTCTATACTCAGGAGATACGTCCAGGATCCATCACATGTTAACAGTCATGAGCTGGTAGAGCTTCAGTCAGATTTGTCTTATGTGGAGCGACCAGTAGCTATCTAAGACCGTAAGGTTCAGCACCTCAGGAACAAAACTATTGCCTCTGTGAAGGTGTTATGGAGGAATTTCTCACGGGAGGAGGCTACATGGGAGCTTGAGGAGGCCATGAAGAAGCAGTATCCCCATCTGTTCGGTTAGTACTTTTGCTCTAACTTTGGGGACGAAGTTTTCTTTTAGGGGGAGAGGGTGTAAGGCCCTAAAATTTCTTTGTAATTGGTGGTTGTTTTGATGTTTTATTGTTCTGCCCGAAATTTCTTCTTAACGTCAACATCCCTTGACGTTAAGGACTGGTTAACGGCAGGATGTGTGTCGTTTACCATGAGGCCAGAGGATCTAGACGTCAACATTGATTGACGTTTATTTCCTGTTGGCGGTAGCAATGTGGCCGTTAACTTCTTCGGCTGCGTTTGAGAATCCAGATCTGAAACTGACCCCTTTTCTCTAGAAGACAGACTAGGAAACGTCCCCAATGGTCAGGACTCTTATGACCTAGGATTCCCACGACCCAATTGCCTATAAACCAAGTGATCTCTGCAAAGCGAGGACTTTGGTTCAGAAGGGATTTTAGGCTTCGGGGAGAGAGAAGAAAAGGTTTGAAGGGGGTAGATCAAGCAATCTGAAGGCTTCATCGACGATCTACTGCAAGGGAGAGACTCTACTGAAGGTGGAGAAGCTCTCCTAATGATGGGGGATCGTCTACAAGTTCGTGAAGATTGAATCAAGGAGTGGAAAGTCACCTCTTTGGCTTGGACGAGTAGAGCTTCGAAAAATTCAATCTTCTAGGGTTTTTAGAGAGGCAAGTAACTTAGGGGTTTCATCCCTAGACCTATCACCTAGAGTTTAGGGATTTTTCTAAATTTTTAACTCATGTCCTGGACCCCCAAATTCCTTATTTTTCTATGTTCGGTCTGCACTTTCTGTAGACAGGAGGTTGACGACAACTTTCTTGCCGCCAAGTTCCTGAGTTAATGGCAGTCGATCATGCCGTTAACCCATCCTGACGGCAAGCCCCTTTCCGTCAAGTTCATCTGATTTTACAGAATAGTGATTTCAACTTATGTGATGTGACTTTGGAGGGTTTGTGAATGTATGCATATGTTATAAAGTTTTTGTCTTGTCAAGTATGTCTAGTAGATTGGATCATGAATTCCTGATAATTTTGAGTATATTAGTAAAGTACATATTTTCTGTTATGAGAAAAGGAGCATGTTAGGTCAGATTTAAATTTGGGTTAAATACGTATGATGTGTGATATTGCTATAGAAATTTTCTATGCACTTAAGATTATTATGCATGTTTTAAGACTATTAGGACCATCAGTTCATTGGCTACCATGTCTAATTGAATTATCTTGTTAAACTACATGAGACCTCTATTAAATATCAAAAATAGATGTACTATCATGAAAATTCTAAAACATTAATCTGAGCATGTTCTGACATTAGTAAGTACTATTTCCAATTATAAGTTATTAAAATATATATTAAGCATGATCAATCATGAAATGGTAATTCCTGTTGATTAGAATTATGTTTAGGCATTGTTAAGCATGTGTTAATGCTATTAGATAGTCATGATAAGTTCTATAACCTAAAACACGTGTTTGATTTATAAGCATGTGAATGGACCATAGAGTGCATGTAAAATAGTGTTAAACATGTGATTAACTGGAATAATGTGATTAAGTGAATTTTGTGCTGAAATGACACTGCTACCATAGAAGGCTGTGGAGTCGTACTGTAGAAAAGTCCTTACGGGAATGCTCAATGTGTATGTGATATCCTGTAGGCATCAGGATGAAATCCTGGAGGTGGACAAATATCACTGGTTCCCCCAACCTGGCAGAAACTGTGACCTGGTCAAGGGCCTTCCCTCTGTTGGGGCCCTCCTCTTCTCCAGCTGCCATAGGCACGCCTAAAGCTACTGCCAAGGGCCACCTTCCCGTTGTGGACCCAGCTCCAGCTGCGCCCTCCACCCCTGGTCCCGCAGATGGGCCATGGAGGCCTTCCAGCAGCCCAGCGATTCCATCTCCACCGGCTGCATCTTTTGTCCAGGCTTTGATGCGATCCATGTGCCCACCAACTCTTCCTCTTGCCATCCACCCCCCAGCCTTCACTGATGCAGGGGAGCCAGCAGTGTTCTTCTCCATGGAGGAGATCAACATCTTGTGCAAACCTTTGGAGCTGGCGGTGATTGCAAGAACACCTCAAGGAAGACCACCTTTTCAGGAGATCCGATACCACCTACAGCAGACATTCAAGTTCCAGGAAGACTTCCTCCTCAGTGCGCTGGACAAACGCCATCTGCTCATCAAATTCCAGAATAAGGAAGATTTCCTCCAGGTTCTCCTCAAAGACTCCATGTATGTCCAAGGTAAAATATTCAGGTTCTTTAGATGGTCTATAGATTTTTCTCTTGAGGAGGACTCACCTATAATCCCAGTTTGGATGGAACTGCCGACACTTCCAGCTAATTTTTTCAATGAAACCATGATACGTTCAATAGCCGGAAGTGTTGGCCCAGTCTTGAAAGTGGACAGGAACACCACTGCTATGACATGCACATCTTCCACTCGAGTAAATGTCCAGATGGATGTATCTCAGAAAATGCCCAATCGTATCTGGGTGGGCATGGGTTCAAAGGGCTACTGGCAGCCCATAGTGTACTCTGACCCTCCGCTCTATTGTTCTTCATGCAAACGGCTTGGGCACCTGACGCTTAAATGCAACAGGACACATGCCAAGATGAACCAGAAAACAACTAGTTCTGACCAAGGAAAATCTGAACATCTGACTTTCACAGAACTGACACAAATTATGATGATATGGCGCCGAGAGAGACCGGTAAACAAATGTGGAGACCCATCCTCAAGAATGGGCAACAATCTCAAGCGACTGTGTGCTCTCCCACTGATGAGCAGGATGTTAATTCTCCTGGTGTGCAGAACAATCCTCCACCAAGTGATAATGCAAACAAACCACTGCTTTGTTCCACTCATACCCACCACATTGATAGCAGTTTAGTGGATGATAGCACTGTATATCCGGGTGCTCAGAATGTCCAAGTAGCAGCCAAGACAGCAGCACAAGATGATTTACACCCAGTGTTCGCTGAAATGCCAGTTCAGATATCTGAACCAGAGCATGTGACAACTACTGCTGTCCATCCTCTTGATAGCATGAGAGCTACCTGTGAGGGAGATCAAGACCCTGTCTGTCCAGAGGGTGTCCATGCTAATTCTGCCACAGTTCCCACTGGTAATCCAGCAGTGACTGCCATCCTTGATGTAGAGTCACCTCCACACACAGCTGCATGTGAACCAGAAATGTCTGCAAACCAGTCCCATGGTGAACCAGAAATGAGTGCCACCTCCCCGGTAGCTAAGGGGGATGGAAACATGTCAAAGCTTCACACACCGCACGCTCTAAATGCTGCTGCCCCTGCTTGGAGTCCAGCTCCCTCCTACCTTTTCGATGACCCGAAAAAGTTTGCTAAGTATCTGGAAGCTGCATCACCTGAAGCCACGCCATCTTCACTTGAGGTAAGAGCTCCGCCCTCCCTGAAATAGCAGCCTCATCGACCCCGCCAGCACCCCGAATGTCTTTTGCCGACGCCCTCCACAAAAAGACCAAGAAAGGAGACACTCGCATGATGGCAAACAAACCCCCTCCTCCGTGCTTCACTGCTACCACCTCCTCAACAAAAGCATCAGTCCTGCCATCCCAGCCACAAAAGGGAGAACACGGTGGCTACATAATTAACCTCCCCATGATACACAACATCAGAAGTGCCCCCGGCATCGAGGCGGGGGAAGTGGACCTGCTAACATTGCATAACAGCTGGGTAGGCCGAATGTGCAGCACGACAGTTCTCAACATGGATTCGGACGGGGAATATGAGGAGTTCTCAGACTGATGTACCATGTACTTTGGTTCCCCCCCTGTGTACTCTTAACCCCTCTGCATAGGGAGTCTTAGATTATGTTCCGTTATCCATGTACCCCCCCCCCCTCCATCCCTTCTCTTTGTACTTCTTACTTTCAGCTATATATAAAATCTGAAAACCCGATATCGACATTGGAGTTCGCTCCTCTGTCATATCCATTCAAAAAAAAAAAAGTATCACTGGTTAGGGTGGAGAGGGCTTCTCCAAGTTCTGCACAGTTACCAAGATTCGTCACTATAATGCCTAGGTGACAGGTATGTGTTATGTGTTATGTGTGTCCTTTATGGTGGTTTGGACTATGTGTCACGGTAAAATAATGTGTAAAGATGTGAACTATGTGTGAATGTGCCAAGTGATAATGTGGAAGTGATCTGCTAATGTGTTACAATGTGAAATAATGTGAAACCATGTGATCATGTTATATTTATGTTAAAACAGCAAGAAAAATGTGTGAATATGTGATATAAAAGCATGTGAAAAGTGATAGATATCATGCTAAGATTTTCTAGTAAACATGTGTTTAATTCCATGATCAAGTTATTTGGAAATATGTTATGAATGTGTTATCATTGATACCATGATTTAAGTTCAGTCCATGTGTAGATAGCATGTTATGAATTATTCATTGTATTTGTTTAATGTGACATGAACTATGTTGTAAAATTTCTATTATGTTAAATTGAGTAGCATGAATGTGATATGTGTAAGGATGTGCCAACACGTTGCTTGCTGAGTCTTTTATGAAGAATTATCTTTGCTTTAACATACAGGTGAGACAAGTGTTCCTAAAATTGAGGAGGAGATAGTGAGGAGCGACTCTGAGCGAGAGGAGTAGCGGAGCAATTTGGAGGACTATCCTTATAGCTTGTACTTTCTATTTGCTAGTATGTGAACAATGTTATAATATGGACCTGTTTAATTATGGACTTTGTTATATTTACATTGTTACTATATAGGCTGTGGAATGTGTGTAATGATGATGTAATAAGAATTTCTTTCATTTCCGCTGTACTTTCCTTTGTTATTTATGTACATCTCTATCTACTGCGTTGTGTTGGGTACATGTCCCACTGTGACAGGGCACTTTATATCAACATGGATTGGTATAATCATACCGGTATAAAGAGGGTCATTACACAATTGTAGCTAGAGGCATAAGCGAAGGCTATATTGAAGGCAGACACGGAGGTAGAGGTTGACTATTGGATATGGATCGTGTAATTGTAAATAAATAAAATTAAAATTGTTTGTTACATTATAATAATGAAGAAGTATACAACATATATTTGTACTTGTCCCTCTACCTGCACTGTCTCAACCAATAGCCTAAGACCCTGTATAGAAAATGGTTAAAATCACTTGTTATATGAAATTAACTAAAAGTTACTATATAGTATACAACATATACATGTACCTATCTAGCTACCTAAGATGACTCGACTATCTTGATGTCCACGAACCATATTCTGTTGAATAATTCAATTATTGATTTAGGATAAGGTAAAGTTAGCACACAAAAAAAGTTGATTTCACACAAACAAATTCATTGCACAAAAAAGTATAAAAAGAAGCAACGTACAAAAAGGCAACTACATAAAAGTGTCCATCTCATCCAATTCATTTTCATCATCATCCTCTTTAGTTGTACTTTCACTTTGAAATTCTTCTTCATCTTCCTCCTCTTCTTGTTGATAAACATACCATCCACTTATTATGTCATTTACCTAAACTTCTTACATTTCTATGCCATTGCACAGTCGAATATCATCATGCAGCTCAAGCATACCCTTGTGACCATGACTAAAGTCATCAATATCATCTAATTGGAAGTATTCATCATTATGTTGTCCACGATCCTCTTCTACCTATTACTCCAGATACAACCTAGGTTTAACCTTGCAAACAGCCCACAATTCAGATCTAGTTGTTGTTCATCAATATCACCTATACTTGTTTGGTCTTGTGTTGTCAATATAAACGGCTCATATGTTCCCACTTTGACCTATATTTTATATCTACGATGCCGCCTGACATATTATAGATACTTGTGGTTGTGGAATCAAATATATTATCAAAATATCATTTTGCAACATTTTTAGTTGGAAGATGCTTTTGATTTTTACTTTGGTATTTGAAAGGACTTTTTACATATTAGTCCCTAAACCTTAATGAATTACTGATTAATCCCTAAAATCTTACTATTATCTTAAAAACCCCTCAAAACATCTAACGTTTACTAAAAAGGCCATCTGATTGGAGGACCTTATATTCTATAGAATATTCCATCACCAAATGTTGCCGCATCTTCTCCGCCCATGATGTTGCAGAGCTGCTTCAGGTAAAGATAGCGGAGATGTACCGTAGTCATATTCAAGGCTGAGGGGAACGCGGCAAGGCCCTTTCTAGTGCCCTGTTATGACCTCCACAGTGTCGCCCCTTTTCGTCTTCTCTAGCGTTGGCGTGGCATAGTCCTCGACGCTCGAATTCGAACTCTGGAAGGTCTGCTGCACCACACTGGCCACGCCCAGCCTCTTCACTCCTTTCCCGCTTCTATCCCTCGATGGGGCAATGGTCTGCCTGGCATCGATGGTGGGCTTGTCATGAGTAATTCAGTGTCTGCGGCTGTCACCCATGTCCTCCACAACAAGGTGGGCTTCTGCTCGGTCGCCGATGTGGAGGACCTCCTTGTGCTATCACTAGGGAGTGGCGGCGGAGGCGACAATGTTGGATATAAAGGGTGTTAGGGGCAATATAAAAGAAGGGAAACTTAAGGTTGATAAAGTAAAAGGTATATCAAAAGTTGTGCTAGTTTGTCCTTATATGTGGAGTCTTTAGTTACACATGAGATACCCCTAAGGGATTAAGGACTTCATAACCCCTAGAGTCCATGAGACTATGTCTTATAGACAATGGTGGGGTTATGCTAGACCATTTTACACACATGCGCCGCCGGGCCGGGTCGGGCGGGGCGGGCGGGCACATGTGATGGCGCGGTCCGGCTTGACTTGACACCTTTTTACTTCTTCTATTTACATTTTGGCCCTCTCTTGTAGAGACTAGAGATGTTTTGGGCCAGTTCGCATATCGTTAGCCCCAGTAACTGAAGCATCTTCTCGCCTCTCACAAGAAAAAACTGCTCGCCGTCCTGTCGCCCGCTCTCTCGTTCCCTGCCAACTATGCTGCTCCGTCCCGACGTCACCGACAGCGTCTCCATTCTTCGCCGGTGCGTCGCGTTTCCTCCGGTGACCGGTGCACGTCCTCTATTCCCGATTTCCCTTCTTTATAGAAGAGGTTTAGGTTTTGTGTAGCATTGTTTACAAGATTATGATAAATGTGATTTCTAATCTCGTGGTAGTAGTCGTATCCTGGGAGGAGATTGTCTTACCCGACGCACTATTCTTGTGGAGGCGATATCTTCTCTAAGGGGAGTCTCCTTAGAAGCTCTTCTACTGCATTCATTTCTGCCTAATTTCAGCATGTTCTTTATTGTAATCCATCTCATGTATTTTATCTTTTGGTTGTTGTTATTTAGACTATTTCCATATACCTGCTTACTATGGTTCGACATGCACATGTGTGTATTTGCCATGATTGTGCCCTATTCCACATTATTTTTTCAACAGTCTTAGAGAAGATATCCATCATCGCAACCTCTTTAGTGGGTTTTAGAGCGAGGGTGGACCTGTCTGGGATGCCCAAAAAGTTGGCAACAACGCATGAAAGTGTGGTTCACCATGGTCGGTCTAATCTCACTAATAGAATTGGATCCCCGTATTCTAGATGAGAAAGATCTTGACAGTGCTAAGAAGGTAGAAGAGTGGAAGGAAAAGGGCAAGTCAGGGCATGGGTGTATACTCACTATACTGTCCGATGTCCTATTTGATGTTTACAGTTCCTCCACCTTCAAAACCACTAAAGCACTTACGGATGAACTTGACCGCAAGTATAACACCGAGGACCAAGGTCTGGAAAAATACTCTATGGGCAAGTTTCTCAAGTTCCAAATGGTTGAAAATAAACCTGTGGGGGAGCAGACTCATGAACTTCTCCTTATACTCCAAGGTCGGGCTAAGGCAGATATGAAAATGCCTGAAAAGCTCCAAGTCATGTGTATATAGAGAAATTGCCTACATCTAGGAGGATTTTGGGATGTCCCTTAAACACTGCAAGGAGACTATTTCTACTGATGATCTGATGAGGGCTATTGCTATAGAAGAGGAGCATAGAAAGGAGAAGCCTTGTATGCCTGTTGATGCAAGTGCAAACCTAGAAATGAGGCATAAGGGGAAAGAATCTAAAGGCAAAACCAAAGTTGATTCCACTTCACAGATGAAACCCAAGGAAAGATAAAGAAGAAGAAGGTACTAGGAGAGTGCTGGACCTATGGTCAGAAGGGTCATATGCTCAAGACTATCCCAAAAAGAAAGAGAAGTTTCTGAACAAAACCCAACAGACCAATCAAAATCTAGCCCATGTCAATGTTGTGACTGGTGGACCTTCTTCTGGTGATGAGTATGTTACTCTTAATCCTCAACTATTTACTATCTATGAACCAAATGAATGGTTGGTAGACACTGGGGCCAATGTACATTTGTGTGCTGACAGGTCTAACTTTGTTTCTTATCAGGCCACCCATGGTCGTACTATGACGATGGGTAATGGGAGCACTGCTAGGGTACTTGGAGTTGGACGAGTGAATCCAAAGTTTTCTTCAGGACGTGTTCTTTCTCTTTCCCTAGTGCACCATATTCCTAGTGTTAGAAGGAACATTTTATCTGGTTCTATTTTAGTGAGAGAGGGTTATGAACTCAACTTTAAATATAATAAAGTTGTGAGACTTTATTTGAAGTCTTTTATTGGTAAAGGCTATCTTTCTGATTGATTGTTTAAAATTTATGTGGATCATGTGTTAAACATAAAATTAGATGATACTACTTCTAGTTCTATTTCTGCTCCTGTTGCGTATAATGTTTAAGATTCATCTAATTTATGGCATGGACATTTAGGTCATCTTAATTTCAATTCTTTGAAACGCATGATGAACCTGAAATTAATTCCTGAGCATGCTATTGATAAAACAAAGAAATGTGATATCTGTGTACAAGCTAAACAACCTAGAAAACCTTTTCATTCTGTGGTTAGGGATCCAGAGATTCTGGATATGGTACATTCAGATATCTATGAGTTTAATGGTGTGCTAACTAGGGATCATAAGAAGTATTTTATTACCTATATAGATGACTGTAGTAGATACTGTTATGTGTATCTGCTCAAGTGTAAAGATGAGGCTTTACAAAAGTTTATCATATTTAAAAAGGAAGTAGAAACACAAACTATTTGGGTTCTTAAGTGGTTGAGGTCTGATAGAAGAGGAGAGTATATGTAATAATCGGTACGTTTGGATCGTTGTTTACCGGGTTTTGGGGCCAGTGTGTGGCCCATTGGTAGACCATGTGGGTCTACATGTGTGTTTATAGGTTGGTATGGCAGGTTGGGAGGTTGGAGGGTTGGAATTCCCAGCCCAAACAGACCTCTGTCGGGCTCAGTAAGAACGCGACGAACAAGACGGTCGCAATTCTGACATGAACGCGACCACCTGCCATGTTTTACTTTGTATGGACTGTATAGGTTAGGGTTTGAGGTTTTTGATGTGGAAATCGAATGAGCATGGTAGAGAGCATGCCTAGGGTTTCATTTGAACTGTTATTTCCTGCTTTATTAACATGTACAACTTCTGTGTGTGATTTCTGGAATGATAGCTTGAGGGTTTGTTTCTGCTGTCTAAAAGGTGACGGAACTAGTCGTCGCGCTCTGTGAATGCGATGACTTGGACCTTCGCGATTGAGGCCTTAAGGCGATGGGTTGGTTCGTCGCGATTCGAGTCTATTGGCGACCACTGTGTTGGATGCGGCTTAGAATGTGGCCACCCGAGCTCTAGGGTTCTGTGGCCAGTTTGTTTGGTTTCTAACCTATGTTGCTTGGGCTGTGTTGGCTATGCAATGTAGGGTCTGTAAGGGTTATGTCGGCTTATATCGTGAATGATAATGATACGTTTTGCTTGGAAATGTGTGCATAGTGGGTTGGGTTGTAACGCCTTCCGTGGTTACCTCTCCAGTCGGTTACCCTAGCATCAGGTGCTTAGGGCTTGTCCCGGTACGATGTGTATCATCAAGGTTTGTGTCATCTTCCTGGACACCCTCACTCCTGAGTTTGAGTTGTATGTCTGGCTGAGGGAAAGATGGTAGGGGACAGCGACTCATGTTTGTCGGTGTGCGCTCACTTGTAGCGTGCTCTTGATTGGGGGACGGACACCAATAGACGTACTGGTCCCCATCTAATCCTGTTTCCAGTGCCTCACTTTAGGTTCTTGGCTAGAGTCCCTAATGGTGTCAGGCTTGGGCCTGCAGTTGTGTGGTCTGTAGGTGGGGTGTTGGTTTGTCTCCACAGTTCTTGACCTTGTTGAGGTGGAGCGACAGCTGGACCTTTCGTCCGTGGCTGCGAGACTAAGAGGTGTACTTGTGTTGTTTGTTTGGGTCTGTTGCTGGTGTCGTGAACCAGTTCTCGTGACTCGCATGCGGCGTCCCCTTCTTTAGCTTGTACACGTGTGTGTGATTTGTCGTTTACTTACTTACAGTTGTAGCATCATGCTAAGGCGGTTATGTATTTCAAATGCTTTACAGCTTTGCTTATTATAATTGTTGTACATTGTGTTTCTCAGCTTTGGGGGAGTTGCCCTACTGAGCCAGTGACTTGTGAGGCTCACCCCTTCTTCTTCCAAGTGAAGGAGAGCAGGAGGGTTCCCATCCCTCTTCTAGTTCCGGTCAGCACTGTAGTGGAGTTGGGCCTTCGCCACCAGCAGAGTAATGTTTCTACTTGTTGAGCCTTGGGGGTTTATCCCGGGCTGTTGTACCTTGTATAATGACTATGTTATGGAACTAAATATGTACATTTCATGTGAATATGTATGAGAAATGGTATCTTATATGTGTTCAGTGTGTTCCTTATATTTCCACAGACATGTTGTGTTGATATCCCTTGCGAGGCTTCAGCTCGTTCATGGGAGATGGAGTCGTGTCGGGCACGTTATTGGGATAACAGGCCTAAACGGCGAGGACCGTCACAGTTGGTATCAGAGCAAGGTCTGTGTAAATATGAAGGAACATGAAATGTACATAGTTTGTTCCTTACTATGGTCACCTGCTGGTAGTTGGCCCTATTTTTATAATGATACACTTGTGTGTTGTGTGGAATGGAATGTTGTATGTGCAGGTTTATAAATGGCTGATAGGTGAGATTGGGGAGGTGGAGGTGATGAGCCAAAGGAGACTACTCATCAGATGATAGAATGGTTGTGGGACAATATTACACAGATTCGGACAGGGATGGACTAGCAGCAATACTAGAAAGAACCGTGCAAGCCAGGCAGTCCAGTGGATCGGGATCAAGTGGTGGTAGTTTTGGACTTCCACAGCAGTCTTCGGGTGTTAGCAAAGGCAAGGCACCTTCTGGAGGAGCATCTACATCGCGCTTTGGCAAGTGGGGAAACAATATAAAGAAGATATTTAGAGGCCGAGGAGGTGGCAAGCAGCAAGGATTTCAGCAAGGTCGAGGCTATAAGCCGTAGGCGGAGGAATCTCAGCAAAGCACAACAAGGCAGCCCGCAGAATTTAGATGTTACAATTGTAATCAGCCGAGGCATTTGGCAAGGAATTGTCCATATCCAAGAAGAGGTAATTATGGTAGAGGGGCACCGTAGCAGTAACAGCAACAGCCTTCAGCTGAGCGTGGTAGAGGTTCGCCTTACCAAAGAGGAGGAGGACGAGGATGAGTGATGGCAGTCATAAGAGCTCAAGCGGAGGCGTCAAGTTTGATTGAAGGTATTATACCACTTCTTGAATTTTCTGCTAGAACATTAATTGATCTAGGTGCATCACATTCCTTCATTTCTAAAGACTTCATTGATAGTATGGTACATCCATTTGAGGAGAGGCAGTGTGAGCTTGTAGTAGAGGAACCGTCTGGTGACTTTATGCTTACAACATGTTACTTGGATGAGGTTACCATTATGGTAAGGCAATCAGTTGCCAGCTAGATTATATGCACTACAGTTAATGGAGTATGATGTGATATTGGACATGGATTGGTTGGAAGCATATGGGGCAGTTGTTGATTGCAGAAAGAAGAGGGTAAGGTTCAGCCATCCAAGAGGGGATATATTTGAGCTTCAAGGTATGCCATTCTATACCCCTAAGTTTATTATTTCTGCCCTTAAGGTTAGGAAATTGATTAATGTAGGGTGTGTAGCCTATTTGGCATCTGTTAGTTTGGTTGAGGCAAGTAAGATAATAGGTATGGTACCCATTGTTAGAGAGTTTGTGGATGTGTTCCCGGATGAGTTACCAGGTTTGGCACCACATAGAGAGGTGGACTTCACATTAGAGTTGCAACTGGGTAGTATGCCCATTTCCAAAGCACCATACAGGATGGCACCTGCGGAATTGAAAGAGTTGAAGAAACAGTTGCAAGAATTACTTGAGAAAGGTTTCATTCGGCCTAGTCACTCACCGTGGGTAGCACCGGTCTTGTTTGTTAGAAAGAAAGATGACAACCTCAGAATGTGTATTGATTACAGCCAGTTGAATCAGGTTATAATAAAGAACAGGTATCCACTTCCGTGAATTGATGACTTATTTGATCAATTGCAATCAGCAAAGGTGTTCTCCAAGATAGATTTGAGGTCGGGGTACCATCAACTGAGAATCCGGGAAGAAGACATTGACAAGATGACATTTAGAACAAGGTATGGGCATTATGAGTCTGTGGTTATGCCATTTGGGCTAACCAATACACCTGCAACATTTATGAATTTGATGAACAGGATGTAACAACCCCGAGAACCCGACCCTCGGCCCAAGCCGAGGACTCGATTTTCGCGGTCGCCGCCCATGGATCCAGGGACCCAGAAGGGCTATAACACAAGTCTAACATAATATGTAAAGGAAATAAACGTCAACTGCTAACTAGGAGCACACACGCAGAAGAACAAAGAAGAGCGAGACCGCAGCGTATCGCTCTAGGTACAGTCCCAACACACACAACTAGTACAAGTAAAGGCAGGGGAATAACAAGTCCCCTAGAGGCATACCCTAAGGGTGTCGTACAACTAAAAGGGGGAACCACTACTAGCTACGGGGACAATGACTACCGCCCCATCTCCTTCGCCCGACGTGCGCCTTGCTGCTACTGAGACGTCTCACCTGGGAAAAGGAAGGGATGAGCTTCACAACAGAAGCTCATTAGGGAATACCAATCTCCTACTGGCTCTAACAGGTAGCCAAAACTACGTACTTAATTAAATAATAGTAGTTATATCTTCTACCTACAATGGAAAGTGTGGAAGCGAAACTAACAACTAGAAACGAAACGGAGAGACACCACGGTCGGAAACTTCATAAAGCCTGCATAACGTAACCACCACATGACTGGCAACGTAGACCGAGGTAACCCTGCCTGGACAAGAGACACTAGCTACGGAAAACACTACCACTAGTCAACCGGTCAGGTGCGTCCACTGACGTCTTATCGTCGACCCAGGTCCAAACCTTTACGTCTCGTCAGAGTGAGGCAGAACACAAAGCACACAATAGTAACCGCCATAGTCTGGCCAGACTACAGTCCCACGCCTGACCTCTCTAAGCAGTTCCGGGGCCGCAAAGAGCGAGGCAATGAGAAAAAGGACTGACTGGTCTGCACCGAGTAGAACTCCGGTTGTCCTCGGTGTCCTAGACCAATCAAGAGAGCTCTGCAAACAACTCGACGCCGCTGTCCTAACCACCGTTTTACCCTCAACTCTAGAGTCCGTGACTCGAGTACGCTCGTCGCCCCGAGCGCTCCCTCTAAGGCACACGAGGATGGGGGTCCCAGGCAATGGTAACAACCTCTCTCACGGGACAAGCCCTCAGGTGCCGAGCACCGGGCGAACAACTAGTGTAGGACCGTACTAGGAAACTAGCACTGGTGCCACGGGTACAATAAGAAGCGGAAGAACGGTGAAGACTCCACAGAAAATAGAACTTTGCAAGACCTTACCTGTCTCTACTGTAGTCGCGATGCATCGGGTCGTCGTGACACTCAAACCTATCACGACACTGTCGCGGAGGCCTAAGCTATCGTAACCTTGTCGCGACACCCAGAGAATCGCGATGATGTCGCGGTGGCCCTGCCAAAAACCGAGGGGGGTCCCGGTGCAGTCCTCCCAAACCCCACTCTATAACGGTCGCGTTCTCAGCCGAGGGGGGTCCCAGTGCAGTCCTTCCAAAGACCACCCCAAAAACGGTACAATCGCATTCCACTGGGGGAGGGGAGCATGAGAAACACATAGGTATATCATCCAAACCACCCTTAAACCCCACAAAACATGAATTATAATGAATCTACGCTCGATGGAAAATCCTCACTCACACGAGCATGATTCTCACACTTCCATAACCCCAAGCCACGAGAAACCACAACCTCAAGGGTGAAGGGAGCATGCTAGGGCGAGAGGAGTCGAGGGTCCCTACCTCCAAGAGTAGAGCCGACTCGTTGGGGTCTTCACATCGGAATGGCCACCTCCTTCTCGTTCGGAGCTCCACGATCACGCCACCAGCACGAATGGGGCGTCACCTCCACCATGAGCACCTCGAGCACGTCGGGAAACCACCAAAGAGGGGAGAACTCGGAGGACGAAGAAGAAGGGAGAGGAAGAGGAAGGAAAGGGTGAGAGGGGGAAATGGGGAGCAGCCCTCAGTTTTAAATCGATGGGCCCCAAGATGTGACAGATCGGCCCGACGCGACATTGACCATGTCGCGACACCCAAGAGCATCGCGACCATGTCACGGTGGCCACCCCCGACGCGACCCAAAAGGTGGTCAAACCTCGAAGACCGGGAAACATAAACGCGATGGCTAACCTGGTCACATCAACGCTGTATGCACCTAACACCCGACACGACCATTCTGACAAGTAGGACAACGGTCAAGTCTGTCAGAAAAGCAGTCACGACGCCACCAGACGCCGCGACAAGAAGGCGACGCCTACCTCCGTCATGACCATGTTGCGACGGCCAGGTGTGTCGCCACACAAACACTGTCGCGACGGGCTCCCCTAGCGTGACCAGGTCGCTACTAGGTGGTTGTCGCAACCCTGAGGACAGAGCCAAGGGCTTAAGAGGCCGGTCTTACATCCCACCCTCCTTAAGAAATTTCATCCTCGAAATTAAAATAAACTCAGTTTCAAATGGAAAGCAGTACGGGAGATATCAACATACTAATCAATCAAACAAATATGGGAACTGCTCTCTCATATCATCCTCGTGCTCCCAGGTGGCCTCTCCACCAACGTGGTTCTCCCAAACGACCTTGACCAGCGGAATCTGCCTCTGGCGCAACTGCTGCACTCTGCACCCACAACTCTGACCGGGTACTCTAGCACTGATAAGTCTGGCGCTACCTCAAGCTACGAGTAGTTCAGCATGTGCGACGGATCTGCAACGTACCTCCTGAGATGCGACACGTGAAAGACACTGCCAACTCTACTGGAAGACTCAACCTGTAAGCAACCCCGCCAATTCTCTCAGTGATAGGGAAAGGCCCAATGTACCGGGGACTGAGCTTTCCCTTTCGCCAAATCTCATCACACCCTTGGTCGGAGAAACCCGCAAGAACACAAGGTCACCCTTGCTGAACTGCAACGGCCTCCTGCGGACATCTACATAGCTCTTCTGTCCACTCTGTGCTACCTGAAGCCTCTGCCTGACTAAACTGACTATGTCTGCACACTGCTGCACCATCTCTGGTCCCAAAAGTTGCCTCTCACCAACCTCGAACCAGTGAAGTGGTGTCCTGCACGGTCGACCATACAAAGCCTCGTATGGTGCCATTCCAATACTCGAGTGAGAATTGTTGTTGTACGAAAACTCTACCATCGGGAGGTGCGACTCCCAGGTGCCACTCCAGTCCAAGCAACAAGCTCTCAACATATCCTCCAAAGTCTGAGTGGTCCTCTCTGACTGCCCATCTGACTGCGGGTGATACGCTGAACCCAGCCTCAACTCTGTACCAAGAGCTTCTGCAAACTGTGCCAAAACCCAGAAGTGAACCTTGGATCTCTATCTGAAACAATCGAAACTGCGGTTTTGTGCAACAGAACAACTCGGTCCACGTACAGCCTGGCGAGCCTATCCACTGACCAAGACATCCTGGCTGGAAGGAAGTGCGCTGACTTGGTCAACCGATGCACAATCACCCAAATACCATCATGCCTCTGCGGAGTACGGGGCAAACCAACCACAAAGTCCATGGTGATGTCGTCCCACTTCCACTCGGGAATGGGCAACGACTGCAGCTCACCACCAGGACGCTGATGCTCAGCCTTCACCTGCTGACAGGTAAGGCACCGAGCAACAAACTCTGCCACGCCCCTCTTCATCCCTGGCCACCAGAAGAACCTCCTCAAGTTATAGTACATCTTAGTGGAGCCAGGATGAACAGCATATCTCGACCGGTGTGCCTCTGACAATAGCGCCTAGCGCATATCGCTGGGAACATACAATCTACCTCTGAATCTGACCTCACTGTCCTCGTCCAGCTCAACATCTGGCATCTACAAAATATCTGCCAACTTTGAGTCTGCTTAATGTGTCTCCATCACCTGACGGTACACTGATGGACGAACTGACAAACTAGTCATCACTGCACAATCTCTGCACCTCGAAGGGTAGAAACCTCCCTGGGACAGATCCTCAAGCAGCCTCCACTCTCTGACCATCAACGAACTCAAACGAACATGCCTGCTCAAAGCATCTGCCACGACGTTAGCCCTTCATAGGTGATAGGAGAGAGTAAGGTTGTAATCCTTCAAGTACTCTATCCATATGCACTGCCTCAAGTTCAGATCCCTCTGAGTGAAAATGTACTGTAAACTCTGATGGTCGGTGAGGATCTCGAACACCTCGCCGTACAAATAGTGCCTCCACAACTTCAGAGAGAACACCACTGCTGCCAACTCTAAGTCGTGGGTAGGGTAGTTCTCCTCATGCTTCTTCAGCTGCTGAGAAGCATAGGCAACGACCCCACCATACTGCATCAGCACTGCACCCAAACCTGATCTCGACGCATCAGTGTACACCACAAAACCTCGGCTACCTCATGGCAAGACCAATACTGGTGCTGAAGTCAACCTCATCTTCAGCTCCTGGAAACTCCACTCGCAGTCCTCAGTCCAAACAAATCTGACCTCAAGTCTGGTCAATCTGGTCAATGGCTCTGCAATCCTGGAAAGATCCTGGATGAATCTCCTGTAGTAGCCTGCCAAGCCCAGAAAGCTGCGAACCTCTAATATTGAAGTGTTTTGCTCCTAAGACAACACTACCTCAACCTTGGCAGGGTCCACTGCCACACAAGAACCTGAGATCACGTGCCCGAGAAAGTGCACCTCCCTCAGCCAAAATTCGCACTTGTCGAACTTGGCATACAGTTGGTGACTACGCAACGTCTCTAGCACATCCTCAGATGCTCCTCGTGCTCCTCCTCAGAAGCCGAGTAGACCAAAATGTCATCTACAAAGATGACCAAAAACCTATCCAGGTACTCACTTAACACCCTATGCATCAAATCCATAAAAGCTGCGGGTGCGTTCGTGAGCCCAAATGGCATCACGATGAACTCAAAGTGACCGTACCTCGAACGGAAAGCTTCATGCCAATATCTGACTCTCTGGTCCTCAACTGGTAGTAACCAGACCTCAAGTCAATCTTCAAAAACACTCTGGCTGACTACAACGGGTCGAACAAATCATTGATCCTCGGAAAGGGATACTTGTTCTTCACTGTTACTTGGTTTAGCTACCTATAATCGATGCACAACCTCAAACTGCCATCCTTCTTCCTCACGAACAGCACGGGCGCTCCCCACGACGAACAACTCGGACGGATGAAGCCCAGCTCAAGCAATTCCTGCAACTGGCACTTCAACTCGCGCAACTCCGCCGGAGCCATCCAGTAAGGTGCCTTAGACAAAGGCATCATACCAGGCAAAAGCTCAATGGAGAACTCTACCTCCTGCTCAGGCAGTAACCCAGGTAGATCCTCCAGAAAATATCAGAGAACTCACAAACAATAGGCACATCAAAAATCGACGACCCGCTAGACTCCAAGGAACAAACAGAAGCAAGATATGCCACACAACCATCACAGATCAAATGACGAGCTCTACAGAGAGAAATAAAAGGTCGACGGGTAGACAGGATACCTCGGAAGCAGAGAACAGGTGGTCCAGGTATCTCAAACTGAATGGTCTTCCGCTGACTATCCACCACAACTGAGTGAGGCTCCAACCAGTCCATGCCCAGGATGACGTCAAAGTCACGAAGCTGCAACGCGTACAACCTGGCCGGCAACTGGTGTCCCTGGACCTCAACCGTGATGCCCTCTAGGTAACCGAAAGAACGAATATAATCACCGGACGGGAGATCGACCATCACATCACACTGCCTCTCAGGGGTGTGATGAACCAGAGACTCGTAAAACTCCTTGGAAGCAAAACAAAGAGAAGCACCGGGGTCAACCAAAACACGAGCAGCTCTACCAAGGATACACAGGGTACCTATAACTAGGTTCGACGCCTCGGCCTGCTCCCCTAGTAAGCGCCATCACACGACCACGTCCATGTCCACGCTGCGGCGCCTGTTGGGTTGCCGCTGCTGTGGGTGCTGCTGGTGCTGTGGAAACTATTACTGCTGGTACGGCTGGAACTACTGAGGTTGCTGGAACTACTAGAACTACTGAGGCTAACTGCTGGTACTGCCCTACTACTGCTGCCGGGGTACCTGCTGCTGGGGAGGGAAATGGTACTGCGTAGCTATACTACCGCTACGCTTACTGCATGGCTGCTGCAGCTGCTGGACTTGCCCCATCGGGCAATCCCTCCTGAAGTGTCCTAGCAAACCACAAGTGTAATAGACTGCCTCCTGCCTACCCTGTTGGACTAACTGCTCCGCAAACCTTGACTGGCGCTTCTGCTACTTTCCCCGACCACCTCTACGTGTGGTCATCTGCTTGAACCTCTAGCACAATCCGGAACTGCCTAAACTGCCTGAGCCCGAAGAAGAAGAAGTTGCGCTACCGTTACTACCTGCGGGACGCTGGTACAGCAAGGACCTGGAAGAGGCTCCTCCCTGCTGCTGCTGCTGGGGCTGCCAGGTCTCTCTCTCCAAGGTGGTGGCCTTAGCCACGACCTCTCCTAAGGTGGCACACATGTGAGCAGTCACGTCCCACCTCAAATCTGGCCTCAATCCTGCAATGAACCTCTCTGCACAGGCCTGCTCACTACCTGGAACATGAGGAACATGCTCAACAACCGAACGAACCTCTGGTGGTACTGGTAACTGTGAGATCGCCCTGAACCAACTCGTAAAACTGGTCTTGTCTCTCACGTCGAGTATAGTCGGAAAAGTACTCACCGTGAAAGACACCCAAAAACCGGTGCCAAGTGATCTGATCCAAATGCTGCCCCTGGAAGTGAGTCTGCCGGTGAACTCTCCACTACTCAGCTGCCCCCTTGAGCTAATATACTGCCAGTCTGACCTGGTCCTCCTTGGCACACTCCATAGCCTCGAACGTGCGCTCCAACTCTCTGCCTTGTATGAATCATACTCACCAAAGAACATCGGCGGTTGGAGGCGCAAGAACCTCTCCAAGAGAGTAGTCCTGTCCTCAGTGACAACCGTCCTCCTCCGACCGGCCCGGGTACTCCCAGTACCCGACGCCTGCTAAACTGTTGGCTGCTCCACCTCCGGATTTGCCTGTTGGGGGAGGTACTGGAGGCTGACCTCCCGCTGCCACCTGTCCAGGCTGCCACACTCCCTGGTACAGGTTTGTGAAGAACTGCTCAGCCAGGGGAAGCCAATCTGCGTACTACTGTGGCGGGGGCTAGTACTCCTACTGTTGCTGCCCTCCTACTGCTGTGGCTGCCGTTGCTCCCTGAGGCTGTGCCACGGACTCCTCTACTAACACCACCTCCTAGACCTGCCTCTGCACGGGCATATCCAACTCATCCTACTGCTCTATTAGCTCTCTAGCCTACCCACGCCTGTGCGGAGCCATATCCTGCACGGCACACAACTAGCAAGGTTAACAATACCAACTCGGGCGGCTAGCAGTGTACTTGTACTATTGTTGGGATTTCCTGTTGCAGTTTAAATCCCCTACAAGTCCTATCAGACTCTCACTCTGATACAACCTGTAACGACGCCGAGAACCCGACCTTCGGCCCAAGCCGAGGACCCAATTTTTGCGGTCGTCGCCCATGGATCTGGGGACCCGGAAGGGATATAACACAAGTCTAATAGAATATGTAAAGGAAATATATGTCAACTACTAACTAGGAGCACACACGCGGAAGCACAGAGAAGAGCGAGACCGCAGCATATCGCTCAAGGTACAGTGCCAACACACACAACTAGTACAAGTAAAAGCAGGGGAATAACAAGTCCCTTAGGGGCATACCTTGAGGGTGTCATACAATTGAAAGGGGGAATCACTGCTAGCTACGGGGACCACGACTACCGCCCCGTCTCCTCCAGCCAGCACGCGCCCTATCGCTGCTGAGAAGTCTCACCTGGGAAAAGGAAGGGATGAGCTTCACAACAGAAGCTCAGTAGGGACTACCAATCTCCTATTATCTCTAATAGGTAGTCAAAAATATGTACTTAATTAAATAATAGAAGTTATATCTTCTACCTACAACAGAAAGTACGGAAGCAAAACTAACAACTAGAACGAAATGGAGAGACACCACGGTCGGAAACTCCGTAAATCCTGCACGACGTGACCACCACACAGCTGGCAACGCAGACAAAGGGAACCCTGCCTGGACAAGAGACACTAGCTATGGAAAACACTACCACTAGTCAACCGGTCAGGTGCGTCCACTGACGCCTTATCCTCGACTCAGGTCCAAACCTTCACATCTCGTCAGAGTGAGGCAGAATACAAAGCACACAACAGTAACCACCATAGTCTGGCCGGACTACGGTCCCACGCCTGACCTCTCTAAGCGGTTCCGGGGCCGCAAAGAGTGAGGCAATGAGAAAAAGGACTGACTGGTCTGCACCGGGTAGAACTCCGACTGTCCTTGGTGTCTCAGACCAATCAAGAGAGCTCTGCAAACGAATCGACGCCGCTGTCCTAACCACCGTTTTACCCTCAACTCCAGAGTCCGTGACTCGAGTACGCTCGTCGTCCCGTGCGCTCCCTCTAAGGCACACGAGGATGGGGGTCCCAGGCAATGGTAACAACCTCTCTCACGAGACAAGTCCTCAAGTGCCGAGCACCGGGAGAACGACTAGTGTAGGACTGTACTAGGAAACTAGCACTGGTGCCACGGGTACAATAAGAAGCGAAAAAACGGCGAAGACTCCACAAAAAATGGAACTTCTCAAGACCTTACATGTCCCTACTGTAGTCGCGATGCATCGGGCCGTCGTGACCTTGTCGCAACACCCAGACTTGTCGCGGCACTGTTGCAGAGGCCCAAGCCGTCGCGACCTTATCGTGAAACCCAAGAGCATCGCGATGATGTCACGGAGGACCTGCCGGTCGCGACATCATCGCGACCTCTATAGTGGTCGCGTTCTCAGCTGAGGCGGGGTCCCGGTGCAGTCCTCCCAAGGACCACTCCAAAAACGATACAATCGCATTCCACTGGGGGAGGGGAGCATGGGAAACACATAGGAAAGCTCATAAATCATCCAAACCACCCTTAAACCTCACAAAACATGAATTATAACGAATCTACACTCGATGGAAAATCCTCACTCACACTCCCATAACCCCAAGCCACGAGAAACCACAACCTCAAGGGGGAAGGGAGCATGCTAGGGCGAGAGGAGTCGAGGGTCCCTACCTCCAAGAGTAGAGCTAACCCATTGGGGCCTTCACGTCGGAATGGCCACCTCCTCCTCGCTCCACGATCACACCACCTGCACGAACGGGGCGTCACCTCCACCACGAGCACCTCGAGCACGCCGGAAAACCACCGAAGAGGGGAGAACTCGGAGGACGAAGAAGAAGGGAGAGGAAGAGGAAGGAAAGGGTAAGAGAGGGAAATGGGGAGCAGCCATCGGTTTTAAACCGATGGGCCCCAAGACACGACGGGTCAGCCCGACGTGACATTGACCATGTTGCGACACCCAAGAGCATCGCGACCATGTCGCCCCCCCCCCCCGGCATGACCGCAAAAGGCGGTCAAACCTCAAAGATCGGGAAACACAAATGCGACGGCTAACCAGGTCGCGTCAACGCTATATGCACCTAACACCCGACATGACCGTTCTGACAAACAGGACATCGGTCAAGTCTGTCAGAATGCAGTCGCGATGCCACCAGACGCCGCGACAAGAACGCAACGCCTACCCCCGTCGCGACCATGTCGCGACGGCCAGGTGTGTCGTCACACAAATACTATCACGACGGGCTCCCCTAGCACGACCATGTCACAACCAGAGTGGCCGTCACGACCCTGAGGACAGGGGCAAGGGCCCAAGAGGGCCGGGTCTAGATCGATTTTTTATGGTGTTCATTGATGATATACTAGTGTATTCATCTTCTGAAGAGGAACATGCAGCTCACTTGAGGATTACATTGCAGACATTCAGGGAGCACCAGCTTTATGCAAAATTTAGTAAGCGTGAGTTTTGGCTAAAAGAGATACAGTTTTTGGGGCATGTCATTTCAGGTAAAGGTGTTGCAGTTGATCCAGCAAAGGTGGAAGTCGTTATGAAATGGGAGGAACCAAAAACAGTGTCAAAAATCAGAAGTTTCCTTAGTATGGCAGGATATTATAGGCGGTTTATCCAAGACTTCTCAAAGATTGCAACACCAATGACAAGGCTTATCAGGAAAGGAGTAACATTTATATGGTCATCCGATTGCAGGCGCAGTTTTATGGAGTTGAAGAAGCGGCTCACTTCAACACCTGTAGCAACCCGATATTTTAAATAATTAAATAAATAGAAATAATGGGAGAAATGAATTAAATAAAACTCAATAAACATTAAGAAGTAATGGGCTTGTTATATTAGCTCACTTAAAGGCTAATGGGCCAAGCTAGGAGTTAGATTATGGGTTGAGAGGAAAATACCCAAGAAATTGTCACCCTAATTACATAGAAAATAGGAAAGGGTAAATTAGGGTTTAAAAGTATGGCAATTAGCCATGAATGGCAAGCCAAATCATCACCCACCATAGCAGCAACCTTCTAAAGGGTTTTCCACTCCAATTGGGAGGGGAGATCACCAAAACATGGAAGGGAAGAGCTGGAAATCGCATCCACCTTTTTAGTTACATTAGGACATGGAAAAAATCCTAAACATAAAAACTCATCCTAAAACTAAAGGGGAAGGTTCACACATTGCTGGGGTCGTGGGAGGTGGACCTAGGGCATCAGGAACGGAGGAGAACGGTTGGAGAAGGGAGCTTCTTCCCAAACCATGCTTTGCTGTGACCTGTGCACAACCCAGACTTTAAGCATCACAAAGGTAGGTATTCGGGCCAAAGATGAATCTAAATCATCCTATCTTGTAGAGAATCTTGTCTACTTTCATTTGCAAGTGGTTTGCGCAAATTCCATCATGAATCCATCAAGTTATAAACGTTTTCCCATCGACGTGCATATCTATCCCATTTCTTGTTCATACTTGTTTGCAGGCCTTACGAGACAAAATTGATTTGGTCCAAAGGCATAGATCTCTTCTACTTGATGTCCTCTACAAGTTCCATGTTCATAACTTTGTCCCAAGTGCCCTAGTTTGGGAGATATTAGCGTTGCATGATGATCGCTACATGGCTTCCTGCGTTTTCTGCGTTTTCAGTTTGAAGGTTGAATTGTGACCGCGACAGACGTCATGATTCAAATGCCTGGCATCGCGTCGGCCTTGGCCGTCACAATTAACTGAAAGGCGACAAGCCAAGTAGACGCATTTTGGGCGCGTCCAGCACCTCGAACTATGTGTCGTTGACCTGTCAGACGACTGTTGAAATGCGACCGCTAAGGTCGTCACGTTTCGTTGTGTTTTCCCGCCTTTGGGAAAGAACACCGTTTGGACATTTAGGGTTTTAAGAACGTGACGGTCTCTGTCGCCGCATTTCTGACCCTTGATAAACACGACCAGGATCCCCGTCGCGATTTACCTGCATTATTCTAGCACCGATTTTAACTCTATTTAAAGGATTATTTGGACTATTTAAGCATGTGTACACCCTGTAAAGTTATGTAATGAACAGTAAACCATCATGTTATTAAATTTTGATTTATGTCCCATAATTCTTTAATTTAAATGATAATATGCACGATCATTCAATGTTCATGATTTCATGCACATGCACAAACTAAACTTACATCCTTGCCATAAATTATGTAGAAAATACTGAATAATTTATCTGGTACTTTAATTAATAATTGCACATTATTTCCCATTGATAATAATGACATTGTTTCCACTTTATTACGTGGTTTTGGAACACCGATATCGCTGCTCCACTGTTCTAGAATTCCTCTAGAACGTCGAGCAACTTGTTTCCTCTACACACTACTCCCTTGACAAGTTGGAACCTCTCTATCAGACATTCCGTTCTGGTAGACAAGGGACCTTTTGTTAAGACCTCTGTAAGACTCCATACTCTATGGATTCCCTCATGGAGACCGAGCTGGTTGTACCCTAACGCCCATAACACCCTTTAGGGATCGATATGATCCAAATGGCTTTAGAAGTTCTCTCTCATCTTGACTCACGTCGGACCTCTGGACCTGTAAATAACAAGGCTAGTGGAAGGGTAGTGAATTCCACCTGACTGCCAACACCAATTGCGTGTGTTGTGCAACTGTTACTATCACCCGTTTAATCGATGTTTTACGTGCATGACCTATAGTTCTCATCTATACTCTACTCGCTCATCTATTCACACTCTCTCTACTATCTCATCTATTCCTCTATTACTCTCATCTATTTCTTGGTATTCTCTATTGGTCTTTGACTGATTGTCTAAATATAAATATATAACTAATGCCTGGCAATATATAAAGGGCCGGTCAGGTCCTGGGAGATGCGCCCAAAAGTGCTATTTGCCCGCAGGAGTTAAATGACCAGAGTGTTTTGCATTACACTCAAGTGCTATCTATCTCGACTATCTAATAACAATAAAAGTGCTATACTATACTTGGTGCTATTTTACACTTTGTGCTATTTGTGCTATGGCCATCCTGCTCTGTGCTATAATTGGAAACTTGTGATATTTCATTCATGCTATCATGCTATCTCTTACGTTACTTGACTCTCTCGCTTTATCATATGGCAACTCTGTAAGGCCCTCGAATTTTGCCCTCTTATTTAGATGTTTGGTTGTGTAATGTTTAGATGCTTGTGAGTATAGTTATGTGTGTGTGTATATATATATATATATATATATATATATGTATTCTATACATATTATAATTAAATAAAGTTGTATATGTATGTATGCTTCGTTAATTATGACATATGGTGTTTTTTAGTAATACATTGTACATTATATGTATGTATGTACATAGTGTAAGCTTGGTGTTCTGCATTTCTGTGTTCTGGCCGAAGGACCATTTAACGTCAACATGCATGGACGTTAGGGGTTGAGTCGACGTCCAGATCAATGGACGCCAACTCCAAGTTGGCGGCAACCTAGGTGGACATCTATTTTCCAAAACTTGTGCGATCTCAGATCTGGAAATGGCTGTGTTTCCTCCGGCTCCTGCTTTGAAAACCTACTCCAATGGTAGGATCCCCTTCTAAACGCGTACCCCAACTTCCCTAGCTTATAAAAACTCCCTTTTGGCTCTGTGAGAAAAACCCTAAAGAACTTGTGCGAACCTGAAACTTTGGGGGTTTGGATCTCTCTTGTTGGTGCATTTCCAGGCGATCTCCATCGATTGGAAGGAACTCTGAGCATAGAGGAAGGCTTCCCACGACGATGTACAACCAGCTTCATCATAGAACTGGTTCGGGGGAGGATTGAGGAGCTTCTTGGCTTGGCCAAGGAGAGCTTCTCCGGAAAATAATTCCTCTATTGATTTTTACAAAGGCAAGTAACCATTGGGCATCGTCCATACCCATGTCTGGTAGGTCCAAGTATTTTACTGATTTTATCTCGGTGTCCTAGAACCCCCATTCATCATGGTTTGAGCGTGCAGTCTGCACTTTTACAGACAGGAACTTAACGGCACTATTGTGTCATTAAGATCCATTGTTGGCGGCAGCCTTGGTGCCGTAACCACTATTGGTGGCCATCTGTGTGCCGCCAAGTTCTTCAGTGTTTACAGGAAGCATGTTTTGACCTCTATGATTTATTTTCTAGAATTTTGCATATATGTGTAAACTGTAAAAAATTAGTTTAGTTAAAAACAATCAATGGATCATGCCAGGACAATGTGTTGAATTTTTGTAAACTGTATTAATTTCTAGAATTTCTGCAATAAGGTATTAGGCATAATTTAGCCCTGTAAATTTTAGATTAATTAGACCCATCTTAAATTAGGGTTTCATAAATTTTATATGGTAGCACGATGACTGTATACATGTGTTGACACTATTTAGAATGACTGATTTACTGTGGAACCCGTTTAAATGAAATTAATGAAAAACATGCCTGTAAACTATTTTAATTATTATAATTAGTTTATTAATTAAAATTTTGGAAATTGAGCATGTAACGTATTGTCTGTTTATAACCTGTGATAAAAATTCGGATTCATTCTGATGATAGTGAGTGTGATTATTTGTTGCATCATGGAAAATAAATATATTGAGCATGTTAAATTAAATCGGTATGATTTAGTATTTAACAGCATGTATAGGATCATGATGTGAGTTATTTATTTACTATGAACAGTAGTGTCATGATAGGAGAACTAAAGCTATGTAAGTGTATAAAGTGAATATAATTGTGTTAAATGATGCGCAAGCAATGTGTAAATAATGTGAATTGAGTAAAATTGTGCGTTTGTGACACTGCTACCATATAGGGCTGTGGAACTGTACCGTAGTAAAGTCCATATGGAAAGGTTCATTGTGTGTGAAATCCTATGGGCAATTAGGATGAAATCCTAGAGGTGGACAAGTACCATGGTTAGGGTGGAGAGAGCTTCTCCCGGTTCTGCGCAGTTAACCAAGATCTATCACTGTTTTGCCTAGGTGATAGGTATGTGAATGTGTTATGGTGTCCTTCTAATGGGGTTTGGACTAGGTGTCACGGCAGCTAAGTGTAAAATGTGAAATTATGTGAATATGAATATGTGAATTGTGCAATGTGTAAAATGAGCATGTGAAAGTACAAGGTGAATGTGTTGTTTTGTGAATAATTGTAAACTATGTGAATATGTGTTTAATTATGTCAAAACAGCAAGCAAAGGTGAGGATATTATGATAAATACATAAAAGAATATCTAGATTCCATGCTAGATGTACTCTTTAGCTTCGTACTTAAATTGTGTATAGTTGCAAACAACTTGAATATGTTTAACTTTCAATTCATGCATAATAAAAGGTGACATCATGCATAATTGTGAATTATTTACATTAAAACAACAAGTTAAATGTGTAAATGAATGTGAAAAGTGCATGTGAAATGATTATCCATGCTGGGTTGCCAATCACCCTGTGCTTAATTCCATGTTCTAGATTAGTAGAGTGTACTATAAAATGGATAATATTGAATTGTTAAATCATGTACATGTTATACGTAGGGAGCATGTATAGGAATGTGAGTTATATGTTTAATGTTATAAGTATGTAACATGTATTCTATTGCTATAAGTCTTTCCATGTATATTAGTTTAGATTGTATAGAGCATGCAACATGTGTTACTTCTTACATTTAAAAGTCAGCATGTGCGTATGATGTGTGTATGGATGTTGTACATGGATACTTGCTGAGTCTATTAGAATCATACTTGCTTCAGCATACAGGTGTGACAGGTGTCTCCACTTCCGAGGAGGAGATAGTTAGGAGCGGCTCCAAGTGCGAGGAGTAGCTTGTGTTATGGAGACTTCGACATTGTACTTTTATTTCATAAGTATGTAATGAATAAGTGATGTATCTCATTTAGACAATGTAAATTTTGATTTAAAATTGCAATATGTGGACTTTAGCTTTTCTTTCAATGCTATATGGACTGTGGATATTTAATGATGATGATGGAATGAGAATAAACTTCTTATTATTTTGTTGTATTGTGTACATCTCAACTTAGTGTTTAGTGTTGGGTAAATGTCCCACTGTGATGACGTTCGTTATACCGACGTGGATTGGTATAATCATACCAGTATAAGAAGGGTCATTACAAACTCTGCTTTTAATACGTAAATCATGTAAAGTTTGCCCGCACCAGGAGATATAAATCCTACTGGGCGTTGTCGCTCACCCTACGTTATTTGTCATTGTGTCTCAGGTGAGGCGGAGGTGAATGAATACACTCACGAGGATGGGGAGGACCAGGAGTGATCCACGAGTGCCATGACGTCACCAAGTTATCCTAGATTGTCTTAGAAGTCTTTTATTCCCATCCTATGTATTAGAGTCAATTGGGCCTGGCGTTATGGCTCTGAGTTAGTTGATGTAATAGACAGTAGTTGAATTATCAATAAAAGTCATTTGATTTCATATTATTAAATGTCCAATGGTTTTGCTATCTATTCTACACTCTATACTCACTTATTTGCAACTACCTCACATTCCGATATTCCGCATCGGGGTGTGACAGTTTTGTGGTATCAGAGCCTAGGATATCCTTACTAGGATAATCAAGTCTAGGATGTTCTAGGACGGACTGCCATGACACGTGTCTAAGTCAACATACTATATACCTATGTGAGTTGGGTAGAACCTAGGGTAAGAACTAAAAGATAATCACACACGCACAAATTAAACTCCATATCAATGTCCTAATGATAAATATTTTTGTAGGAAACTTAAGAAAACTAATGACTGCTGAACGTGCTCAAATGAGGGGCATGCAACAAACGATCCAAGAACTCACTCGTGCGCTTCAGCAAGCAGCACAAGGAGGAGGAGGAAACCGTGGTGCAGGGAGCTACATTGCAACTTTAGGACCTTGAACCCGCCTAAGTTCAGTGGTCTACTGATCCGGATGAGGCCGAGCACTGGCTGAAGGAGACGGAAAGAATCTTCCGTGTCATGCAATGTGCAGCGGGAGATAAGCTACTACTAGCTACATTCCAACTAGAGAAGGACGTCCGTGCTTGGTGGGAGTCTATGGAAGCAACCAAGGCAAATGTTCAATTCACCTAGAATGAATTTAAAGAAGCTTTTAATTCCAAGTACTTCTCCGAGCATGTCCAGGAGAAGAAGGCTACGGAGTTTGCTGCTCTTGAACAGAGGAGCCTATCTGTGGCTAAATATGAAGCACAGTTCTCAAGACTAGCCCGATATGCTGACCATCTGGTGAATACGGAGAAAATGAAGGCTATGTGTGATGGACCACATCGTTCAAACCCGTTAACCTAATTACAAGCTTGACCCGACTCTGCCTCCCGCGAACAAGCCGAAGCCTCGCCAGGGATATCACAACATGTCCGTGAAAACACAAAGGAACACACTGATATATATATATAAGATTCATCATCCCACACATATTTACAATGGAATTACATAGCCAAATTTCAACAAAAGTAAAACTCAAGTACACAGGCCTGGGGCATACCTTGGGCAGAACAGAAAAGTAAATTACACTACTGGAGGCGTGAATCAACACCGCTACAATGCGGCTCCGGACTAGAAGATGGGCATGAAACCTCCTGCTCTCCCTCACCTGAAAGCAATAAGGGGTGAGCCTCACGAGTCACTGGCTCAGTAGGTAAACTCCCCCAAAAGCCGAGCAAACCAAATTCACACGTAACAAAAGCAGGAAGCTACGCTAACAATTTATAGAACTAACTAAGCGGGCTAATAAAGCTGTAAACTCTACTTAACACATGCTATCAACAAAAATAGCTTAATAAATAAACAGTAAACCACAACTAGGTGTACGTGATAAAGTAGGAAAACGCCAAACTCGAACCACGTAGACTGGTTCGCAACACCAGCAACCGACCCGGACAAACCACACAGGAATACCTCTCACTCTCGTAGCCAAGGACGAAAGGTCCAGCTACCGCTCCACACAACAGAACCAACAAGCTGTGGAGACTAACACACACCACAACTGCAGCTCACAAGGCTATAGCTCCATGCCTGGCACCCTTAGGGTCTTTGGCCTGAGCACCCTAAAGTGAGGCACTGGAAACAAGGACTAGCTAGGGACCAGTACGCCTACGGTGTCGTCCCCAACCAAGAGCGCACTACAAGCAACTAAGTACAGTCACAACACACAAGCCGCTATCCATTGTCGTATTTCCCTCAGCCGGAATACTACTTAAACTACGGAGTGAGGGTGTCCAGGAAGACGACACACCCTAGTGGTACACAAGTACCGGGACAAGCCTCGAACACTCACGTGCCTGGCTCACACAGAACCTGGGGCTCCCAACTAAAGAGGTAACCACGGTAGGTGTCATACTACTCGCCACGCACACACAAACCACGTGCACACCGCACAAACCACATGAACACCACGCTAACCATGTAAATAATACGCTCCTCGAGCGCTACAGGTGCCAATGCACTGCTTACCTTAACCACACACAACATCTTTCGATAATTCGATAACCATGCTATCATGCACAAGCACAAAGCCCTCAGAACTATTAACGCAACGGGGGTTATTATCGCCTTCTGAACGCGACACCCTAATAGGCCGCGTTCAGAAGTAGAACGTGACGGGTTGGCCTGTCGCGTTCAGAATGCGACATGAGCATCGTCTTCATAGGCAGAAACCCTAAACCGGGATCCCTTCTCCGAATCCCCACACAAACCATGTAATAACCCATTTTCATGCTCTATTCAATACCCTAGCATGGTATCTATCATTTATAACACGATTAACAAACTAACATGCATTACATGCAATCCACAGGTAAAATAGGGTGAAATCCCCCTACCTTCACGAAGACGATAACCACCCGGCGTTTCCCCCGCTTCGTGCAACGTCCTCCCGGCGAGAACACGCCAAAAAACGACCCCAACACGTCAAGTCACCCGGAAAACCCGCAAAATCTCCTTCTTCTGGCCAAGTAGAGCGCACTGGAGCTATGTTTGGCTGACCTCAACTAAAAACGCATCACAGTTGAGAACGCGACATAGCCCACTGTCGCGACCTGAATGCGACGGAGAAGGCCATCGCCTTCCCATGGTCGACGTCAGTAGGCCGCCCGGCACGCGACACGCGGCGAACATGCAGGCGAGGACCGCTCCGCGGCGACAACCTGAATGCAACACCAGGGCTGTCACGTTCAAATGCGATGCTAGCCCTGTCGCGTTTAGTAGACACGCGAATTCGGCTCCACCGCGAGCAAATTTCATATTGCACCACAATGCCACAATGGCCCTCTTTCAATAGTATTTTCCCAATCATTCTAGATCACCCCATTCCTCCCCTGTGCTTCCCTTCATTTCCAGGGCCCCTTCGGAATTATAGACATCAATTCCATGTCGCGACGGGTATGGAAGCCGCATTATGAAAGGCGTCCGGGATGGTGGACGCGATTCAGGACCTTATCGTGATAGCTCTAACAGGCGCGACCTTAATGCGACGGCTTCATGGGGAGCAACCCTAACGCGACGGCCATGCAGGGCGCAACCATGAAATTTACGTCATGCATGCCGGACGCGTTTATCAGCATGTGCCTAAAGCGAATTGCATTCAATCTGATGGATGCGATTTAAAAGTCAAAAGGCTATGGCCCAGAAAGTCGTCGCGTGTAGGCCGCAATCATGAGAAAATCCTATAATCACGTCCTTATCAGCAGATGCGATTTAAAATGTAAAATCATAATTCCCATTAGCAGACAGCGCATTTATGAGTCGATTGCCTCAGAAATGCCCCTAAGTTAATCGCGGCAGCCAAGCCCACCGCTATTCAAGTTGCAGTCTGCCACTCAGACGCGATTCAAGTTCTTGTCGCAGTGGTTGTACCCGACGCGATTCAAAGATTTCACCTCTATAAATTGACCCCCGAGGGTCATTTGTAGAGGGGGGTTCCACGAAGCAGCGAACCCCTACCGAATCCTTGCCTCGACTCCAGCCCAGGAGGATCTTCTACCTCGCGCCAATCTACACCGTCCTTCCTCGGAGTCCAGAGTCGATGTCATCGTCTTCTTCACGCGGAGCAGAACGAAGCGGGAGCGTCTCCCTCCTCTTCGCCATCTGTCCAACCGGCAATGCCGTCGTGCCGTTCATATTTTGGGAAGCGCCCCCTCCCCTTTCTTTCTCCTTTTATTTGCATTTCCACTTCCTCCAGGGCTCCACGTGGCTCTTTATATTTTTATCTCCTCCGGGCCCCACGTGGCCCTTTTACTCCTTTTTACATACACACATGCATGCACACACACATACACCTACATTTTTAGGGGTTTAAAAACCACCACCCGGTGAGTCCTCCCCATTTTATTCATTTCATTTATTCGTTCGGGATTCGATACTACACGTCTTATTTGGCTAATCCGCTTATTTTCTTTGTCTTTTTTGTCAGGGTAATCAAGTGAGAAAAATGCCCTCTACGCAGCCGGCCATGTTCGTAGAGAAAGTTAGGACCCACCGGTATTCTCCGCGATCATCTTCCATCTTGCACCCTCGCCGTTCATCTCAGTCTGGTACCCTCGCGTACCTGGCGATCACGTTTATTTTATTTTTATCTTTTCACCCGTTTTTCACTCTCCACCCCTCTTTGTGGCCTTACTGTTCTTCGTCCCCTTGAAAAGGATGCGAAAAATATAACCTACAAATTGGCGATCACGGTGGGACCTCTTTGTGTTTTCCCTTTCAATTACCCCCTCCTCTGTGCCCCACGTGGCACTCTTCTTTCATTTTGCTTTTTAAAACATGCTGTGTGTTTAGCTTTTTTTTTAGTTTCTATTTTTATACATATCCTGCCCTTTCCTGCACCTTTTTCTATCCTCGGATGGCCTGTTGGAATCGCGTCCAACACACATCAGAGGACGTGTTATAATGTGTCCACTAAGCCGGCCGTGTTTCTTTTTTGTGTCGCGGCGGCTAAGGCCGACGCGTCACTTCTTTCCTTGTCGCGGCGGCCATGGCCGACGCGTTTATTTCCTTTCCTTTGTACACATATCCTGCTTTTACTGCTTTCTTTCCTGTTTTCTTTTATGCTCTCGGGTGCCTGTTTGGAATCGTGTCTCACACAGAGGACGCGCTTTAGTTGATAACACGGCCGGCAAACTGGACGCGTTTCTGTTTCTCATCACGCCGGCTAAGGGCGACATGTTCTTGTCGCGGCGGCAAAGGCCGACGCGTTCTCTGCCAGAAGTCTGCCCATAGGGACCAGGCGCGACGCTGACAGTCTTCTGGGGCTCTTAGTTCCACGTCCAGGTGACTCGACGCGATTCTGTAGTTTCGGCGGCTGTTCCCGCGCGATTCACAGTACTGACAGAAACGCCCCTTCTGCCATTTTGCTATAAATTACTGCATACAGGGCATATTGCATCAGTCGGGGGACCTCCTTCCTCAATCCTAGGCTCCACACACCCTTCCAGTGAAGGCAAAGCTCCATTGGGCATTCCGTCCCTTTGGACTAGCGAACTTTCTCGCGGAACCCCGTAAGACTCCGTACCCCGTGGATTCCTCACGGCAGACCGAGCTGGCGGTACCACTTCCTTGACCCGGGGTAGCTATCCCATTGCGTGGTGAGAGGTGATCTAGGTGTACCCGAGTTCCATACTCTACCCAACTAGGATCTCACCTGGAGTGACACAATATTTTTCAATCTATTAATTAATTGTGAAACTCCTAAAAACAAGTGCTAAGCATTCTAACTTGTTTGAGCCATCTTTGATTGATTAATCTTTGTTCAACTTAATTGTCTGCTTGCCTTGTTAAAATGGACCAATATTATCATGCTGATTTTTATTATGAGGACTCTGAGGATAATTCGAGCGTCCAATCTTTCGAATCCCATGTCCGTCCATCTCACCACCGTGAGGAACAACCTTCCACCTCCTATGGTTTTGTGCGCACACCGCACACTAGGCTATCTGATGTCCTTCCATACCTCACTCCAATCAAAACCGGCAAGAGCCTTCCCCTCACCATGATCCCACAGTCCAAACTGTCTTATATGCACTCGATCAACTCACCCCTCAACAACTAAATTGATCCAATCTTTAGTTGAGGGTGTGACTTCCTCGTCTTCTCCCTCTCCATCTCCCAGGCACCCACCTTTGTACATTCCGACGACTTCGCCACATTCCCCTGTACATTCTCCATCGCTTCAGCCCCCTGGCCATTTGCACTCCCGTGCTCCGGTCTGAACAGACCGCCCTTGGGAAGGCCCATTAATTCAAGGCCACCCCATGTTTCCCTCATATGCCTAGTAGCAACCCACTCCACTCCAAAGTGCTCTTCTCCAGAAAGTGAATAATTTGGAGAATCAAATAAATAAGCTTTCAAATTCTACGGGTGACTCCGTTGCCGCCATGTCGGATCTCCCTCATATTTATATACATCCTTCAAAAATGCTGTCGTACCAACTGTACAATGGCACGGGCAATCCCTACCTTCATGTCAAGGAATTCCTTTATGAGTCTTCTCGTTGGCAGCAAGACCCCATCACCTTGGCATATTTATTTAGAAAATCTCTTGACAGCCTTGCACTCGAATGATTCTACTCCCTAGAACTAAGTGAGGCAGGAGACTTCCACCCCCTGCACAAAAAATTCCTTCAGAGGTACAAAGATCGCTTCAGCCCATATCTGTCTATCACAAATCTAGCATCCGAGAAGATGGGGGCCAACGAGGCTTTTGTACAATTTGCTGACCATTGGAGGTCAATGGCCATGAGAATATAGCATGAGCTCTCGGAGTCAGAGCAAGTTAAAATAATCATTTCCAACTCTACTCCGAGGTTCAGGCACATCCTGGCCATGAACCAAATCGAAACGATGGAAGAGCTCTACGAGCGGGGACGTTACATTCAAGCCAATTTAATAGACTCCTCGATCGTGGAGCTATTTGATCAAATTAAACCGAGAAAGAATAGATCAGTGGACACCATCCACCATCCCCTTCACCACCATACAACAACCCCTGCATATACACCTCCACAAACTCCCATTTACCACAACATGCCGCCACCCAGGCGTCCATAATCATCCTTTTCGGACTCAACAACTCCAACTGGGCCCTACGATGCCCCTACTTTTAAAGAAGAAGCTCCCGTTTCCTACATGCACCTGCTCTGGCACCCGTGCCAATTCCCATACCTCCACCACAACAACCTCCACCTCCACCACAGCTTGTTGCTCAAGCCGAAGTTGCCAATGACCAACCCATCTGCGAAACCACTTGGTGCTACGACGATGAACCTTCTGAAGTCATGTTCGTACGCCATTTACCTACTCCTCCCATATTGCCATCCACATTTACGAAATCCTCCACTATCAAGCCTCCACCCATCATTACAACAATCATTGCACCTCCCACTACGCCAGCACCATTGGCAACCAAACCTGAGCAAATCTTCCCCTTCATACCCATCGTGCCTCCACAGGCCATACAACCTCCCATTACACCCACCCTATCTACCCCCATCCAATGGAGCAAGCGCAAGTTTTTAAGGAGCAACAGGCATCAGCAAAAGAAGGAAGACCTGGGAGTGGACATGCTTTTCAAAATCCAAGTTTATTCCTCGCATGCCGGTCATTGTCAAAATACCTAGCACATTCACTGAGCTGAAGTCCTCCCCTCCAATCATGGCCGTCAAGAGGCCTTTTAAATCAATGTCAATCATACCCGTTGCCAACTGGGTTTATTTCAAAATACTCATAGGGAATCTCCCTCTCCAAGCTTTCATGACCCCTCACACCATTGTTGTGAACCTTCCCACTCCAGTGAAAGGGTCAGCTTCCCAAATTGGGCTCACGCACTCCAAGGCTAAATCATTGGCACAATCAATCACTCAAGGGTCGTGCCCCCTTTCATATCACACATTATACAATCTTTGGGCACAGTCCCCTCTTTGTTGCTTCCAACTCCGCCGGTGACTCCCCACCATTTCATCACACTACATTCCAAGGGAGTTACCACTGTTGCTTGAAACTCCGACGGAAGTCAACAGCCCTCCAATCAATGAGAGCCGCTCAATCCCTTAGAGAAGAGCAAGACCATTTGCCCGCTGGGCAAAATTTAAGAGGAAGTACTTGAGGATCAGAACGTCGATTCCCAAGCGGAAGCCTGAATGCCGGGCGAGGCAAAAGACCAGGGGGTCTCCTCCATCTTTTCCATTTTCTTTCCAATCATCTTTTGTGCTGCTTAGCACCTTTCCGTGGGTTCTCCACATTCCCTCCCACGGGAGGCATTTTATTTTCATCTTGGTATGATCCATTTTCTTATACCGGACACCTCATAATCACAAAAACTCTTTCTATTTCATGAATCCAGTGCTCAACTATGTCTGGATCATGGTTTGCTGGAGCGGCGATTCGGACCGAATCGGGTTCGCCCTGATTCAATCCGATTCACATGGAATCGGAGCGAATCGGTCCGATTCGCTCTGGATTATTATATATATATATATAATATTTAATATAACACATATAATATATGTATATATATATATATAGATATGTGTATATTACCCATGGGAAACACAGTTTCTCTTCATACTTATTTACCTGAATATCATTTAAGTAAATGTTAGTATTTATAGTTTCATTTACTTAAGATATTACCATTTGTATCTAATAAAAATATCAAAAAATCATATCTCTTATAATAAAAAGTCAACTCTCCTATCGAAGAATAAAATCACGATTTTGGTGATTTTAGCGAAATGCTAACTTTCTAATCTCTCATAATTTAGCCTATCTAAAAATCTGATAATTCAAATAAACCACATGGAACACTAAAAATCTAAAGTCTGGTAAAAAAAGTCAAACGTGTATGTGACTTCTCTAAGGGAGCCACTCTCCTACTGGCAACACAGTTTGCTTGAGACCTCTCAAGATTTGGTCAAACCTAAACTATGATCACCCAGACTCATGAGAATTCACTCTTTCTAATTGAAAAGAAACTAGAAAGTCAATTCTCATGAGTTTGAGTGATAATAATTTAGGTTTGACCAAATCTTGAGAGATCTCAAGCAGACTGTGCTGTCAGTAGGAGAGTGGCTCTTAGAGAAGTCACATACACGTTTGAGGTTTTTTACTGGACTTTGGATTTTTAGTATTCCATGTGATTTATTTGATTATCAATTTTTTAGATAGACTAAATTATGAGGGATTAGAAAGTTAGCATTTTGATAAATCACAAAATCGTGATTTTCTTCTTCGATAGGAGAGTTGACTTTTTATTAGTAAGAGATATGATTTTTCATATTTTTATTGGATTCAAATGGGGGGTACTTCCTTATTTACATGTAATATCTTAAGTAAATGAAACTATAAATACTAACATTTTGGAAGAAAGTGTATGTATGTATGTACCCATGCGAATCGGATCAGGTCTCCCCTGATCCGATCCGATTCGGCCGAATCGGGTTGATCCGATTCGCCATCCCCCTGTGTAAGTAGGTGGCTACAATCTCAGAGATCTCTCAATCTGCATAGTTGGTTCTTCCTCTGCCCTCACTGGTGGTGCTGGTGGTACAGGTGCCACAAGAGGTACCTCCATCCTCCTCGTGGTGGTGGGGGTGGTACAACTAGTACCGGTCCTACCTCCTCAACAACTGAATGCTCTGCTACTACTGGCTGTGCTGGACCCTGCTGGTCCAACATTGTTCTTATTTGAGTTATACTTTCCCATAGCTGCTCAATCAACTAATGAGTGGTTTCCTACGGATCATCTCCCCCACCTCCCAGTCTCTCCTGTCAGCCATTTCAAATTCCTGCACAACAACATTCCACCACACATATACCAACAAATCAATACAAAACTAGGTCAACTACCAGAAGTGGACTAATGTAGAAATCAGGCTATGTAATTTCCCAGTTCCTTCATATTTACACGGACCAAGCTCTGATACCAACTATGACAGACCATGTCGTTCAAGCCCGTTAATCTAATAACAAGCTTGACCCGACTCCGCCTCTCACGAACAAGCTGAAGCCTCGTCGGGGATATCACACACACACACATGTCCATGAAAACACAAAGGAACACACTGATATATATATAAGATTCATCATCCCACACATATTTACAATGGAATTACATAGCCAAATTTCAACAAAAGTAAAACTCAAGTACACAGGCCTGGGGCATACCCCTAGGCACAACAGAAAAGTAAATTACACTATTGGAGGCGTGATCCCAACACCGCTACGATGCGGTTCCAGACTAGAAGATGGGCGTGAAACCTCCTACTCTCCCTCACCTGAAAGCAATAAGGGGTGAGCCTCACGAGTCACTGGCTCAGTAAGGAAACTCCCTCAAAAGTCGAGCAAACTAAATTCACAAGTAACAAAAGCAGGAAGCTACGCTAATAATTTATAGAACTAACTAAGCAGGTTAATAAAGCTGTAAACTCTTCTTAACACATGCTATAAATAAAAATAGCTTTAATAAATAAACAGTAAACCACAACCAGGTGTACGTGCTAAAGTAGGAAAACGTCAAACTCAGGCCACGTAGACTGGTTTCCGACACCAGCAACCAACCTGGACAAACCACACATGACTACTCTCGTAGCCAAGGATGAAAGGTCCAGTACCGCTCCACACAACAGAACCAACAAGTTGTGGAGACTAACACACACCACAACTGCAGCTCATACGGCTACAGCTCCATGCCTGTCACCCTTAGGGTCTCTGGCCTGAGGACCCTAAGTGAGGCATTGGAAACAAGGACTAGCTGGGGATCAGTAAGTCTACCAGTGTCCGTCCCCTAACCAAGAGTGTGCTACAAGCGATTAAGTACACCCACAACACACAAGCTGCTGTCCCATTGTCGTCTTTCCCTCAGCCGGATATACTACTCAAACTACGGAGTGAGAGGTATTCAGGAAGACGACACAGACCCTAGTGTTGCCCAACTAGCAAGCCCAGAGGGGGGGTGAATGGGATTCTTTAAAATTTGATTATCTAAAACCTGTTCACAAAAATGTTCACACAACAAGCACTTCGATGATTGTTAGCGTTAGTGAAAAGTAAACAACAAACACAAGCAAGCAATCACACTACACAAGATTTTATCCTAGTTCGAACCTCCTTTCCATAGGAGTCCTACGTCCAGTCCCTGAGCAACAACTCAGGATTCACTACCCAAGGGTACAGTCCTCCTAAAGGACACTTACACACCCAGCCACAGTGGTCTTCTCTTCACAACCCGAAGTGGAATACAACACCCTGAAACCCTCCAGGTCTTCCTTCAACACGAAGGGAACAACACCCTGGAACCCCCAGGTCTTCCTTCAACACGAAGGGGAAACAAACACAAGAATGTGTTCAAGAAGACAAGCCCCTAGATCAAGCTTATAGAACAACGCTCAATTTGAAGCTAAGACTGAGAGGAAAGGTTCTACAATGAGGAGCACTCTCAGTACACAAAAGCTCTCAAGGCTAACACTAAGAATGCAGAGAGCTAAGAGCTAGACAAAGAAAAAAAGAGTGAAGCTTTTGCTCTTTCAGATGCGCGCAGAAGGTTTGTCAAAGATTGTTGTAAACGCTATCTTGTTCTAGAGCAACGGTCTTCTATATATGCTTTCTATTTGAAAATTGAACATGAAGTAACCGTTGTCTAAGTGTGGTGTATGTTAGACTGTATGGTCTTCAACAAATCTTTACGTACCATGCAAAGAGAAGATCTTCCTCGATGTCCTTTCTCTTCCATTTGTCCAACGTTGTATTGAGATGTGCTTGTCAGAGATCTACACACATTAAATGCTAAAACACGGACAACTATGCTGTCTCTTATTGTCAGTCAATGTTAGACAAAATATACATCAAAATAGAAATGCCATTTTGCTTCTTTTAAGAATGTCTCCAGTATAAGCAAGAGAGTAGAAGATATCTATGCATACATTGCAGTGATACGTTTAGTCATAATAAATGTATGGATGTCATAGACATATGTGCGAAGACTTTGACTTTCAACCTATTTTAAATATCAAGTCGTTATGAACCATAAAATCGTTCTGAGCATGGCTTATGAAATTGTTGTGCAAATGAGTCGTTATCTATGCGAATCGTTGCACACTAATAAACAAATAGATGCATATACAATTCGTTATACAATCATAACCAAATCGTTGTAGAGACAAATCGTTATGATAGTGTAAGCAAATCGTTATGAACAAGTCGTTATAATCAAATCGTTGTAAATGAATCGTTATAAGCAAGTCGTTGTTTCACTTATCGAGTCGATGTAGTGAGCAAATCATTGTTTGCTATATCGAATCGTTACAGCGACCAAGTCATTGTTGTAACTTATCGAATTGTTACAGTGACCAAGTCGTTGTGTAACTTATCGAATCGTTATAAAAGATCAAATCGATGTGAGAGCAAATCGTTGTTCTCACTTAAGAAAACAATGCGACGACCAAATCATTATGAGCTCGAAATCGATGCACACACTTATCGAATCGTTATAAAAGATCAAATCGATGTGAGAGCAAATCGTTGTTCTCACTTAAGAAAACGATGCGACGACCAAATCGTTATGAGCTCGAAATCGATGCACACACTTATCGAATCGTTATGAGATGGAAATCGATGCGATCACTTATCAAATCATTACAAGATCAAAATTGATGCGATCACTTGCGAATCATTCTAAGATCGAAATCGATACGATCACTTGGCAAATCGTTTTGAGATCGAAATCGATGTGATCATAAAATCGCTAAGGCACAAAGTTGCTCTGTTGACTTATTGAATTATTATGATGTCGAAGTCGTTATGCTCACTTAACGAATCGTTATGAGAGTAAATCGTTATGAAATAGACTTCAATAGAATAGTGATGACTTATGAAATCATTATAGAACCAAAAATCGATGTGGATGAGGAAATTGTTATGATTCTGAGGAAATTGTTGCAACAACTAGAAAGTCGATGTGTACTTAGAATATTTCATGCTTTGAACTGTAAATGCTACAGGATGATAAATACTTAATGATTTTACGTATATTTCCTTGATTTATTTCATGTTTTCAAATCTCATAAAATTATGTTAGAGTAAACTTTATCACAGTTTTGTTAATCACATGTGTAATTTATTTAAATTACATTGGGAATAATCTGATCATCACCTAGAGTACACAAGTACCAGACAAGCCCCGAACAATCACGTGCCTAGCTCACACAGAACCTGGGGCTCCCAACTAAGAGGTAACCACGGTAGGCATCGTACTACTCGCCACGCACACACAAACCACGTGCACACCGTACAAACCTGTGAACACCACGCTAACCACGTGAACAACACGCTCGTCGAGCGCTACAGGTGCCAATGCACTGCTTACCTTAACCACACACAACATCTTTCGATAATTCGATAACCATGCTATCATGCACAAGCACAAGCCCTCAGAACTGTTAACGCGACGGGGGTTACTGTCGCCTTCTGAACGCGACACCGCGATAGGCCATGTTCAGAAGCAGAACGCGACGGGTCGGCATGTCATGTTCTGAACGCAATAGGAGGGTCCTTCGCCTTCACAGGAAGAAACCCTAAATCGGGATCCCTTCTCCGGATCCCCCATACAAACCATGTAAAACCATATAAAAACCCATTTTTCATGCTCTATTCAATACCGTAGCATGGTATCTATCATTTATAGCACGATTAACAAACTAAACATGCATTACATGCAATCCACAGCGTAAAACATGGTGAAATCCCCCTACCTTCGTGAAGAACGCAAAGAACGATAACCACCCGGCGTTTCCTCCGCTCTGTGCAAGCTCCTCGCGGTGAGAACACCCAAAAATGAACCCAACACGTCAAGTCGCCCGAAAACCCACAAAATCTCCTTCTCCTGGCCGAGCAGAGCTCACTAGAGCTCTGTTTGGTCGACCTTAACTAAAACGCATCACAGTTGAGAATGCGATGTAGCCCACCATCGCGACCTGAACGAGATGGAGAAGGTCGTTGCCTTCCCATGGTCGACGTCAGTACGCCGCCCGGCGCGTGACACGCGGCAGACATGCAGATGAGGACCACTCCGTGGCAGCAACCAGAACGCGACACTCAGGGTCGTCACGTTCAGAACGCGAAGCCTAGACCTATCGCATTCATAGACAGTGAACGAACAGGTGCTTTTGGCCCGACCTGTCGGCCCACAAAGATCTGAAAATTTGTGTAAATACCTGTACACACGTCATTGGCCACACACTAGCCTCCACAACCACTAAACGAGGATCCACAAGGATCCAAAAAGTGCGTGACGTTACACTAGGCGTTTCCTCAATGGCCTCAAGCCTTGGTATATTACTCAACTGGCCCCTCTCGACATCCAAACATATGCGAAGATGGTGAAGAAAGCTCAACTATTAGACGATGCTACGGACTTCACTGACTATATCAAAGGGAAGTTCGTGCAGAAGGAAGTGACACCTGGTCTGACTACTACTAAGTCGAACAATGGCAAGAAGTGTCCTTTCAGCATCACAGAAGGACCCAATCAGGAAAAGAAGCCCAAGGCTTTCGTTCCCAACACTCCAGCAAAAAGTAATTGCAAGCACTGTGACAAGCCAGGTCAGACAGCTTGTAACGACCCTCCTTATACCGGTACGGTTATACCAACCCACATCGATATAATGAACATCAGTACAGTGGGACATTTACCCAACAGTTATATGATAGGCTGAAATATACATGAATACCTTCACATAACAGTGGAAAAGAAATAGCAAGTGTAACTTCTTATCCCATCATCCACATTCTATTCACAGTCCATATATATAAGAAAAGAAATCTAAACTTTTCATAACTGAGAAAATGAAATAAATACATTGACCACAACTTTCCACTAAATAAGTACACAAATCCCAAAGGTAGAGCAAGTCTACTCTTATTACATACTTATGAAAAATAAAAGTACAACGCCAAGTCCAAAACAAGGTCTCCTACTCCCGCTCCGAGTCACTCCTAACGATCTCCTCGGAAGAAGTAGAAATCTCTGCACCTGTACGCCGAAGCAAGAGTGAGTTCAAAAGAACTCAACAAGTAACACCAAATACACTAAACTTACATGCATCACATAACTTTCACATTTTCATACTATGCAATAACATATAAACATGGATTTAACAATTAATTCAAGTAAAAATCCTAAACATGATTTCTACACATGTTACACATGGAAATTGTCTTATGCAAAATTTTCAATAACTTAAAGCCTATCACATGCTTTCTACACACTTGTCAATATATTAAACTAAGCTCATTTAACCACATTCACACCCACTTACAAGCTAAACATTAGTCATTTTAAACATGGAGTTTGTACACATAAATAAGAGACAATTCTAGCATGGATTCTATAATCATTTTCACATGGATAACACATTTCTACTCATGAAAAGTTTGTTGTTTTGCTATGTACATATTATAATCATTTAAGAAGTTATCAATTTACATGCTGTCACAAGAATTTATATTAACACATGCTCACTTACACAATTTCACAATTTACACATTCACTTTCACTTAAACACAAGTTCACGTTTATTAAATGCCGTGACACATAGCCCAAACACCTTTAGAAGGACACACATAATTACATCACATATCTATCACCTAGGCATTACAGTGATAAATCTTAGTTACGCACAGAACCGGGAGAAGCACTCTCCACCCTAACCAGCGATACTTGTTCGCCTCGAGGATTTAATCCCAATGCCCGTGGACATCACACACTATGAACCTTCCGTGGGGACTTTACCACAGTACGGTTCCATAGCCCTCTAAGGTAGCAGTGTCACCCATTGGCACATTTACACATTTTTCTTAATTCCTAACACACACTTAAGGCACAATTTTTAAACCTCCATTTCATGCTCACACATTTACACACTTCAGTATTACCTAGCATGGTACTACTGTTCTCAGAATTTACACATTCAAATAAGTCTAATCATGCAGAATTTTACAGATTTTAATACCAACACATTAACATACTTTAATTTATCAATATCACACATGAAATTGAAATGTATAGCTACTGTCATCATTTCAATCCAAAAATTTAACCAAAAACCTATTACAAGATAGCCATCATGCATACAAATTTTTGCATTTTTCTAAATTGCACACTAATTATGAAATTTCTAACAGTGGAATCACATAAGACTAAAATAACCAACTAACATGGATTTTCATTGTTCGGATTCACAATTCATTATATACATGTATACTGATAGTTCTAATCATGTGCCAAATTCTAGAGATTTAACTGTTTCCATATCATTTAATAGAATTTCTTCACTAATTAAGCATGCTCACTATTTTTCAGTTCAGAAAATCTAAAAATTTACACAGTCATCAGAAAATGTCAAAATTTTAACAACATGCCCTGACATCGATTTAAGCACCACAAAAAATTTCTGTCACTTAAATTCTATAAGGATAACATAAACAGTAATTTACAATATTAGAACCTGTTAACATGTATTTCAAAAATTTTAATAAGTAATACACTTAATGAAATTTCACAAAAATTACACAACATGCTCCACTACACATATTACATAACATATAAAATTTACCATATATCCTCATGTGCAGAAATCCAAAAAATAGCTTATAAAGGCAGACAGTCCACTGTTCTTGTCTGAAGAACTCAACGGCAAGGTATGACTGTTTACTCATGTTAACGGCAACATAGGGTGCCCCAACTCAGGATCTTAACGGCAAGGGATCCCGCCATTAAGTTCATGTCTATGCAAAACACAGACTGAACACAAAAGATCGACTGAATTGGGGGGGGGGGGGGGTCCAGGACTCGAATTAAAATCCTAAAACTCCTAGGACATACTAGACACATGATGATGTGGATGGGTTACTTGCCTGGTTAAAATCCCCAACCGATGTTTTGAGTTGAAGAAGCTCTCCTCAGCCTGAACCAAAGAGCCTTCAAATCCTTGTTTATCTGGGTTCCCTGTTGATCTTCACTGCACACCAGCGTGGGGAAGTCGTTCCTGGATGTTCAGAGTCCTCTCCAGTCGATGCAGATCACCAAATGAAGCCTCTAATAGCCGGATCGAGAGTTCCAAAATAGGTTTTCGCACAGAAAGTCTAGGTTTTTGACCCAAGAGTCAAAAGGATTAGATCTAGCGGAGATGGGGTGTTTTATAGAGCTAGGGTCGGAGACAAAATGGGTAAGGTTGGGTTACCGTTGGGGGACGGTTTCCTAAACCAAGGGCAACATTTCCGGAGGCGTTTCCGGATCTAAAATCGTAACAGATCTGGGAGGTAAACATCAACATCAACAGCTGCAATTCTGAGTAGGCGTCCACCGATGTGGCCGCTGATTTATGGTCAACGTCAACTAATGTTGACGCCAACTAGCCGCGAGGATAGAACTTAAAACTGCAGAAACTTTATGACACCACATATATCTACAATGCGCACATTAAATTAATACTTACTCATGCAATGTAAACAAGAAGTACTATGCACAATAAATTTATACATCGATGGCATACATTTATACACATATAAGTAGTCATCCAAAGATGAAAATCAAGGGCCTTACACAAGTGATGAATGCTGGAGGAAGGTCGGCATATGTCTGCACTGTGGAAGCTGCGAGCATCGTATCCCCGAGTGCCAGCTAATGAAGGAGAATGAGAGGTGCACTAATGTGTCGAAGAAATAGGGAGACTGCAAGCCCTGCATGATGAAGAGCCCACTAAGGAAGGTGGCGTGGTGGAAGGTACACTGCAAGTTTTCTCCCTATCAGCATTTGTTTTATTTGACACTGGCGCAACCCATTCATTTATATCTCAAAACTTTACTGATACTTTGAATGTTAAAAACCTATATCTATAAGGTGTGAATTCTCTGTCACACCCACTAGGTGAAAAGGAGAAATTTAACAAATATTTTCCATTTTCCAATGTAATGATCGGAGAACACAACCTAAAAGCCGACCTGGTGTGTATGCCCATGGAAGCTATGATGTGATTTTGGGAGCCGACTGGTTGTCCACTTATGGGGCAAGTGTCGACTGCAAGAAAGGAAAGTTACATTTAGTGATATCTCTAAGTTGTCATTCACTGGAATTAGGCACAAGAGACGGATGTCTCTAGTTTCTACCATAAAGGCCCACAGCATGATAAGGAATGGTTGCCTTACTTTCCTTGCGGCCGTAATATTTGAAAAGAAGGGTTCTAAGATAGAAGACATACACATAGTCCAGGACAACCTCGATGTGTTCCCCGAAGATCTGCTAGGGATTCCCCTTGAACGTGATGTCAACTTTGCTATTGAGTTGATCCCTGGAGCTGCCCCGGTATCGCGTCAACCGTACCGGATGTCACCTGCCGAGCTAAAGGAACTGAAGGCACAACTGATGGAGCTATTAGATAAGGGGTTCATCAGACCAAGTACTTCCCCATGGGGAGCACCTGTGTTGTTCATTAAAAAGAAGGATGGATCTATGAGGCTATGCATAGACTATCGACAAGTCAATCAGCTAACTATCAAGAACAAGTACCCATTACCGGGTCGATGAACTTTCCGACCAGATATTTGGAGCTCAATATTTCTCCAAGATTAACCTCCGGCCTGGTTTCCATCAAATGAGAATCAAGGATGACGACATCTTCAAAATGGCTTTCAGGAGTAGGTATGGACACTATGAATTCATTGTAATGTCTTTTGGTCTGACCAATGCTCCTGTAGCCTTTATGCAACTCATGAATAGCATCTACCGACCCTATCTGGATAAGTTCGTGGTCGTTTTCATTGATGACATCCCCATATATTCAAAGACCAAAGAAGAACATGAAGAACACCTGAAGATTGCTCTGCAAGTCTTACGAGACAACAAGTTGTATGCAAAGCTGAGCAAGTGCGAATTCTGGCTCGAAGAAGTGTCCTTCTTGGGGGCATCTTTATTGATCCCTCCAAAGTCGAAGCCGTAGTCAATTGGGAGAGACCAACCAACGTCACAGAAATCAGAACCTTCTTAGGACTGGCTGGTTACTATAGGCGGTTCATAAAGGACTTCTCTAAGATCGTCGTTCCGCTCACACGTCTTACATGAAAGGAGAATCCCAACTCCTGGAGTAAAGAGTGTGAGAAGAGTTTTCAAACTCTCAAAGAATGTCTGACCTCCGCCCCTGTTCTCGCTCTTCCAATAGAGGGAGAAGGTTTTTCTGTCTATACCGATGCCTTAGGAATTGGGCTTGGTTGTGTGTTGATGCAGAAGGAGAAAGTTTTTGCTATTATTCTAGATAACTGAAGACGCATGAAGTCAACTACGCTATGCATGATCTTGAGTTGGCTGCCATGGTCTTCACCTTAAAATCTGGAGGCACTATTTATATGGTGAGTAATTCACAGTCTATTCAGACCATAAAAGTCTGAAGTACTTATTCTCACAAAAAGAACGTAACATTAGGCAAAGAAGGTGGCTTGAATACCTGAAAGATTTTGATTTCAACATCTAGTACCATCCAGGCAAGGGAATACTGTGGCTGATGCTCTTAGTAGAAAGATGATGGCATCTGTATCGAGTCTAGTTCTTGGCGAGATGCAATACTAGAATAATTCACAAGGTTAGACTTGAACATTGAACTAAGGGATGATTGAGTCTTGGTTGCCAATATCAAGATTCAATCGGACATGCTGGGAGAGATCAAAGCACAACAGGATAGCGATCCGTTCTTGGTTCATATCAAAGAAACTTTAGCTGAAAGACCTGATTTTGCTATGACCAGGATGGAAGGCTGGTACTCCAAGGAAGGACATGTGTTCCAGACAATGAAGAATTGAAGAGAAAGTTAATGGACAAAGCTCACCAGACGAAGTATACTATTCATCCTGGAGGTACCAAATGTATCAAGACATGAAAAGAACATTTTGGTGGCCGAATATGAAGAGAGAGGTAGTCGAGCATGCCGCTCATTGCCTTACTTACTAACAGGTAAATGCAGAACACATGCGCCCTACTGGCGTGCTTAGACCATTAGATATTCTGGAGTGGAAATGGGAAAGCATTGGCATGGACTTCATCATGGGTTTACCCAAGACTCGTGGTGGACTCGACGCCATATGGGTTACTGTCGACCGACTAACCAATCCGCACACTTCCTACCTATAAAGAGTAAGTGGTCTGTGGAAGTATTAGCTGCTCTATATGTCAAGGAGATCGTGAGATTGCATGGAGTGCCATCATCCATGTCTCGGATCGAGATCCGAGATTCACCTCTCATTTGTGGAAGGGACTGCAGGCTGCACTTGGTACTAAGCTCAATTTTAGTATCGCTTTTCACCCGCAGACTGATGGGCAAACTGAGAGAACCAACCAGATTGTAGAAGATATGTTAAGAGCTTGCTCCATAGATTTCCAAGACTACTGGAATGAGAATTATCTTTGATTGAGTTTGCCTATAACAACAGCTATCAGGCGAGTATTAAAATGGCACCATTTGAAGCACTTTATGGTAGAAACTGTAGATCTCCTGCATGCTGGAATGACGTTGGAGAACAACAATGACTAGGACCGGACATTGTACAAAATACAACCAGGGATATACAGGTGATTCGAGATCGGCTCAAGATTGCTCAGTCCAGACAGAAGAGTTATGCTAACAAGAGGAGGCGAGATTTAGAATTTCAAGTGGGAGACCATGTACTCTTAAAGGTATCCCCTACCCGTGGCATCTAAAGATTTGGAAAGCTCAGTCCAAGGTTCATCGATCCTTTTGAAGTGCTCGAAAGGGTTGGTGAGGTGGCTTACCAGTTGGCATTGCCACCAAATCTAGCATGTGTACACAATGTGTTTCATGTTTCCATGCTGAGAAAATATGTGTATGATCCTACGCACATCATTCTCCATGAGAAGTTGGTGCTGAACAAGGACATGACACAGACGAGGAAACCAGTCAAGATACTAGAATGAAAGGTGCATCAACTCAGGAACCGTCCCATCCATATGCTTAAAGTACTGTGGAATAACCGTGGAGTGGAAGAAGCCACATGGGAACCTGAAGGAATCATCAGGCGAAACTACCCCGATCTTTTGGTAAGACATTCTCTCCCTTATGGTCATATGAATTTGGGGACAATTCTTTTTCAGAGGGGGAGGATGTAGCAATCCGATATTTTAAATAATTAAATAAATAGAAATAATGAGAGAAATGAATAAAGAGAACTCAATAAACATTAAGAAGTAATGGGCTTGTTATATTAGCTCACTTAAAGGCTAATGGGTCAAGCTAGGACTTAGATTATGGGTTGAGAGGAAAATACACAAGAAATTCGTCACCCTAATTACATAGAAAATAGGAAAGGGTAAATTAGGGTTTAAAAGTATGGCAATTAGCCATGAATGGCAAGCCAAATTGTCACCCACCATAGCAGCAACCTTCTAAAGGGTTTTCCACTCCAATTGGGAGGGAGATCACCAAACAATGGAAATCGTATCCCACCTTTCCTAGTTACATTAGGACATGGAAAAACCCTAACATATAAGAACTCATCTTAAAACTAAAGGGGAAGGTTCACACACTTGTTGGGGTTGTGGGAGGCAGAGCTAGGGCATCAGGAACGGAGGAGAATGGCTGGAGAAGGGAGCTTCTTCCCCAACCGTGCTCTGCTGCAACCTGTGCACAACCCAAACTTTAAGCATCACAAAGGTAGGTATTCTCGGGCCAAAGAAGAATCTAAATCATCCTATCTTCTAGGTCATATTGTCTACTTTCGTTTTCAAGTGGTTTACCCAAATTCCATCATGATCCATCAAGTTATAAACATTTTCCATCGACGTGCATATCTATCCCGTTTCTTGTTCATACTTGTTTGCACCCTTACGAGACCAATTGATTCAGGCATAGATCTCTTCTACCTGATGTCCTCTACAAGTTCCATGTTCATCACTTTGTCCCATGTGCCCTAGTTTGGGAGATATAAGTGTTGCATGATGATCGCTACATGGCTTCCTGCGTTTTCTGCATTTTCGGTTTGAAGGTTGAATCGCGACCGCGACAGACATCGCGATTCAGATGCCTGGTATTATGTCGGCCTTGGCCATCGTGATTACATGAAATGTGACAAGCCAAGTCGATGTGTTTTGAGCACGTCCAGTGCCTCAAACTGTGTGTCGTTGACCTGTCAGACGACCACTGAAACGCGACCGCTATGGTCGTCGCGTTTCGCTGTGTTTTCCCGCCTCTGGGAAAGTGCACCGTTCGGACATTTAGGGTTTTAGGAACATGACAGTCTCTGTCGCCGTGTTTTTGACCCCTGATAAATGCGACCAGCATCCTCGTCGCGATTTACCTGCATTATTCTAGCACCATTTTAACTCTATTTAAAGGATTATTTGAACTATTTAAACATGTGTACACCCTGTAAAGTTGTGTAATAAGCAATAAACTATCATGTTATTAAAATTTGATTTATGTCCCATAATTATGTAATTTAAACGATAATATGCACGATCATTCAATGTTCATAATTTCATGCACTTACACACACTAAACTTACATCCTTGCCATAAAATCATGTAGAAAATACTTGAATAATTTATCTGGTAATTTACTTAATAATTGCACATTATTCCCCATTGATAATAATGACATTGTTTCCACTTTATTACGTGGTTTTGGAACACCGATATCGCCGATCCACTGTTCTAGAATTCCTCTAGAACGTCGAGCAACTTGTTTCCTCTACACACTACTCTCTTGACAAGTTGGAACCTCTTTATCAGACATTCCGTTCTAGTAGACAAGGGACCTTTTGTTAAGACCTTTGTAAGACTCCGTACTCTATGGATTCCCTCATGGAGACCGAGCTGGTTGTACCCTAATGCCCATAACACCCTTTAGGGATCGATATGATCCAAATGGCTTTAGAAGTTCTCTCTCATCTTGGCTCACACCGGACCTCTAGACCTGTACATAACATGGCCAGTGGAAGGGTAGTGAGTTCCACCTGACTGCCAACACCAATTGCGCGTGTTGTGCAACTATTACTATCGCCTGTTTAATCGATGTTTTACATGCATGACCTATAATTCTCATATGTACTCTACTCGCTCATCTATTCACACTCTCTCTGCTATATCGTCTATTCCTCTAGTACTCTCCTCTATTTCTTGGTACTCTCTATTGGCCATTTGACTAATTTTCTAAAGATAAATAATATAACTAATGTCTGGCAATATAAAGGGCCCGGTTAGGTCCTAGGAGGTGCGCCCAAAAGTGCTATTTGCCCACGGGAGTTAAATGACCAAAGTGTTTGGCATTACACTCAAGTGCTATCTATCTCGACTATCTAAATGACAATAAAAGTGCTATACTATACTTGTTGTGCTATTTTTACACTTTGTGCTATTTGTGCTATGGTCATCCTGCCCTGTGCTATAATTGGAAACTTGTGCTATTTCATTCACATACTATCATGCTATCTCTTACATTACTTGACTCCCTCGCTTTATCATATAGTAACTATGCTTTTAATACATAAATCATTTAAAGTTTGCCCGCACCATGAGATATAATCTTACTGGGCATTGTCGCTCACCCTACATTATTTGTCATTGTGTCTCAGGTGAGGCGGAGGTGAATGAATACACTCACAAGGGTGGGGAGGACCTGGAGTGATCCACGAGTGCCATGACGTCACCAAGTTATCCTAGATTGTCTTAGTAGTCTTTTATTCCATCCTATGTATTAGAGTCAATTGGGCCCTATGTTATGGCTCTGAGTTAGTGATGTAATAGACAACGGTTGAATTATCAATAAAAGTTATTTGATTTCGTATTATTAATTTGTCCAATGGTTTTACTATCTATTCCATGCTATATACTTACTTATTTGCAACTGCCTCACGTTCCGATATTTCGCGTCGGGACATGACAACACCAATATTGGAAATCCCCTCAGTCCGATGTGGTTTTGTATTGTATAAAGATGCATCCAGAAGAGGACTTGGGCAGTGCTTATACAGCGAGGAAAAGTGGTGGCTTATGCATCAAGGCAATTGAAGCGGCATGAGGAGAATTACCATACCCATGACTTAGAGTTGGCAGCGGTTGTGTTTGCATTGAAGGTATGGCAGCATTATTTGTATGGTGAGAGATTTGAGATCTTCACAGACCACAAGCTTGAAGTACATCTTTTCCAGAAGAACTTAATTTGAGGCAGTGCAGATGGATGGAATACCTAAAGGATTATGACTTCAGCTTAACATATCATCTAGGCAAGGCAAATGTGGTTGCAGATGCTTTGAGCAGGAAAACAGTTATGAGCCATATGATGATGAGAGAATGGAAGTTGTATGAAGATGTCACAGAAAATTCTGTGATTATTCCAAGTAGCTATAGCGAAGAGCAGTGTTAGCTAGCAGCACAATGGAGCCGTCTTTGTATTGAAAATTATAGAAGCACAAAGGGTAGATGAGCACTTGGCTAATATTGTGAAGATGGAAGATGTCACCATAGATGATGATTGTGTGGTCCGGTTCAGGCATAGGTTGTATGTTCCAAGTGAAGCTGGTGTGAAGCAAAAAGTGTTAGAGGAAGCACATCGGTCCAGATACACCATACACTTGGGAAGCACGAAGATGTATCAAGACTTGAAGAAATATTTATGGTGGCCGAGCATGAAGAGAGAGATAGCAGAGTTCATTGCAAGGTGTTTGGCATGCCAGCAAGTCAAAACAGAGCATCAAAGGCCGGAAGGTTTATTGCAGCCATTGCGAATACCGCAGTGAAAGTGGGATGATATAGCAATGGACTTTGTTGCAGGTTTACCTAGGACAACGTCAGGTCACAATGGCATTTGGGTCTTTGTTGACAGGTTGACAAAAGTATGCAGGTTGCTAGCAGTGAGTATGTCATGGGCAGTGGACAGATTGACAAGGTTATATGTTAAGAGAATTGTGTCATTGCATGGAATACCAGTCACTATTGTTTCAGACAGGGATCCCAGGTTTACATCTGATTTTTGGAGGAGTTTGCAGCGGGTGGTTGGTACACAGTTGAGGTATAGTTCAGCATACCATCCCCAAACCGATGGGCAGACAGAAAGGACAATCCAGACTATTGAGGATATGTTACGAGCTTGCTGTTTAGTTTGGGGAGGCGGATGGGAGCAGCGCTTAGGTATGGTTGAATTTTTCTACAACAACAGCTATCACACAAGTATTGGCATGGCACCATATGAGGCACTTTATGGAAGACCCTGTAGAACACCAATAAATTGGCATGAAGTGGGTGAAAGGCAGGTGATGGGACCAGAATTGGTGCAGCAATGTGCAGAAATGGCAAAGTTCATCAAGGAGAAGCTTCAAACGACACAGAGCAGGCAAAAGAGTTATGTGGATATACGACGCAGGCCCTTACAATTTGAAGTCGGTGATTACGTGTTCCTAAGGTTTCTCCAACTAATGGTGTATTAAAGTTCAGCAAGAAGGGAAAGTTGAGTCCCAGGTACGTGGGTCCGTTTTAGATTTTGGAAAGGATTGGTGAGACAACATATAGATTGGAGCTCCCAGCAAACTTCACGGATGCCAACGATGTGTTCCACGTCTCAATGCTAAGAAGGTACATTCGGGATCCTTCGCAGATTGTCAGCTACACACGGGATGATTTAATGCCAGATATATCCATACCAGAATATCCAGTTATGATTATAGGTAGACGGACACAAAGGTTAAGAAATAAGGACATTGAGCTAGTAAAGATCAGATGGGAGAACAGGTAGGGTGGTGAAGACACTTGGGAGTTGGCCGATGAGATGTACAAGTCGCATCCATACTTGTTTGAGTAAGCATTAAATTCTTTTAGGTGATAGTCGTATATGTATTGCATTGTTATTGCATTTGTCCCTTTAATTTCGAGGACGAAATTCTTTTAGGTGATAGTAATGTAATAACTGGTACGTTCAGATCGTTGTTTACTGGGTTTGGGGACCAGTGTGTGGCCCTTGGTAGACCATGTGGGTCTACATGCATGTTTACAGGTTGTATGGCAGGTTAGGAGGCTGGAGGGTTGGAATTCCTAGCCCAAACGGATCTTTGTCAGGCTCAGTAAGAACGCGACGAACAAAGACGTTGCCATTCCTACATGAACGCGACCCTTGCCCCATCGCGATTTGGAACCGCTTTTACGTGAGCGCCGCTGCATGCGTGCCGTGTGGCGCATGCAGGATGTCGGGGTTTAAACGTGCCGGTGAGGTACGTCGCATTTCTAAGCAGCACCGGCCAATACGTCACGATTTAAACTCAATATGTTTTGGGCTTTTGCCCTTGGCCGAACAGTGCAGTTGCACTGTTCAACTGGGAGGGCTTTGTTGCGGGATTCTAGGGTGATTTTGAGGGTTTTGCTATCCGTTCGGCGTGATTCCGGCGCGAGAGGTGCTTCAGAGTGTGGGGAACGCGCGGACAGTGTCGGATTTGCGTTTCACCTGTGGTAGGGGAGTTCTACCATGTTTTCCTTTGTATGGACTGTGTAGGATAGGGTTGAGGTTTTTGATGTGGAAATTAAATGAGCATGGTAAGAGCATGCCTAGGGTTTCATTTGAATTGTTATTTTCTACTTATTAACATGTATAGCTTCTGTGTGTGATTTCCAGAATGATAGCTTGAGAGTTTGTTTCTGCTGTCTGAAAGGAGAATGGAACCAGTCATCGCGCTTTGTGAACGCAATGGCCCGGACCGTTGTGATTCAGTCCTTAAGGCAACGGGTTGGTCGGTCGCGATTCGAGTCTATTGAAGACCATTGTGTTGGACGCGGCTTAGAATGTGGCCACCTAAGCTCTGGGGTTCTGTGGCCAGTCTGTCTGGTTTCTAACCTACGTTGCTTGGGCTGTGTTGTCTTTGCAATATAGGGTCTGTAAGGGTTGTGCTGGCTTATATCGTGAACGATAATGATGGGTTTTGCTTGAAAATGTGTGCATAACGGGTTGGGTTGTAACGCCTTCCGTGGTAACCTCTCTAATTGGTTAGCCTAGCACCAGGTGCTTAGGGCTTGTCCTGGTACGATGTGTACCATCAAGGTTTGTGTCGTCTTCCTGGACACCCTTACTCCTAAGTTTGAGTTGTATGTCTGGCTAAGGAAAAGATGGCAGGGGACAGCGACTCATGTTTGTGGGTGTGCGGTCGCTTGTAGCACGCTCTTGGTTGGGGGACAGACACCAATAGATGTACTAGTCCCATCTAGTCTTGTTCCAGTGCCTCACTTTAGGGTTCTCGACTGGAGTCCCTAAAGTGTCAAGCTTGGGCTGTAGCTGTGTGGTCTGCAGGTGTGGTGTTGGTTCTCTCCATAGTTCTTGACCTTGTTGAGGTGGAGCGACAGTTGGACCTTTCGTCTGTGGCTGCGAGACTGAGAGGTGTACTTGTGTTGTTTGTCCGGGTCTGTGGCTGGTGTCGCGAACCAGTTCTCGTGACTCGTGTGCGGCGTGCCCTTCTTTAGCTTGTACACGTGTGTGTGATTTTCTATTTACTTACTTACAGCTGTAGCATCATGCTTAGGCAGTTATTTATTTTAAATGCTTTACAGCTTTGCTTATTATAACTGTTATACACTGTGTTTCTCAGCTTTGGGGGAGTCGCCCTACTGAGCTAGTGACTTGTGAGGCTCACCCCTTCCTCTTCCAGGTGAAGGAGAGTAGGAGGGTTTCCGTCCCTCTTCTAGTTCCAGTCAACACCGTAGTGGAGTCGGGCCTTTGCCACCAGTAGAGTAATGTTTCTACTTGTTGAGCCTTGGAGTTTGTCTCGGGCTATTGTACCTTGTGAAAGGTGCATGGAATTATCTAAAATAGTAATCTAGAAGGGGGGTTGAATAGATTACTACCAATTAAAAGCACTATAACCTTCTTTTCGATCCAACACTGGCTTATTGAAAACTTAGATAGACATGTATTGAATTCGAACTATGGTGTGTGTGCCAGTTGTGATTAGAAACTAAGCAATATCTAGCGTGTGAATAATCAACGTGCCTATCAAACATCTACCGTGAAAACGTGCAAACACAGGACATGAGATTTAATGTGGTTCGGAGTACACAACTTGTGTATCCTACATCCACCGTCCACACACACACGCAGAACGGCTGCTTATCAGCAGGTTCAACTCTACAAACACACACACACACATTTTCTGATGTAAACACGTAATTAGAACAACAACCCATACATGAATCAAGCACAAGAGATGCTTGAACCACTGCCACACACACAGAATAGTGAAAAGTGTAGAAGAAGAAGAGTTCTGAGAAGTAGAAACAAATCCTGATGAAGAACTCTTTGTGGTGGTCATCCAGAAGAACTCCAAACTTCAACTTGATGATTATTAGATGTTGTAGAAGCTTGAACTGTAGACAAACCAACTTCAACTCCGTTCGTGAGATGGATCTTCCTTGAATGGATGGAGAGTTGAAGCAGAGCAGCAGAGAGAAGCTTTTCTTCTGACCTTGGTTAGGGTTTTGATATTGTGACTTCTTGCTGCGAAAAATACTTCATATGGTCTATATATATGGGTGTCCAGTATGGAGAGTCGTTCTTAAAGGGATCATCATAATATAGAACATATCACAATCACGTTTCTGACTTTTCTCTTCGTCTGTCGACAGGTGCTTTATAGTTGTCGACACCTACTACAGACTTCTAGTTTCAAGAACCATGCTAGTTCTTGGAAGACTGGATCTGTCAATAAGCGATATGCTGGCTGTCGACAGGCATCATGTATCTGTCGACAGGCATCCTGTATCTGTCGACACATACTACTGTAAATGTGTTTCCAATAGCCTATTTGTCCTGGATTGGTCTATCTGTCGACACATGCCTTGGGGGCTGTCGACACATGACCACTTGAAGTGTATTTCTTGGTCTTTTGCACTTGACTTTGTTGTTGGTTGTGTGCATTCACACCTACATCAAAAGATATTTTATGTGAGATATAATGGATACATGAAGAGTCATAGAAGCACTATTTTCATTTGTTCATTTCTTTCATGTCTTTGTCATATTTATCATGTTCAACATCAATGTAACATTAATTATGTTAAACATCATCAAAAAGTTTAAGCACATGTCATCATACACAATGTAACCCAACTTCTCCCCCTTTTTGATGATGACAAAATGTACAATTGATGTTTTCTCCCCCTTTTCACAACATTCAAAAAAACAAATCATGCACACATGGATAAGAATGAAGCAAAGAACTGTGTTTTCATTCATTGATCATATGTACACACAGTTACAAAAAGGACATCCATTGCATGAAATAAAGAAAAGCAAAAGAAGGGAAATGACATAACTGATAGAACTTACAGACTCATGAACCAATCCTAGTGAAAATAAAAACCAGATGACCCCAAACTAAATCCTAGACTCTCTAAACATCGTCATTCCCAGGAGCAGGGGGATGACGTAACTCATGAAGCTCAGTAGAGAGTCGAGTGAGCCGATGCTGAATTTGAACATGAGTATCAGCAAGTGCATCCATTCTGGTGTTGACATGCGCTTGCAGCTGATCAAAGCGGGCATTGAGTTGATCAAAGCCAATAGTAAGTGATGCTGCATTTGAGCGAACTGATCGGCCATGAATGTCTGCAAATCCGGAGGAGCAACCTGTGTGCGAGTGCTTCCAGAACTTCTTCATCTCCACCCTGAGCATCCATTGGCTCAGTAGAGGAGGCTTCATCATCCTCAGCGGACTCTTCTTCCACATTTGGCTCTTGACCCTTAAGAGCCCTGGTAACTTTCCCGTCAAGCAACTTGTAGCCCATCCTATGGACAGCAGTGAGATCATAGGAGTTGGGGGATTTGAGAGGAACCATCTCTCGTTCAGGAATGTTGATGCCAATGAAGGTAAGGAGAGAGGTGATATGGCAAGCGTAGGGCATTGACCTCTTGGGATTGCGAAAGCATTGCTTGATGAGGTCAAGCATTAGAATAGGCAAATTAATCTGTTGGCCCTTGAGGATGAAGTAGAAAAGGACTTGTGAACCTCAGTCACAAGCTCCCGACTGCCATCCTTTGGCACAATCAAGGTGGTGAAGATATGATGAATGAGGTGATGAAGTGGAGGGAAGGAGTTTGCATTGAGCTTGACATGTGTTGGATCGAAATGGCAAGCAATACAGTCCTAGAGGGGGGGTGAATAGGACTTTTGACCTTTTTAATTTCTTCTGAAAAACACAGCACTAAATAAACAAGTTAGTGTTCAAAGTGATGTCTGTGATTCAAGTGTAGACTTGGCGGAAACAATCACAAAAAAATTGGACACAGATTTTATCCTGGTTCGGCCTTTCCACATGGAAGTCCTACATCCAGTCCTCAAGCCAACCACTTGAGATTTCACTAATCTGCAAATGAATTTGCCTTCTCTCACCCTTGAGAGGAATTACAACACCCACTTGCTCCCGAGCAAGTCTTCCTATACAGGGGTACAGAAATGCCTTTTCATCTAGGCCTTCCCTTCGCAAGAGGGGCAAAGTGCAGAGACAGACTTCTGCACAAGTACAAGGAAAAAATTGACAGGGGTGTGTTTGCCTCAAAATTGAGCACAAACACACAGACTTCAGATGGATACAACAGATATAGAATTGACTCTAAATCCTATCTGAAGTGAAAGGGGGTGGACTAAAGAGAATTGACACTGAGACAATTACCACCCACAAACAGAAATTCTCCACAGACTTTTCTGAACACAAGGAAGCTCTCAGATGAAGTCAAGCATGAAGACTTTTGAGAGAGCTTGAGGAATTCGAATGGCTTTTTTTGGAGAATGGACTTTGAATGCTCTTTTTGGATTCTCACTTTTGAGGATGATCTATATATGTCCATGTGTGTTTTTGAGTTCCTTTTATAATCTTCAAAAATATGATTGTTTGAGAGGATGACCATTGGAGCTTTGTGGCTGTTTACAATATAGCTGTTTGAGGAGGAATTATGGGATCCTTTGAGTCTTGAAGAGATTGTCCAACAGGACTTCAAGTATGCTTCTTCCTGAGGTCTTTCATTTGTTAACAGCTAGAAGATAAGCTCTTGTAGAA
>CM024756.1:144635121-144751308 GCA_014218235.1 Colocasia esculenta | reverse complement strand
GGTGAAGATATGATGAATGAGGTGATGAAGTGGAGGGAAGGAGTTTGCATTGAGCTTGACATGTGTTGGATCGAAATGGCAAGCAATACAGTCCTAGATAGGTGGGGGGGTGAATAGGACTTTTGACCTTTTTTAATTTCTTCTGAAAAACATCAGCTAATACTTAGAGTGTTCAGTGTGATGATGTCTGTGATTCAAGTGTAGACTTGGCGGAAACAATCACACAAGAAAATGGACACAGATTTTATCCTGGTTCGGCCCTTCCCACATGGAAGTCCTACATCCAGTCCCTCAAGCCAACCACTTGAGATTTCACTAATCTGCAAATGAATTTGCCTTCTCTCACCCTTGAGAGGAATACAACACCCACTTGCTCCCGAGCAAGTCTTCCCTATACAGGGGTACAGAAATGCCTTTTCATCTAGGCCTTCCCTTCGCAAGAGGGGCAAAGTGCAGAGACAGACTTCTGCACAAGTACAAGGAAAAAATTGACAGGTGTGTTTGCCTCAAAATTGAGCACAAACACACAGACTTCAGATGGATACAACAGATATAGAATTGACTCTAAATCCTATCTGAAGTGAAAGGGGGTGGACTAAGAGAATTGACACTGAGACAATTACCACCCACAAACAGAAATTCTCCACAGACTTTTCTGAACACAAGGAAGCTCTCAGATGAAGTCAAGCATGAAGACTTTTGAGAGAGCTTGAGGAATTCGAATGGCTTTTTTTGGAGAATGGACTTTGAATGCTCTTTTGGATTCTCACTTTTGAGGATGATCTATATATGTCCATGTGTGTTTTTGAGTTCCTTTTATAATCTTCAAAATATGATTGTTTGAGAGGATGACCTTGGAGCTTTGTGGCTGTTTACATATAGCTGTTGAGGAGGAATTATGGGATCCTTGAGTCTTGAAGAGATTGTCCAACAGGACTTCAAGTATGCTTCTTCCTGAGGTCTTTCATTTGTTTAACAGCTAGAAGATAAGCTCTTGTAGAAAGTAACTAAGGGAGAGGCATGCTAAACATATGCTCAATAAATGCCTGCTGCAAAGACAAGACAAAAAGAAAAACGTATCTCCATACCCTTAAGGTAGGTGGGTCAGAACAATTCAGTACAGGCATGGAACCTAGTATGCCACAAGCATTACAGACAGCAGATAGATTAGACAAAAAGTTAAAGTATGGGTCTGTTAGTGGTAGGTGAGGTGGTCAGATGCCATGCATATGAGTTTCTCATAAATGTTGTATGTCTTGAGAAGCTAACAAGGCAAAGTAGGACATCAGAACTGAGATTTTAAGGAGACACTTTTCAGGATATGTTTAGCATATGATAATTAATTTGAAGCTGACATGTCAAATCCTGTCAGAAATATAATAGTATTTTCAAAGTTTTAAGATGAAATGCATACAGCAATCTTCCTATTGAATTTGCTTAAGATACATAAACAGGATTTGATGATCTTCATATAGTCATAGAGCTGTCAAGTATCAAAGAATTGTCAGTGTATTTGAATATAAGTTAATTGGAGTAAGAGTGATTCGACTCATGAGTGATCATGGTGATTCGACTACAATAGGTGGATTTCGGTCGGACTGTCGAAGTCATCAGTCGAATCATGAAGAAAAAACATTCAACTGTAAGAGTCGAAGTCATCAGTCAAATCATGAAGAAAAACATTCGACTGTAAGAGTCGAAGTCATCAGTCGAATCATGAAGAAAAAACATTCGACTGTAAGAGTCGAAGTCATCAGTCGAATCATGATGAAAAACATTCGACTGTAAGAGTCGAAGTCATCAGTCGAATGATTTGTAAACAATGTGGACTTAGAAAAAATTGATGACTTCTGACTGTTACTCTGAAGGAGTCGAATATGACGGTGGTTTCAGTATGCTGAGAGAGGTGTGGCCTTAGAATTTTTAGGATACTTTACTTAAAAAAGAATTGTGGTATAAAATATATATTTAAAGATTTGTCATAGAAAAAAACATAGTTTTATAAAAACTTAACTTTTCTTAGAGGTAGTTGCTCAACAATTCTCCCCCCTTTTTGTTAATGACAAAAAAAATCTTTAAATAAATAATGTATTATCTATTTTTATACTATTTCTCCCCCTTTGTGACATTAACAGAAAGGATAAAAATGCAGAGAAATGCACAAGTAGGAAGAAACTGCATCTATAAATGGGCAAACATATATAGTAGAAAATAGTACTAAGAAGAAAATACAACTACAGAGTTCAGATTCTAGCTGAACGGGGTAACAACAGATAAGCAGGGAGTGAGTTTAAGAAGGTTGGATGAGCTCCCAAAGTTTTGCCTCATTCTTGATAAAGGAGAGATCAAACAGAGCCTCATCAATATTGTAGGCAGGTTGGTGGAGGGTAATTTCTTGATAGACTTGATGTGGCGCCTCCTATACCAACCAACTCTGGAATGATATTTCTCAGTGTCCATCTTGATTTTGAGAGGAACGAACTGTTTGGTGGATGCCAGATGGAGGAATTCATTGAAGGTCAGATTCCAGTAGAGACCATGTGAGATGTTGCATCCTTAGCCTGATAGTACACATGGTACCTCTCAGCCATCGGTGAGTAACACTCTTATGAAAAATCTGTAAGAGTCTTAGAGTGAAATTGATTGAGGGTAAGCGCCATCTTCAAACACTGAGAGTGATAGGATGGATAGGCTGCTTCCCATTGTTCAGGGTGAATCTTTCGGATTCAGCAAAACTTAACTGAATATCAAGAAGATGCTTGTCTTTCTTGGAAAACTGAAGAAATATAAACCTTTAGAAACTGAGCTTGGATTTGTACTTGATTTTGAATCTGGTAGAATCCGGAGGAATCTGTTGAAGATTGTTTCAGCAAGGCTGCTCCGTAGGAAACTTCTCCTACCAAAGGAGGATGAAGACCAGATGGTAATGCCACTAACATGGAAGGGACAATCTCTCTTTGTCCCCAGAGCAAATTCTCATACTGCCTCTGGAAACATCATGCAATCCCAGTTTGAACCTTTCATGGTTGAAAGATCTCATTTCAAGGTACTTGGCCTGAGAGGCCTTGAGATGCTCTGCAAAAAGGGCATGGAATCTAAGAGAAAGATGTTGAGCAGTTGTCAAGTAATGGGTTCTGGACTGATTTTCTAGAAACCTAGTTGCCTCTTCAGGGTAGAGATTAACAAATTCTTGAGGTGTGAGGCAGTGGCTCTTCTGAGAGATTAGTTGAAGATCAAAAATGGAAAGTTGGGAGGTTTGTATCAAAATGGGAAGCCAATGTTCAAATGTGAAATCTGGCAACCCATGAACTTCCAAAAATGCTCTAATAGCAAGATATTCTCTAAACAAATTCATGTTTTATTCAGAGTGGTGAGTGAAGGCATACCAAAAAGGAGGAAGTAGTGAGGAAGGTTTATCTCCAATCTTTGGTCCACTGGCAGCTGACAGTTGGATACTAGGAAGTATCTCAACTAAATGCATGAGAGTTTTCTTGGCGTCAGACTTTGAGGCAGTGGGAGAAGAGGAATAGAAGTGAGGGGGTTGAGTGGAAAGAGTCATGGTGAATTCTTTGAGTGGTTTAGCGTGATACTTCAAGGGGTAGATAGAAAATTTGACATCTTTATAGAAAGGAGTGGCTTCTGGAAGTAGATCCAGAGAGGAATGTAGAGATGGTTGAGCTGATGATGATGGAGCAGGAGATTTAGGATCTGGAGTAGGTGCTGCTGGAGTTGATATGGTAGTTGGAGATATGGCCTTGGAAGAAGAGAGGGAAGAACATGTTTGACAGGAACACCATTCTTGACTAATCTCCTCTTCACCTTTCTCTTAAAAATTTGAGAGGGCTCGAGAGGCCTCTTGGCTGCTTCCTGTTGCACAAACTCCTCTAAGACTGCTGCCACTTCTTTTGGCTGATTTTCAGATTTGTCTACCTGCTGCTGCTCAACATTGGTTTCAAAAACAACCATTGCTAACTGAGCCTGCTGCTCAGTGGTCTGCTTATCTTGCTGCTGCTGGAATTTAACTAAACTAGGCTGTTCCTTAGCCTGAACTTCTGGTTCTTTGATAGATGGCTTAAAGATTGGTTCCTCAGGTACAGGTACTTGAGGTTCTGCTTGTGTTGTTGCTCTTGAGCTGGCATAGCTTTCTTCTTGCTGCTGTGAGGAGGAAGGCGCTGATGGCCTAGAGGTGCCTGGTTGGCACACCAACTGCAATAAGAGATCCTTGATTTGCTTGACTTCCTTAGACATGCTATCAAACTTAGTATCTAACAGAACAACTTGCATGTGGAGAACTGACATTTCTCATTCTGGCTTCTAACCAAATCCAGAATGTCATTAGGCTATTGCTGCTCTCCCTGAGACCTTGACCTTGGCGGGTCTCAAACTGAGAAGGAGAATAGTTGGGCTCTCTTTCTTCAAAGATGTGATCATGGGGGGAAGAGGCTAGAACATCTTCAGAAATAATTCTCTTGCCTCTAAGCTTTCTTAGGACATCATTGATGGTGTCCTCTGAGCATCTTGGACTGGAATGGATGCTAGAACATCTTCTTGCACAGGAATGGACTCTTCAGATCTGATCTGGATAGAGGGGGAATCATGCTGAACTTTGGATGCAGGGGCTTCATGTGTGAGCAGAGAAACCAAGATTCATCAGGATATGTCTCATTTCACACTCAGGGACTGAACTTTATAATTTTGCTTCTTACCAACCAAGGAATACTTGCTTCTTCTCAGAGTGAAAATGCCTATCTTTCTTTGTTTCCAACAAACATCTCTCTAGATAGATCCACTGAAATTTCTTGAAGATAAGTAAGTAGAGATCCATATAGGAGAGATTCTTGGAGATCTTTAGAAGCAATCATTTCTCTCCAGAATAACTGCTGGCAGATTCACCTTATGCCTCTGAATTGCCCAGAATAACAAATTACCATCCCTAGCTAATAGAGGAATGAGTTCCTACTCTAGGGGTAATGATATTGGTAATTATAGAGTGAATCAGTCTTTTCTCAGCAGACAACTCATTGACTTGAAGTCCTCATTTGCTGAGGGTTCCCAGGCTGCCAACAATCCCTAGCTTTTGCTTTCCAAAGGGTGAACTCACTAAGCCTATGCCCTGAGTTGGGACAATCCCAAACTCGACCAAAAGCTCTTCAGAAATTATGATTTTGGTGCCTTTAACATACCCTACAACAGAGTTTCCAGCAAAGACTTGCAGTGAAGCATAAAAGGATCTGACTGCATCGGCAACAAAGGGTTCAGTAATCTACATATTTCTGGTCCACCCTATAGCGTTCAAAGTCTCTTCGACCCAAGACAGACTTCCAGATAGGTGAGAGAACTCAACAGCCTTTCCAGAGCAATGGGAATTTAGCAAGACGCTGGAGTGGTCTGGGGTCAACTGGACAGACTCGTGTGTCCTAAGAGAAGCCATCTAGATGATAGAAACAAAAGAGACTCAGGAAACCTTCAAAAGAGAGAGGGAAATGATCAATAGAGATGAAAGATTCTACCTTTCTTCCGGAGAGGTGAGGGTTCAGATGGTTCCTGAAGGGTCCTTCGCCGGAGTACAGTGAAGGCGCGAAGAATCGCAAGAAGATAGGTGAGTCGAAGGAGGGTTCAAACGGGTGTTTTGAAAGGAGAAGGGGTTTTTCTTATATAAAGAAAAAAGGTAACTGGCGCTTGATTTTAAGATGAACGGACGCGATGATTGATTTGACCGTTTATTACGAAGGGATGCACCTTAAATGAGGTGTCAGTTACCCCAAATAATTAATTACAAATAAATTATGAGCGTCATTTTTTTTTTAAATATCTTAATGAATCGAATTAGGTATTTGACTGCATCAGTCGAATACATCATTATAACATGAATCGAATATATTTCTTCATGAATCGAATGCATAAGTCGAAAGTAGGACTTAGCGATTTTCAGATAGATTTTCCACAAATAGTTCACAGAAATTCTTATCATGCCATTCGAACACTACTTTAGGAGTTTAATCAGGGTTGCACATACCTATTTCTCTTCTTATTGAAGTAAACCTATCATCAGGGAGAGGTTTTGTAAAAATATCTGCTAATTGATTTTCTGTAGAAATAAATTCAAGAGAAATATTTCCATTACTTACATAGTCCCTGATGAAATGATGTCTAATCTCAATATGCTTGGTTCTTGAGTGCTGGATGGATTCTTTGTTAAATTTATAGCACTTTGTTTCGCAAAGCATTGGAATATCTTGAAGCTGATGACCATAGTCTTCTAATTGATGCTTGATCCACAGGAGTTGAGTACAGCAACTTCCAGCTGCAATCTATTCAGCTTCTGTAGTGGATAAATCCACTGAATTCTGCTTTCTAGAAGACTAAGATATCAAACAACCTGCAAGATTTTGACATGTACCACTGGTGCTTTTTCTATCCAATTTGCATCCAGCATAGTCAGCATCACTATAACCAATCAACTTGAATCAGAGCATCTAGGATACCATAGGCCTAAGTTACTAGAATTGATAAGATATCTGAAATTCTTTTTACTGCAAGAACATGAGATTCTTTTGGATCAACTTGGAATCTTGCACAGAGACAAACACTAAACATTATATCTGGTCTACTTACAGTGAGATAGAGCAGTGATCCTATCATTCCTCTATAGGTCTTTTGGTCTACCTTTTTGCCAAGAGGATCACTGTCTAACTTAATGCTTGAGCTCATAGGTGTTCTTAAGGGCTTACATTTGTCAAAACCATATTTAATCAGTAGATCTGAAATGTATTTGGTTTGACAGATGTGAGTTTTCTTCTTTGGTTTGCTTGATTTGCAATCCAAGGAAATAATTAAGTTCACCCATCATGCTCATTTCAAACTCACTTTGCATCAAGTTTTCAAAGAATTTGCAGAGTGATTCATTAGTAGAGCCAAAGATAATGTCATCAACATAGATTTGTACAATTAAGATTTCATCTGAAAATTTCTTTATAATAGGGTGTTGTCTACTTTTCCTCTTATAAAATCATGTGATATAAGATAAGCACTTAATCTTTCATACCAAGCTCTTGGTGCTTGTTTCAGACCATATAGTGTTCTCTCTTCAAACGGAAAACATGATCAGGAAACTTACTATCTTCAAAACCAGGTGGTTGCTCAACATATACTTCTTCTTTAATAAACCATTCAGAAAGCACTTTTAACATCCATCTGAAATAAATTGATATTAAGAGAGCAAGCATAAGCCAATAAAATTCTGATTGCCTCTAATCTAGCTACTGGAGCATAGGTTTCATCAAAGTCTATGCCTTCCTCTTGGGAATATCCTTGAGCTACAAGTCTAGCTTTGTTCTTAGTAATTACCCCTGATTCATCCATTTTATTTCTGAAACCCATCTGGTTCAATAACTAGATGATCAGTAGGTCTAGGCACAAGGGTCCAAACTTCACTACGTTGAACTGATTAAGCTCTTCTTGCATAGAAGGATCCAAGATTCATCACCCAGTGCATCATTGATTGTCTTAGGCTCAATTTGTGAAACTAATGCAGAGAAGTCACAAGGAATTTGCATACCTCTTGTTCTTATTCTGGATTGAGGATCACCTATAATGTTTTCTCTAGGATGGTCCCGGTGGTACCTCAATTCTTTAGGTAGTCCTTCTTGTGATTCTTCTTATTGTTGAAGATCTTCTAATGGAGGATCTTCTTCTTCTTCTTCTTCTTCTTCTTCTTTAAGAGAAGCCTTCTCAGGTTCCGGTAGAGATCATCAACACATTCTTCTTCTTCTCCTTCTAACTTTTGATGGAAGGTTAGTTTCATCAAATAATACACGAACTGATTGCTCTATTGTTAAGGTTTTTCTATTAAATACCTTATAGCCTCTAGGTTTTGAAACATATCCTAACAGAAAATCTTCATCACTTTTAGCATCTAATTTTCCTAAATTATCCTTACCATTATTTAAAATGAAACACTTACAACCAAAGGGTCTGAGATGACTGATATTTGGCTTCTTGTCCTTGTATAGCTCATATGGTTTTTTCTTCAGATGATATAGCAAGCTGTATTCACTACTTCTGCCCAGAAGTACTTTGGTAGATTATACTCATTTAGCATTGTTCTGGCCATGTCCAACAGTGTTCTGTTCTTTTTTCTGCTACTCCATTTTGTTGGGTGTTCTTGGAGCTGAGAAGTTGTGTTCAATTCCATTTTCCTCACAGAACTCCAGAAAATCTTCATTTTTGAATTCACCACCATGATCTGACTTGAGACTTGTGATCTGAAATTTCTGAATTTTTTTGAACTACTTTGCTGAACTTCAGAAATGCTTGGAAAGCTTCAAATTTGGCTTCTAAAAATGATACCCAAGTATACCTTGAATAATCATCAACAAGCACATAGCCATACAATTTTCCACTAAGACTGACTATCCTCATTGGTCCAAACAAATCCATGTGAATTAGTTCCAATGGCTTGGAAGTTGTAACAATTGTTTTAGACTGAAAAGAGGTCTTGGTCTGCTTTCCCTTTGCATAGGCTAAACATATTCCATGTTTTCTGAGCTTGAGTTTGGGAAGTCCTTCAACCAGATCATGCCTTATCAACTTCTTGATCACTGAAGCGCTAGCATGACCGAGTCTTCTATGCCAAAGATCAGATTCATCACTTTTGGTGGTAGCTAGACACAAGTTTACTTCTTTTAACTCTACTAGTTGCAATGTGTACAGATTCTCACTCTTTGCGCTTCAAAGATAATCTTGTTATCCTTCTGAATTATATACTTGTCATTCTGAAAACTTACTAAATGTCCTTTATCACATAGTTGATTTATACTGATCAGATTGTGCTTCAAACCTTCTACATACATAACATCTTCAATTAGATTCTTCTTTTTAGTACCAATGGTTTCAAATCCTAGCACGTTTCCTTTTCCATTATCTCCATAAGTTACTTGACCAGATTCTTCTCTAAACTGGTGAAAAGCTTCCTATCTCCTGTCATATGCCTTGAGCATTCACTATCCAAATACTATTTGGATGCCCTCAGCTGACCCTGCAAAATAGGCTAAGTTGTAACTTTTGGTACCCAAATTTTCTTGGGTCCATGATGGTTAGTTTAGGAATCCATCTTAAATCTCTAGTGGTGCAGGTGCTAACAGTGTGTCCTAATTGATTGCAATGAGTACAACACAAACTGAAAGCATTTTTCCTGTGCACATTGTTGCTGAATTTCTGTTTTTGTTTATAGTTATGCTGATTTACCTTTTTAGTATTTTTTATGTTCTTCTCAGCCACAAATTTAGGAGTTGGATACACTTCTGGATAAATAATATCTCTTTATTATGTGGAGGAGTGTATCCTAATCCATATTTCTTCTACCAGATCTAGAACCTTTAATTCTAACAAATAGTGAGGTTTTGCAATTAGAAATCTTTTCAATGGTAGATTTAGATAGTTATTTTCCTCTACTAATTTTTCTTCATTTTTGAGCAGGTTTAGATTTGATTCTAATTCTAAAATTTTGCTGTTTTTATTCTTCAAATCTTCACAGAGTAACTCATTTGCTCTTTTAGTTTCATTTAGATTTTGATTCACCTTTCAATCTCCTTTTTAAGAAAGGTATTGCTCTTTTCTTGGTTGATTAAATTTAGCTTAACTATCTTTATTTGTTTTAACCACAGATTTGTATTTTTCATAGAGCTCGTTAAATGCATCTTCAATATTATCAGAATCAGATTCAGAACAAGAAGTAAAAGATGTTTCAAAATTTACCTGTTCTAGTCCTGCCATGAGGGCTAGATTTGCCTTTTCTTCTTCCTCAGATTCCGAGCTGGAGGACTCTGAGCTGGTAGCATCTTCATATCCCATGTTGCTGCCATATAGCCTTCTTTTGAATCTTCTAAACTCCTTTTCTTATCCTTTCTTCTTATTTGATTTGTCTACTTGGTCCTCTTGAGTCTGGGACATTCAGATTTGTAATGCCCTGGCTGATTGCATTCATAACATGTAGGTTCCTTCTTCTTGTCTTTCTTAAAGAATTTCCTTGACCCAAATTTCTTTTTCTTAGCCAGGATTCTTGCAGCTCCTTGAGAGCATAGCCTCATCATCACTGTCATCTGATTTTTCTTTGGAGTCTTCAGATGAAGAGGAATCTACAATCTTCAAAGCATTTGAAATTTTCTTTTTTGAAGATTTTCAGAGAACCTTTCCATGTTTATTTCATGTGCCATAAGGGATCCTATTAACTTATCAATGGTTAATTATGTTAATCATGCTGCTTCCTCTATGGCTGTGACTTTAGAGTCCAAACATTGGTTAGGGATCTTATATCTTTCTAACAGTTTCTTCGTTTGTCAGATTTTTCTCTAAAGCACTTAAACCTACAATTATATTAGAAAATCTATTGTACATTTGAGTGATATTCTCATTTGGAAGCATTTTGAATTGTTCATACTGAGATACAAGTATGTCTATTCTAGTTTGCTTAACTCTATCTGTGCCTTCATATGTAATTTGAGTTTATCCCACATTTCTTTTGCTGATTTACAGGCTGATAATCTATTAAACTCTCTTTTAGATAAAGCACAGCATGGATAATTTTTGTTTTGTAATTTAAGACATTTTTCTTTTGTCAGCAATAGAAAGAGCACCAGAAGAGGATTCTGCAAGGACTTGAAAATCACCTTGTTCTATTACCTGCCAGAGGTCAAAGTCAGTACCTCTGATGAAACACTCCATCCTCATCTTCCAATATTGATAATCTTCACCATCAAAGAATGGTGGCCTAGTAACCGATTGACCTTCATAGTTGTGAGCTTCAGATGCCATTTCTTCTCAACCATTTTGGGATTCTTCTGAGAAGACCTCGCTTGATACCACTTGTTGGATCGAATGGCAAGAAATACAGTCCTAGAGGGGGGTGAATAGGACTTTTGACCTTTTTAATTTCTTCTGAAAAACACAGCACTAAATAAACAAGTTAGTGTTCAAAGTGATGTCTGTGATTCAAGTGTAGACTTGGAGGAAACAATCACACAAGAAAATTGGACACAGATTTTATCCTGGTTCGCCCTTCCCACATGGAGTCCTACATCCAGTCCTCAAGCCAACCACTTGAGATTTCACTAATCTGCAAATGAATTTGGCCTTCTCTCACCCTTGAGAGGAATTACAACACCCACTTGCTCCCGAGCAAGTCTTCCCTATACAGGGGTACAGAAATGCCTTTTCACCAAGGCCTTCCCTTCACAAGAGGGGACAAAGTGCAGAGACAGACTTCTGCACAAGTACAAGGAAAAAATTGACAGGGTGTGTTGCCTCAAAATTGAGCACAAACACACAGACTTCAGATGGATACAACAGATAGAATTGACTCTAAATCCTATCTGAAGTGAAAGGGGGTGGACTAAAGAGAATTGACACTGAGTACAATTGCCACCCATAAACAGAAATTCTCCACAGACTTTTCTGAACACAAAAAGTTCTCAGATGAAGTCAAGCATGAAGACTTTTGAGAGAGCTTGAGGAATTCGAATGGCTCTTTCTGGAGAATGGACTTTGAATGCTCTTTTTGGATTCTCACTTTTGAGGATGATCTATATATGTCCATGTGTGTTCTTGAGTTCCTTTTATAATCTTCAAAATATGACTGTTTGAGAGGATGACCGTTGGAGCTTTGTGGCTGTTTGCAATATAGCCGTTTGAGGAGGAATTCTAGGATCCTTTGAGTCTTGAAGAGATTGTCCAACAGGTCTTCAAGTATGCTTCTTCCCGAGGTCTTTCATTTGTTTAACAGCTAGAAGATAAGCTCTTGTAGCAAGTACTGAGGGAGAGGCATGCTAAACATATCTCAATAAATGCCTGCTGCTGCAAAGACAAGACAAAAGAAAAACGTACCTCCATACCCTTACGGTAGGTGGGTCAGAAAAATTCAGTACAAGGCATGGAACCTAGTATCCCACAAGCATTACAGACAACAGATAGATTAGACAAAAAGTTAAAGTATGGGTCTGTCAGTGGTAGGTGAGATGGTCAGATGCCATGCGTCTGAGTTTCTCATAAATGCTGTGTGTCTTGAGAAGCTAACAAGGCAAAGTAGGACATCAGAACTGAGGATTTTAAGGAGACACTTTTCAGATATGTTTAGCATATCATAATTAATTTAAAGCTGACATGTCAAATCCTGTCAGAAATATAATAGTAATCTTTCAATGTTTTAAGATGAATGCATACATCAATCTTCCTATTGAATTTGCTTAAGATACATAAACAGATTTGATGATCTTCATATAGTCATAGAGCTGTCAAGTATCAAAGAATTGTCAGTGTTTTGAATATAAGTTAATTGGAGTAAGAGTGATTCGACTCATGAGTGATCATGGTGATTCGACTACATAGGTGGATTTCGGTCGGACTATCGAAGTCATCAGTCGAATCATGAAGAAAAACATTCGACTGTAAGAGTCGAAGTCATCAGTCGAATCATGAAGAAAACATTCGACTGTAAGCGTCGAAGTCATCAGTCGAATCATGAAGAAAACATTCGACTGTAAGAGTCGAAGTCATCAGTCGAATCATGAAGAAAAACATTCGACTGTAAGTCGAAGTCATCAGTCGAATGATTGTAAATGATGTTGACTTAGAAAAAATTTGATAAAAATTGATGACTTCTGACTGTTACTCTGAAGGAGTCGAATATGACGGTTGGTTTCAGTATGCTGAGAGAGTTGTGGCCTTAGAAAATTTGAGGATACTTTACTTAAAAAAGAACTGTGTGGTAAAATATATATTTAAAGATTTGTCATAGAAAAAAACATAGTTTTATAAAAAACTTAACTTTTCTTAGAGGTAGTTGCTCAACAACATGATCCTTGTAGAATCATATGGATGCTGGGTGATAAGGTTGTAGTACTCCGAGGCAGTGGGACGGTTGATAAGCACGTCAACCCCGGAGTTTGGAATTTGTAGCGCACGACTAAGAAGTTTGGGTGTGATCTGGAAGGAATTACCTCTCACCGTGGTGTACAGCTCATCATTCGAGGATTTCTCCAGATGGTTGAAGAACTCTATCACAGCAGTTGGAGAATATTTCTTGTGGGAATACAAGAAGACGGTCCAGCCCTGGGTGTCGAAGAGAGGCTGAAGACCCGGGAACATATCTTCCAGAGAAATGAAATCCACGTAGCATGGCTGAACAAGCACTGGAAGATTCCTCGAACCCTGGTGAGTTGTAAACCCTAGGGAACAGTCAACTCCGACAAACGTCATCCCGGTCTTGCTCATGCGCTCTGCAGGTGCCCTAAGCCTTCCCCGACTTCGGGCGAGATGGGTCGCCAACGACAAGACGTTTGCCCTTGGGAGCCATGGAGAAGGAGATGCACGAGGGAGAGAGAATCCTGAATGAAGTGGAAGACAGGAGGAAGATGAGACAAGAAGGAGAGGAGTCTAGGTGTTGGCACCCTAGAGAGAGGGGTTAGGGTTGAGAGAGGGAGGAGAACACCTTTTGAGGAAGGTGAGGGGGTGAAGAGTGGCGTTTCCCCTTTGGATGTATTTAAAAGAGATTTGAAGGAAAGGGGGGCCCATAAAATCCAGCCAAAAGGCACACCGGTTGGGCTTCTGAACCGCCCAGATGGCCGGCTATCGACAGGTGCTTGTAGCTATCGACAGCTACTGGCCAAAAGTGTTCCCAAATAGATTTTGAAAGAGTTTTAGAGGGAAATGAGTGTCCAAATAGAATTTCAAGGATGAGAATAGTTGATACCCACTACAAGTGTCAAAACACTAGTATTAAGACACATAAAAAATTCTACAATAGTTTAAGAGATAATACTCCGGGAATCTCAAGTTGTAGCATTTAGAAGACCTCGTTCAAAAAACAACTGAATAAGATAACCCCTTTGAATAAAACCGTTGTAGAAAAATATGTTCCTTTGTGGGTGATGTTCATTTGGTACATGAAAGTAATGTCTAATGAGCGATTAACAATAAACAAACACATTGCCCTTGATGTAAAAACATGGAGGCGTCACTCTATTTCTAGCATTGAATTATTTCTTTTGTCAAGTTAATGTGGGAAAAGTTGTAATTAGGATCACTTTCACCTTTTGACGTGAAGGTAGACATTTGGGATGCTCGTACCCCAGTTACTCAGTGTGAGTGACCATCATACCATTGTGCAGAAATAATGAATAGGCTTTTTGACGCGAAGACAGACATTTGTGATGCCCATGTTGTAGTACCGCGGAAATTTATTAATTAAAAATTATAGATAAATAGAAATTTTTTTATTAATAAATTCTGGTAGTTAAAAATGTATGCTCATTATTGCATACGTATAAACCCCTATAAAATTTTGTGAAAATAATAGTTATACTTTAAATAATGTTCTCTAATGACCCATCATGAAATTTGGGCATAGAAAAATCATTGGACATAGTTTAAGAATTTATGCGACTTATTAGCATAACTAAGGAATAAGTTGTAGAAACCATTATCTTATGAGCCGCAGTGGATTATAAATTAAAAAAACATGTGAGTAGACTTTAAATATATGGGTTGATAGCCCATTATGATATATGGACCAATGGACAATCTTCGCCCATGAATTAATCTCTAATAAAAGGATAATTAAAAATCTATTAAGTAAAGTAAGTACATAGGTGTACAATTAAGCTCACACGAGTATTCGGCCAAGAATAAGAGCCAAAATGATGAAGGTTAGAAATATTGGCATGAATAATATTAATCAAATTAAAAATATGAAGTTACTTGAATAAGTGTGATAAATATATTTAATAAGAGCAAAGGGTGAATAGTTGGAATTAAATTAATACCCACTAAGTTAAATTAGTAATGAGTTTTGTTATGGTCCTAACATGGATTGTTAGGCCCAAATATGAAGAGCCCATCATGAAATGGGGGGAGTTATTAAGTGAAATTCGTATAAATATAGCAATAAATAGAAAAAGGGTAAAGATAAATAATAAAAGACATATAAATATCCCTAAAAAGAGTCATAGACTTGCCCTAACCTATTACCACGAAATTAGATCTCTCCCTAAGCCAATTAGTGGATAAATGCTACAATAGGGGAGATAAATGTGAAAATTCAAAGTTAATTAATAAATAAATTAAATAAGGGTAAGATAAATACTAAAAATGGTGGTTATAAATATCTTAAAAGAGTTATAAGCTTACCCAAATCCATTCCCCACGAAATTGGCTCTCTTCCCAACCTAATAAGGAGATAAAGGAGAGAAATTATGTGATAATTATGGATGGAATTCGTAATTCAATGGAAAGGAAGAGTTTTAGAAGGGGTAGGACTCTTAAACAAGCCATACACACCCCAATTCGGCCCTATCACCCCATAGATCATTGCTGGAGCTCTAGGGGACGAAGGAGAAGGCTGTGGACGTGAGGAGCAAGAAGAGGAAGGCTTGGAGCAAGGAGGGTTTTCCTATTTTCATCCATAACCCTAGGTTTTCATTACCCACGAGAAAAGGTAGGCAATCTCTCAAGCCAATTCGTGTAAAAATTACCTTAGGAAGACTTATGATCCCTTGCAAAAGCCCATTGGTTTTGCTCTATTTCGATCCCATGAGAAAAAATTAATCTTTGGAATCCTGCGAGATCCATATACCCAAACCTTGATGTTGCTTTCAAACCTCAGGCATACTTGATTCCATACCATGAGAAAATTCTCATAAATACTACATCATGTCAGCTTTCAAACGCCTCTAGTTTGCATATTTTTTATCATGTATCATCTCTAATTAATTCGTTGAACCCTGTCTATGCATGTTTAGGTCATTGAAATGTCACTTAATCAAAGCATACCTAAACCTTGTCTATTTTCAAATTAATCATGCTTGTTGAAAGATCTATGCGTCTACTTTTGTTAAAGTAGTTTTGTGATTTTTGGATGATCGTGTGATTTTATATGGAATTTACAAGTACCCTATATCAAACAGGAACCGCCCTGAGAAAAAGGGAAAAAGGGCCGGACCCTTCTGATATCGCGACGGCGTGACCCGCCGCGATATCAGCCGGGTCGCATCCTATAGGCACGTCGCATTGAGAACGCGGCGGCCTAAGCCGTCACGTTATCCACCCCCAGACCAGGCCAAATCGGCCGGTTCACATGACGCACCGGCCGCCCCGTCGCTATCTGAATCGCGACGGGCTCCCCCGCCACGATTTAAAGATTGCGGCAAAACCTTTATTTGTGCCCATATCCCTGCTTTATTTGTCATATAACCCTTGTACAAGTTAAACCATGTACTATTAAGCCTAACCATTGACCTGAATATTTTTATTGGATAATAATTAATAATTCTTATTAATTTAAAAGTCGTGAGCACGACTTTCATATTCTCATGATCTCTCTACACTTGCACACACATATCATTAACATTTGCCATTTGACCCTATTAAATTTCTCAATAATGTATCTAGTAATTAAGTGAAATAATTACCTAATTTCCCTATTATTTAAATGACACCTGTCTTCTTTTTATTCACGTGATTTGTACACCGTTACCGTTTTCCCTCGGCCTTCGAGCACGACAGACCAATTTCTACACACTTTCTTGACTTGGACCACCTCTCCATCGAGAATACTCTCGACTGGGCCAGGGACTCCTTGTCAAGACCTTCATAAGTCTTCTTGGCTTGGGCACACGTCCTTAGCCGACGAGCTGGTTGTACCCTAAATCCCGTTACACTTTTAGAGATCAGTACGATCCAAGCGGCCTTAGTAAGTTCTCTCTTATCTTGTGATCATGTCGGACCATCTAGCCAGTGTTCATAGCTCGGCTAATGGGGGGATGTGACTTCTACCAGACTGCCGGTACCCGACTGGTGCTGTGCAACCGTTACTATCGTGGTTTATCGTTGTTTTACGATTATACCCTATCATCTACTATCCTTGTACTCTCATCTATTCACGTTCACTATACTATCTGTCTATTCATCTGGTACTCTCTTGAGACTCTTGAGCTGTTGTGGCTTCTATTGCTTGTACTATACATGACTGTCTAGCACCATAATATGGGTCCGGTGACCCTACTGACTTGAATGCATACTGTGCAGGGCACGGAGAGTGTCCGAGGGGCTAATCTAGTCCTGGGGGCAGAGAGCCACCCGAAAATACCTGCAGGGGCTATTGACGGTGTTTTGCATTGCACCGGTTCTGACTATACTATTTTGGCTAGATATCTAACAGTTATACTATTAGTCTGAGGAGTTCAGACGCACTGTATCATTTCAGTGCTATTACTATGCTAGCACTGATTGTTATAGTATTAGTCTGAGGAGTTCAGACGTACTGTACTATCATGAAATGGATACTGTCCTAATGTGACTATTGCCGTACTCGTCTAGTGCACTGTGGTGCAACCATACACGTTATCTCGTTACACATTATCTCTTTAATCGTTATCTCATTTCGTGCTATCTCGTTATATGGTCATTTCTCTATCAACCTAGTTTTGTCATACTCTTGTAAAATGTATTATCGTTCACATGTTATCGCATGCTATCATTCTTTTGATATAGTATGTCATCAATCTATTGTTATCTTACGCTATTACTCTCTTGACTATACTTAATCGTTCTCTCTAGTTAACCTACGTTACAAGACATTAATCACTTAAAGCATGCTTGTTTACACGAGATATTAAGTCCTACTGAACGTTATCGCTCACCCTTCGTTTTTTGTTATATGTGTTTCAGGTAAAGTCAGGTGATGACCTTACACACATCAACGGGAATGGACTGGAGTGATGAGCGACCTGGAGTCATAGCGATGGAATGTCCCTAGTACCTTAGAGTTTAGTAGATATTTCCTTGGTTATCCTTTCCAATGTAATTAAGTCATGAGCCCTATGTTTTAGCTCTGAATTAGTGGTTGTAATAGTTTAGATAATTATCAAAAAATGATGAGTTTTATTACAATTATTGTTCATTAGTTGCTCTGATATTTGCGAATGTATGCGCAATTTACGTTACCATACACGTTGTTCATGCCTCCCCGATTTATTCCGCTGCTAAATTGGCAGGACATGACACATGTCCCCGGTACTTAGTGATGCTCATCATTGCTCTGCCTTTGTCCTATTTCATATAAGTTTGGTTTAACCTTTTGAGTTTAGAAATAGGTAGTTTTTCTCCTTTTTTTAATTTGAAAATTAAGGTCAAAGGTTATTTAAGGTCAAAGGCCAATGTAAAAACATTAAGTTCAATAACCTTCGTACTTGTCAATCCATTTTAGAAACATGGTCATCAACAAGGGAGTTATTCAAGTGAGTTAGGTTAAAGCCATTAGATTTGATCAATGTGTTCTAGATGATACAACCTAGACTCATACACAAATATTATTTCAAAATCATTGTGACTAAGTCAATGTCTTTGATACTATGTGAGTATGAAAGGTTGTAATGAATATTAAGGCCAATTCTCCTCTTGCATGAATAATATGAACATACTCAAAAAAGAAAGGATGAGAAAAGATGAAGAATTCATAGAAAATGTGTATCTGTCGACAGCAAGTATGTACCTGTCGACAGGTACTGAGATCCAGAAAATTCAAGGTTCTGGGAGAGACTATCTATCGACGGGTAGAATGGGTCTGTCGACATATATAGAATTTTGCCAGAAAAGCAGTTCTGGGAAGGCTTGGCTGTCGACAGCTGGGATTCTGGTTGTTGACATGTACTTGAAAACTCAGTTTTAAGGCTTTGAATTGTGAGAGATTTCAACCATATGATTGAGGGATAAAGACACATTGAATATGAAGGGTATCCCTTACGAATTTCACTCACTTAGCCTTAACTTACTCCCCCATAGTGTGTGAATATGATGACTCATCATTCAAGCAAATCAATCAATGAGATACACAAACATACCAAGCATTTGCACACAAAAGAACATCCATAGGAATGTGAGAAGTAAAAATTCATTCTTTTAAGGAGATGCATGTGTCAAAACTAAACGAAACCGATTACCTCATTATGAAGTTAATGACCATTATGTATAAGAAGACAATGGATACTTGGAGGAGTATATTTACTCACGCATAATGATAGTTTCCAAACAAGCCTAATTTGTTCTTCCACATGTCACCATTTGATATACCTCATAGTCATACACATAAGGATCATTTACCCTTAATTTGTATTGAATTCATTGAATTTTGCACAACCCAATCTCTTCTTAAGGAGGTGAACCTATCTTCTGTCAAAGGTTGGTGAAAATATCAGCCAATTGCTTTTCAGTTGGAATGAAGTCAAGTTCTAGGTTCTTGTTGGCTACCTCATCTCTCAAAAAGTGATGCCTTATCTCAATGTGTTTGGTCCTTGAGTGTTGAATTGGGTTATTTGAAAGGTTGATAGCACTAGTATTGTCACAAAGAATAGGTGTGCATCCAATGTCAATGTTGTAATCACATAGTTGACTTTTGATCTACAACACTTGAGCCACACAACTCCCTGCAACAACATATTCTGCCTCTGCAATAGAGAGTGCAACCGAGTGTTGCTTCTTGGATGCCCACGAAACCATGCAACCACCTAGGAATTGACAATATCCACTAGTGATTTTTCTATCAATTTTACATCCAGCATAGTCAGCATCCGAATATGAGACCAAATTAAAACTACTTCCTGCTAGATACCATAAACCCAAATCATACGTACCTGAGAGGTATCTAAAAACCTTTTAACTGCAACCAAATGGCTTTCCTTTGGACTAGATTGATATCTAGCACAAAGGCAAACACTGAATTGTATATCTGGCCTACTTGTAGTAAGGTAAAGGAGAGAACCAATCATACCTCGGTATTGCTTTGCATCTACCATTTTACCTTTCTCATCATTTCTAATTTCACACTCGTGCTCATTGGTGTAGAGGCTAGCTTGGCTTATTCAAACTGAAATTTTTTCAGTAATTCCTTGACGTATTTTTCTTGATGATGAAGAACCCATCTTCATATTGTTTTACCTGTAAGCCAAGAAAAAATTGAAGCTCCCCCATTAAACTCATCTCAAATTCACTGTACATGTGTTTAGAAAATTCTTCACACAGTGAGGGTTAGTGGAACCAAAGATAATGTCGTCCACATAGACTTGAACAACAATTATGTGATTTCGAACACATTTAGTGAAGAGTGTTTGGTCCACTTTACCTCTGGAGCAGTTTTTACTCACCAAGAAATTGCTCAGTCTGTCGTACCAAGCTCGGGGTGCCTGTTTCAAACCATAAAGAGCCTTGTGCAATTTATAGACACGGGTAGGCTTAGCATGATTTTCAAATTCAGGTGGTTGATAAGCATAGACTTCTTCTTTGATGCAGCCATTCAAGAAGGTAGTTTTAACATCCATTTGAAAGAGTTTAAACTTGTTTGAGCATGCATATGCTAACAATATTCTCACTGCCTCAAGCCTAGCTATAGGTGCAAAGGATTCTTCAAAATCTATCCCAAATTCTTGATTATATCCCTTTGCTACCAGTCTAGCTTTGTTTCTCACCACTTTACCCTCTTCATTTAGCTTATTCCTAAATACCCATTTTGTTCCAATTACAAAAATTTCAGGGGTCCTAGGAACTAAGCTCCAAACATTGTTTCTTTCAAATTGCCCAAGTTCCTCTTGCATGGCATCTATCCATGAATTTTCTTGTAGAGCCTCTTCAACACTTTTAGGTTCCACTTGAGAGACAAATGCTAAATGATCTTGTTCTATAATGTGTCTAAAGTGAGACATAGTGTGTGACGGCCCTGGATATTTATGCCCATTAAGGCTCCATATCCAGATCCGCCTCCCGCGAACGGACCGAAGTCTCGCAAGGGATATCTCACACAACTGTCCAGTAAGAATATAAAAGAGAACTACACAGTATAAGACACAAGAAAGTACATGTGTTCATACCTGCATATAACAATTTACAACTGTCCCATTACATCATTACATGTCCAATTAAAAAGTACAACTACCGGGGCATACCCCGAGGAGCACAAGCTCATACAACACTAACTACTACACTACTGCTGGTGGTACAAGTCTGCCACAACGCCACTACAAGCCAAAACACACGGCAAGCCCTGAAAAGAACTGTAGGGGAGTGAGCCTCAACAAGTCACAGGCTCAGTAGGGACCACCTAAGGACCACAACAACCAACATAAGAGACATCAACCTCAATGGGTCTCACTGGCCACACATATAGAAACCATTTACATGCTCATACCAATTGAATTTAAATTGTAATTAAATATAAATACATAAGCTATTCACAACCTCGGAAAGTAAGAGAGAACAATAGGACTAGCTCCACACCACTAGTCCACTTAACAACAATAACACCTAGGCCTCAAGCCTCATAGGCAAACCATAGTCTCAACCAATCATTTAAGCTATAAGCCGCACCAGTAAATCACTGCCTAGGCTATAAGCTTCACAGGCAAATCTCAAGTACGTGGGTAATAGGACTGCTAACTAAAAGCTGGCCCTTTATACCTCAAATCACAATATGTCGGAAGTCACATATAGAATAGCAGAGTTGGCTACAATGTCCAATACTTCATACATGAAAACCATACACAGAAGCTACTCGAGAGAAAGGTAAAGCACATTGAGTGGAAGGTCACACCACACGACCTCCATGAAATATAGTTCACGTCAACACCAGAACAGACTGGTATATGACGTACCACCACAAACCATTACCATACTGGGTACAGGTATCTATTACCACAAGGCACTAACACGGAAACCACAAGTAAACCAGTGTCGTAACAAGGCACACCATAGCAAGCTATACCATATTTAGTGAGTCAACACTCACCAATCATAACCAAAACTGTGCCACTACTCGGGCACACCAAACTACAACCGTAGTCACAACTGTGCCAACACCAGGGCACACCTCGAACGAGTCAAACCTCGACTATGAGTCACTAACTCACAAACCACGACGAGTAGCAAAGCTCGAGTCAGAAAGGAACGACGCCACCATACGGGAACAGACTACTAGCTGATCAGGTCAGTATCCAACCGGACAACACAACACAAGAACAACCTCTCAGTCTCGCAGTCACGGACGAAAGGTCCAACTGTCGCTCCACGAGAACAAGTCAAACAACTGTGGAGACCAAACAACACCACACCTGCAGACAGACAGCTGCAGGTCCATGCCTGGCACCTCTAGGGTCTCTGGCCGAAGCACCCTAAAGTGAGGCACTGGAAAACAGGACTAGCTGGGGACCAGTACGTCTACTGGTGTCCGAACCCCCAACCACGAGCGCGCTACAAGTGACTGCACACCCACAAACACAAGCCGCTGCCCTACTGTCGTCTTTCCCTCAGCCGGACGTACAACTCAAACACAGGAGTGAGGGTGTTCCAGGACGACACAGACCTCGACGGTACCACACTGTACCGGGACAAACCCGAGCATAACAAACACATGTGCCTGGCTCACAATGAACCTGGGGTACCCGACTAGAGAGGCATTCCGGAATAGGCGCCGGACCACCACACTCGGCAAGCTCAAACCACGATATATTCACAAACACTTTCTATTACCGATCACGGTACATATGTTAGGAATAGCTTGTTCCAGTCACCCTATGACTTACAAGCTAACCTACACAATCACACACATAAACCACATTAATAATAATACCTCGGCGATGAACACTAACCACGATAATCATATAATAATCACACTTATACTTTACTAATTATCCATCCAGAATAATCTATAAAAGATTCTAGAGGATCAAGGCTAGGTTCAGACGTGAACTCATCGCCACAACACCACGAATTAGCCACAATAATTAATATACAATAAACACGATGACGTACAATGTGCCATGCATACACAAACCACATGTACGACATCAAAACCCGTAAAATTTCACATTAATCTTGTGCACTAGGATGTAGTAAATCCCACGCACATACGAAAAGAACTAGTAAACTACATAGCCAGTAAGTTGACCTCAAAAGCCCTGTGCTCTAGAAGCACCACAGGTGTTAATACACCGCAACACATACAACAAAAACACCGTGAAAACACTGTGCACATGCACAGGTTGGCGGCAACACGATTGCCGTCCAAAGGATATAGACGTCAATGTCTCTTGCCGTCAACACAAAGTAAGCGACCACCACCTGGCCGTTTACCCACAATCAACGGCTAAATACCTAGCCGTTAATCTCCCAGCGAAGAACTTAGCGTCAACCGATGTTGACGTCAAGATCTTCACTGCAGAACCTGCACAGAACACACAAAAATGCCCTAGGCGATCACACGGGCAATCTAGCCATAAAAACAATAGAAAAAAGAGGGGAAACACTCCCCTTACATCTGTATACCATAATTAAACCGGAAAAGCAAGATCTAACACTTGGATCGATCAAACCACCCAATCTCCCAACATGGTAACCCTTTTTCCCAAAAACACAATTAACAAGCAATCCATGCAAACAGAGCATAACAAATCAAACAGAAGAAGTCAAGGGGTCTAGTCCCTACCTCAAAAATGCAAACAAACTCCTAAAGAACCTCAAATCGCGCCGAAACCCCAGGAGCTTCCCGCGAATACCACCCTTCAATCCATCATTCCCCGTCTGATCTGCCACTGCTGCGCGCATCACGGCCTTCCCACGTGCTCCCGTCGACCGCCGGAAGTAGTGAAGAGGCACAAGGATACAGGTGGGGGAAAAGGAAGGGAGAAGGTGAAGAAAGAAGAAGGCTCGGGTTGCCCCTAAAAACATAGGCGCCTCAGGTTAACGTCAACATCTGCGCCGCTAACCAAACCGTCACAACTAGGCGTCCACATGCTCGCCACCAAGTTCAACGGTAGACGTCCACATCGATGGATGCCAAGAACATGTTAACGGCAACACCATTGCCTCCAACACACAGTAGACGTCACAAACCTGGATGCCAACCCACTGTTGATGTCCAACACACTGAACACCAACACAGATCCATAACCAACTCCGGTAAGGATCCAATAAGAAACACATAACACAAGTCGCACTGGTCAAGGTGTGACCACCCCATATGCTAAACGAGGATCCACGAAGATCGAAAAACACGCGACGTTACATAGTGTGAACTCTATCCTTTGCATTCCTAGTTACATTATCAAGTGGGTGATCTTTGAGTACCTTACATTTCTGATTGTTGAAGGACCTGGTTGGTCTTGGTCGTGAGGATATTGCTCTTGAGGAATTTATTCTTGGGGAGGTTGTTCTTGAAGAATTTGATCTTGTGGATTTTCTTCAGGCCTGTTGACAGCCTCTTCATGGTTTGTCGACAGTGGCTTTTCATCTTGATCTTCAAGTATTTTTCCTTCATCATCATCATACCTAGAAACATTGATTTGTTAGTTTTTGCATGATACTTATAAAAAATAACATGTGGAGTCTCTTCCACAGTTTTTTTTATTGTTACACTCTATAAGCTCTAGAGTGTTCTGAGTATCCAAGAAAAGTACTTGGATCACTTTTGGCTTAAATTATCTAAATCAACATTGTCATTGTTATGGATAAAAACTTTGGAGTCAAAGATCCTGAAGTACCCAATACTGGGTTTCCTACCTTTCAAGAGTCATATGGGGTTTTCTTCATTACAGATCTTACCATGGCTTATTGAGGATGTAGCATGAAGTGTTCACTGCTTCTGCCCAAAAGCTCCTTGGAAGTTGGCTTTCAACCAGAAGAGTGCGAGCCATTTCCACCAAGGTTCTGTTCTTTCTCTCCACAACTCCAATTTGTTCCGGAGTCCTTAGAGAGGAAAACTTGTGATCAATACCTTGGTTCCTGTAGAAGTCAGAGAGTAAATTGTATCAAACTCTCCCCCATGATCATCAGTGCGGATTGAGAATATTTTGTTTATGTTGCTATGCTCAATCTTGTTAAAGAACTCTGAAAATTTTTCAGAGCTTCATGTTTGTGGGCCAGAAATTAACCCAAGTGAACCTAGAAAAATCATCTACAATGGCAAACCCAAAATATTTGCCATTGAGACTAGTGTTCTTGTAGGTCCAAAAAGGTCCATGTGTAACAGTTCATAAGGTTTGAAGTAATTATGGGAGCATTTGATTTGAAAGACTTTCTGGTTTGTTTTCCCTGTGCACATACATCACAAAAACTTTCATTTTTTTATGAACTGAATTTCAGGAAGCCCACTTACCAGTTTCATCCCCATGATCTTGTGTAAAACATCGTAACTTGCATGGCCTGGCCTACGATGCCACAAAGTCAATTCATCCTGCTTATTTGCAACAAGACACAAATTTTTGTTTTCTGGTTCATCTAAATCAACTACATAGATGTTATTCACCCTTTTTCTAGAAAACTTGAGGCTTCCTATTTCTTTATCAACAATTTGGCATGCATTTGATTCAAAGATGACTTTATGGCATTTATCACACAATTGGCTAATGCTAAGAAGATTGTGATTGAGACCATCAACTAAGAGCACATTGTCTATTGAGTTAGAGGCATACTTACCTACCTTACCTGTGCCAATTATTTGGCCCTTATTGTTACCTCCAAAGACAACTTGTCCTCCGTCTTTTTTCCACCAGCAAACAAAATTTTACCAGCAAACAAAATTTTTTTGTCGCTTGTCATGCCTCGAGCAGCCACTATCCAAGTGCCATTATTTTGATTTTGGGCTGTAGGCATTCCTGCATAGATGGATCAGACAAGAGATTTTGGTACCCAAATTACTTGGGTCCCAATTTTCATTCATGCCAAAAAGTAAATGCTTTGGAATCTAAACTTGTTTGAATTTTAACTTGTTCAAATTATTCCAACATTCTGTTTCAGTATGACCAAGTTTCTTACAATAGTTGCATGATGGTTTTTGAGTTTTACAATTTCTTACTATTGTATTTAACTTGTGATTGTTTTGGGCCTTTTGTTGCTTGTTTGGCATTCCTTTTACTGCATATTTCCAAGCCTATCGATAGGTCTCCTTGGGTCTGTCGACAGTTTCTTAGATTGAAGAACAGATGAAGTCTTTTGATTGATTTGAGATTGATTACCTTGAGCCTGAGCATTTTTACTTTTAGCTTGAGCTTGCTTACTTGAACTTGGACTGCAATCAATAAAAGATGTGATCAACTTATCTCTGTGTTTCTTTTGTTTTTCTTGTTGATATCCAAGCCCATGTCTTGTTACATTTGTTTTAACTCCTAACACTGCATCAAGATTCTGTTTTCCTTTTACAAATCTTGAAAGATCTTATGTTTTTCCTTTCAGTTTCTCTTTAGCTTTTTTCATCTCTTTTTGGATCTCTTGATTCTCATGTTGTAGAGTTTCTACAAGTGTATTTAGGACTTGTTTTTCTTTTACATTTTCCTGGAGTTTTTCTTTGATGCAATCTATTTCAGCAAGTTGGCTTTCATTTTCAATTTTCAATAGCTCAATTTCTTTAGATAGAATTGCAATCTGTTCATCATTGGATGTGCTATGAACAAGTGAAATGATCTTCTTTTTCAGTGCTTTATTTTTTTATTTATATTCACAAATTTTTTGAAACAGTAAGGTGTATGCCTCTTCCCAATCATCAACAGAGTAATTCTCAAAGGAAGAGTTTACCTCAGCGGAGTCTTCACTCCTTGCCATTAAGCACTGAATTTCTTCATCTCCAGAGCTTCCTTGTGCGTTCTCGTCTTCATCTTTATCACTCCAAGTAGCCATCATTGCCTTGGCTTTCTTGAAAGTGAACTTGTCCTTTTTCAGCTTTTTCTTGAGCTCTGGGCATTCACCTCTCATGTGCCCTAGTTTCTTACACTCATAGCACACAATCATGTCAGATTTTTTGTTAGACTAACTTATTTGAGAAATCTTTCTTTGGAAAAGTTTTGAAGTTACCTGAGTTTTTCTTTTTGAACTTGAGGATTTTTTGAACTGTCTAGTGAGCATGGCCATTCATCATTCTCACTATCACTAGACAGTTCAGATTCATCACTTTCCTGCTGAACCTCTTTCTTGGAACTTGAAGAACTTTGTTAGGGCTTTTAAAGCAATGGATTTTCTAGGAGTAACCTCAGTTTCTTTTCTTTTCAGGTTTATTTCATAAGTCATTAGGGATCTAATTAGCTCATCAATTTCATTACGGAAAGGTCTTTAGAATCCTCAATCACAGTGGCCTAGTATGCCAGGATGATGGAAGAGACCGAAGTATCTTCCTTACTAAGTCACTCTCACTGTATTATTTCTTAAGACCCTTCAAGCCATTTATTATGATCATAAATATAGCAAACATGCTTGAAATGGTTTCTCATTTTTCATCTTAAGCATTTCATATTCAGACACTAACATGCTCACTTTGGTTTCCTTACATCAGACGTACCTTCATAGATGAGCTCCAGCTTGTCCCACATTTCTTTTGATGACTTACATGTGGAGACCCTTGAATACTCCTTCGGATGCACAGCGCACTGCATCATGTTCAATGCGCTCCAATTCAAAGTGCCTTTGCGGATTTGCTCTCTTGTCCAGGTATCTTCATCAGCGGGCAGCTCATAAGGCCCCTTGCTAACAATCTTCCACAGCTCATAGTCTTGAGCTCTCAGAAACACCTGCATATGATTTTTCCAGTAGGTATAGTCAGTGCCATCAAAGAAGGGAGGCCTAGACACTGAGTGCCTTCAGGCCATAAATCCCTTGTTAGTTTCACGAGTCCGAATTTCTCCTGATCATGAGATCAAGCTATTAAAGCAGTAAATCGGAGAAAACCTATCTCTGATACAATTGAAAGGTCCGCGGAATATCTAAAACAATAATCTAGAAGGGGGGTTGAATAGATTACTACCAATTAAAGCACTATAACCTTCTTTTGATCCAACACTGACTTATTGAAAACTTAGATAGACATGTATTGAATTTGAACTATGGTGTGTGTGCAAGTTGTGATTAGAAACAAAGCAACTTATCTAGCATGTGAATAATCAATGTGCCTATCAAACATCTACTGTGAAAACGTGCAAACCACAGGACACGAAGATTTAAGGTGGTTCAGAGTACACAACTTGTGTATCTTACGTCCACCGTCCACACACACACGCAGAACGACTGCTTATCAACGAGTTCAAATCTACAAACACACACACACGTTGTCCGATGTAAACACGCAATCAGAACAACAACCCACAGTGAATCAAGCACAAGAGACACTTGAACCACTGCCACACATATAGAATAGTGAAAAGTCTAGAAGAAGAAGAGTTCTGAGAAGTAGAAACAAATCCTGATGAAGAACTCTTCGTGGTGGTTGTCCAAAAGAACTCCAAGCTTCAACTTGATGATTATCAGATGAGGTAGAAGCTGAGACAAACCGACTTCAACTCCGTTCGTGAGATGGATCTCCTGAATGGATGAGAGCTGAAGTAGAGCAGCAGAGAGAAGCTTTTCTTCTGACCTTTGGTTAGGGTTTTGATATTGTGACTTCTTGTTGTGAAAATACCTTCATATGGTCTATATATATGGGTGTCCAAGTATTGAGAGTCGTGCGTAAAGGGATCCCTAATATAGAACATATCACAATCACGTTTCTGACTTTCTCTTCATCTGTCGACAGGTGCTTATAGCTGTGCACCTACTGCAAACTTCTGGTTTACAGAACCATGATAGTTCCTGGAAGACTGGATCTGTCGACAAGCGATATGCTGGCTGTCAAAAGGCATCCTGTATCTGTCGACAGGCATCCTATATCTGTCGACACATACTGTTGTAAATGTGTTTCCAGTAGCCTATTTGTCCTGGATTGGTCTATCTATCGACACATGCCTTGGGGGTTGTCGACACATGACCAGTTGAAGTGTATTTCTTGGTCTTTTGCACTTGACTTTGGTTGATTGTCTTGTGTGCATTCACACCTACATCAAAAGACATTTTATGTGAGATATAATGGATACATGAAGAGTCATAGAAGCACTATTTTCATTGTTCATTTCTTTCATGTCTTTGTCATATTATCATGTTTCCAACATCAATCATCATACACAATGTAACCCAACACCTTGTATAATAACTATGTTATGGAACTAAATATGTACATTTCATGTGAATATGTGTGAGAAATGGTATCTTATATGTGTTTAGTGTGTTCCTTATATTTCCACAGACATGTTGTGTTGATATCCCTTGCTAGGCTTCGACTCGTTCGCGGAAGACGGTGTCATGTCGGGCACGTTATTGGGATAACGGGTCTGAACGGCGAGGACCGTCACAGTATACATTTAGTTTGTTTGTGGAATTTTGCCAAGAACATGGCATTGTTCATGAAACAACTACCCCATACTCTCCACAGTCTAATGGGATAGCAGAAAGGAAAAACCGTGTATTCATTGACATGGTCAACTCTCTCCTGTAGAGTTTAGGACTACCTAAGTATATGTAGGGGGTAGCATTGAATACAGCTTGTCTTATTCTGAATCATGTTCCCCTAAAATATAAAGATAGTAGTCCAATTGAACTTTGGAGAAATAGGAAACCTAGTTTGAAATTTCTTAAAATGTGGGGGTGCCTGGCAATGGTACCTGTCCCTGAGCACAAGAGAAAGAAATTGGGACCTAAGATAGTTGACATTGTTTTCCTAGGCTATGCTGAAAACAGCTATGCATATAAGTTTATGGTTATCAAATCAGAAATTCCTGGCATAGATGTTAACACCATAGTTGAGCTTCGTGATGCTACATTCTTTGAAAATATATTTCTCATGAAGACTGGTTTACCTCAACATCTATCTTCTGAGACTGTAGCCTTACATCTGATTCTATTCCAAAACATGTGGAAAGAATGACAATGTGGGCGTTGATGCACCCAGACTTTCTTCTGATTCCAGTGATCAAGAAGAAGTTGAACCAAGGAGGAGTAAAAGACAAAAGGTTGCTAAGGATTTTGGAAGTGAGTTTATCACTTACCAGATCACTGGTGACCCCCAACCTTCCGAGATGCCATAGCTTCATCCGAAGCAAGGCATTGGAAGGATGTCATTAAGAGTGAGATGGACTTCATTCTGCTAATGGTACTTGGAGTTAGTTGATCCTCCTCCTGGTTCAAAGACCATTGGGTGCAAATGGATCTTCAAGAAGAAGCTTAAACCCGATGGAACCATTGAAAAGTATAAAGCCAGGCTTGTTGCCAAGGTTTCAAACAATTAGAGGGAATAGACTATTTTGATACTTATTCCTCTGTCACTAGGATGACCACAATTCGAATGCTTATAGCATTGGCCTCCATATATAATCTGACAGTCCATCAGATGGATGTCAAGACTGTCTTTCTTAATGCTGATCTTGATGAAGAGATTTATATGGATCAACCTAGAGGATTTGTGGCTCTAGGTAGTGAAAAGAAAGTTTGTAGACTTATTAAGTCTTTGTATAGTTTGAAATAAGCACCTAAACAGTGGCACCAAAAATTTGATATGACTATCATATCTTTTGGCTTTATGGTCAATGAGTTTGATAAATATGTCTATTACAAAGTTAAGGGTGATAAATGTATAATTCTTTGCCTATATGTAGATGATATCTTGCTGTTTGGCAACACTTTGGAATAGTAAATGAGACTAAGTCATTCTTAAATAGCAGTTTTGAAATGAAGGGCATGGGTGAGGCAAATGTAATTCTAAAGCTGACTCTTACTAGATCAGCTGAAGGAATAGCAATTTCTCAATCTCACTATGTTGAGAAAGTTTTAGAGAAATTTGGCTATGAGAATTGCAAGTCAGTCTGTACACCTTATAACCCTTCTAGAATTTTTTGCAAGACTAAGAGTGGTACTGTGTCTCAGTTATGATATTCCTATGTTATAGAAAGCTTGATGTATCTAGCTAACTATACTAGGCCTGACATTTCATATGTAGTGTCTAATCTTAGTAGATACACAAGTTGTCCTCACCAAACTCACTAGGATGGGCTAGATAGGGTTTTGAGGTACCTAAAAGGTACTATTACCCTAGGTTTGCATTTTGGGAGATTCTCTACAGTCCTAGAAGGATTTAGTTATGCAAGCTGGATAGCTGAAAACTTAGGGAGTAATGGTGTTTCAGGGTATGTTTTTACTCTGGCAGGTGGTGTAGTCACCTGTAGGTCTTCTAAATAGACCATCTCATCTCGGTCTACTTTTGAGGCTGAGTTGTGTGCTTTGGATACCACTGGGTTGGAGGCTGAGTGGATTAGGGATCTTCTATCAGAACTTCCCCTAATAAGTAAGCATGCTCCTGTGATCACTGTGCATTGTGATAACATGACCACAATTGCAAAGGTCAAGAGTTCAAACTACAACAAAAAAGATAGGAGACACATCCAAATCAGATTGAGATCTATAAGGGATTTAGTGTCTTAGGGAGTGATCATTGTAGATTTCATTGGTACCAATGACAATTTAGCTGATCCTCTGACTAAAGGACTTGATAAAAAGAAAGTTCAGAAATTTAGGTTGGGATGAGACTGAAACCCATCATTTATTCTCTTGCAGAAGCAACCCAACATATCTGAGTGGAGATCCCACAAAGAAGGTTCAATGTGGTAACAACAATCTGCTGAGAGAATATGGAGGCACTTACTACTTTAATACATTGTATCTGTGTCTATCCCCTGATATCTTGATCAAGTGCTTGATACTGCTGTATAAGAAGAGTTCTTATTACTCTGAATGGGTTCAAGCCTGGTAAGGCAGAATCTTAGCAGTATATCCTTGGATAAGCCCACCTAAAGGAGTACTACTATGAGGCCGCAGTTAAGGGAATTGGATTATTCTTGAATGTATTTATGATTCAGGATAGGGTGCATGGCCTTTAAAGCACCAAGTTTATAAATTGCTATCAAAAGGCTTATAACATGTTTTTTGACAAGTAATCCTTACTTCAAAAAATCAAGTTCAAGATTTAATTCACTTCAGTTCTGTGGGGATAAAAGTTGAAAATACTTAGGTGAAGGTTCAAATCCGAAAAGTATCTTTTACTGAAAGCATGGTATGTTTATCCTCTTCTTTTTATTCCCTATTATCAAACCTTGAGTTTGTGAGGGAATGTTGGATATAAAAGGTGTTAGGTGCAATATAAAAGAAAGGGAAAACTCAAAGTTGATAAAGTAAAAGGTGCATCAAAAGTTGTGCTAGTTTGTTCTTATGTTTGGGGTCTTTAGTTCCACATGGGATACCTCTAAGGGGTTAAGGACTTCATAACCCCTAAAGTCCATGAGACTGTGTCTTATAAACAATGGTGGGGTTATGCTAGACCATATTACACACGCGTGCTACCGGGCTGGGCGGGCATGCGCGTGTGACGGCACGGTCCGGCTTGACTTGACACCTTTTTACTTCTTCTATTTGTGTTTTGGCCCTTTCTTGGAGAGATTGGAGCTGTTTTGGGCCAGTTCTCATATCGGGCCCATTGTTTTGGTCTGTGCGGGCGTTAGGCGCTTCATATGGTGGTTAGGTCTTCTAATCACGGTTAACCCCAGTAACCGAAGTGTCATCTCGACTCTCGCAAGAAGGAACCGCTCGTCGTTCTATCGCTTGCTCTCTCATTCCCCTGCCGACTGCCCTGCTCTGCCCCCGACGTTGCCGACAGTGTCTCCGTTCTTCGCCGCTGCATCGCATTTCCACCGGTGACTAGTGCACGTCCTCTGTTCCCGATTTCCCTTCTTTATAGAAGCGGTTTAGGTTTCATATAGCATTATTTACGAGATTGGGATAAGTGTGATTTCTAATCTCGTGGTGGTAGTCGTATCCTGGGAGGAGATCACCTTACTCGATGCACTATTTTTGTGGGGGCGATATCTTCTCCAAGGGGAGTCTCCTTAGAGGTGCTTCTACTACATTCATTTCTGCCTAATTTTAGCATGTTCTTTATTGTAATCCGTCTCATGTATTTTATCTTTTGGTTTTTGTTATTTGAACTATTTTCATATACCTATTTATTATAGTTCTGCATGTGCATGTGTGTATCCGATATTTGCCATGAATGTGCCTTATTCCACGTAATTTTTTCAACAGACAACATGGTTGGGGGTAGGCACCGTCGATGGTTTGGTAGCAGATCTCGTCTGGGGGTAACGGAGGTGGAGATCGCCATGGGGGCATCGCTGACGCTTGAGAGAGAGAGAGAGAGAGAGAGAGAGAGAGAGAGAGAGAGAGAGCTTTGATTCAATCAGGCAAGAGAGAGAGCGCTTTGATTCAATCAGGCACTTGTTCTCACTTTTCATTTGATACAGACACCAAACGGCAGAGTGCCTGAGGAGGGTCACGAGAAGGTGAGCGCTTGTTGGTGCAGACCAACGAGGAGTGGAGATTGTTGTAGACAGGTCGAGTTGGGTGGTCTCTTTGATTTGGCAGAAGACGACGATGATAGAAATAGCTAGGGCCTTTCCCCAACCTGGCACCCTCCATGGATGAGACGTGATCGAGGTAACAAACTAAGGACTATTTTGCTTTTTGCAGGGTTATTTTGGTCTTTTAGTAAATTATTGTCAACTCCTTGGATTTAATTACATCGATAGAAAGAAATGGCAAGGACTAATGTGTTTAACGGCAACATTTTGAGGGTTTTTTAAGATAATAGTCTGATTTCAAGGACAAAGGTTTTACGGACTAATATGTAAAAGAGCCCCATTTAAAATTGTTAGATGGAAGTAAACATGAGTTTTGTAGGAAGCTAACTGTGACTGATTGTCCTTCATGGGGAAGCACCACCTCTTTGTCCCTTTCCTATGAAGCCAAATGAATCATATATATACATAATATCTAACTAAGCCAAATTGAAATGTTTAATTAATCTCCTTCCCTTCATCACAATAAGAATACTTCCATAGATTCCCAAGCCTGCTTCTGATTAGAAATTATAGGAGGCTTACTACCTTAACCCATCCGTCATATACCAGGAAGAAGTTTTCTTCACTTCTGCAGTCAAGTTATATTGCTCATTCCAAACGGATCATTCCCGATATTGGACTAACAGCAGTAACACTCTAAAGAGAACAGCTTTCCCATCTTGTAACATGTGAAACTACACAGGGTAGAACCATGAGCATATAAACATTGAGCTATTTTGCATACTTGATTAGCCTTGGCCCTTCATGATATCAGTACCCTGTTGAGAAAGCTTTGAACAGCAAATATTTCATCAGGAATTTTTACTACTGATGATAAGAAAGGGAAATATAACCAAAGTATGCATGTATGTATATATGCTACCAACGCAGAGAGAAACATCACCAAAGTCAATATGCTAGAAATGATAGGCAACATGAAAAATTTACCCCACAATCTCATCAGTTCTTGGCTTCAAGCCTGTAAACTTGTAGGTAGGGGATTATTCAAGCAATGGAGATCCAAGCACCAGAAAAAATGTAAGTATCATTCTTCACTAATGTCGTCAATCACAACAGGAGATCCAGCATGCCTGCATCTCTTTTCTCAACGTTATAGCAAAAAGGGAAATACCCACCACCACCACCGTCTTACTTACATATTGTAGGTAGGGGATTATTCAAGCAATGGAGATCCAAGCACCAGAAAAATAAAAGTATCATTCTTCAATAATGTCATCAATCACAACAGGAGATCCAGCATGCCTGCATCTCCTTTCTCAACGTTATAGCAAAAAGGGAAGTACCCACCACCACCGCCATCTTACTTACATATTTATAAACCCATCTCTCACACACCAGTCAGAACAATCATGAAGCAGAGGAGAAAACAAACAGCAGGGAGATCAGTTGATCAACGGGAGTTGCCAGATGATGATGCCCAGAAGGCATTCTGAACGTCATGGAAGACGGGGGGGTTGTTCGCGAAACAGCCATCTCCTCCCTTTCTCGCCGCCTCGTTCAAGAAGGTTTGGTCCCGGAAGAAGAGATTGGTGTGGAAGTCCCCGTCGTCCTCGTCGAAGGCCACCCATTTCTCCGAGCTCTCACGCCTCTCTTTGGCAGCATTCCTCAGCGTCTCCATCTCGCCAACATGGTCTTTGAACTCCTTCCTGACGACGTCCAGCACAATCTCCCCGTATCTATCACACCATGTCCTGGGAGAAAGAGAGAAGAAAGAACGATGGGAAGCAACAGCTGAGAATTTTTCCTTTCTTTGCCAGGAAGCTGATCTGGGCAGCAGGAGTGTGTTTTCCCCCAACTTACTTCGGGAAGAACTTCTTCAGGTCGGCCTTGTCAACTGGCAACCTTGTGGAGATGGCCTCTATCTGATCATCCCTAGGAGACAAAGGAGAAGAAAAAGGGAAACAATTTACAAAGCTGGGCAAATGTGTTCCTTAGTATTGGGTGGAGAAGATTTACGAGAAGCTGAGGTTTGGATTCTTGGTGTTCAGCTCAGACTGGATTCGAGACAGTTCCTTCTTTATGTTCTCCCCCAGAACCTTCTCCACGAACCAAGAAATCAGTGACAAAAATCAGATCAAGAACCATCGATCAAGACTTGGGTGAACAAGATTTCAGATTTCGTGCTGTTGTTTTTTTTTTTTCACAAACCTTGTCAATGAAGAAGTCGGAAGCAGCGCCATCCGGGTGCATCTTCTTCTTGATCCGCTTCGTGTCGGGGCCTTCTCCGACGGGGCTGGTGACGAGGGCGCAGGGCAGAGAAGTGGCGTCATCGGACCTCTCCCCGGGGGGCAAGTACGGGGTCGTATCCTCGTCTTCCCAGGTGCTCCTTTTCCACTTGCGAATCCCGTCGAACCCCCACGCCGTCCTCGAAGATTTGGGCGTCCTCTTATCCTCGCCGGAGGCTGGTTCTTTCTTCCCGCTGCCCTCCGCCGTCTGCTCCTTCTGGAACAGAGTGCGGAAGGATTTCTTCTTTACTTTCTCTTCTTCCTTCACCGGCGCGTTGTGGGAGCTCTCCGGCATCAAGATGGAGCGGTTCTCCGTGCCTCTGTGGTCGCCCCAGGAGGGTTTCGCTCCGAAGGAGTTGTATGCTTCTGCATTGGGTGGCCGATTAAGATCGACAGGGGCGAAGGGTTCTTGGGTGCTGCCCGGTGCGGGTTTCTTGCTCTTTCCTTTACCGGAGGCGATTCCTATCAGAGACATGGCCCCCTTGATGGATGAGAGATGCTTGGGCTTGTTCTCCTTCGCAGCCGGGCTCTCCTTCTCCGTCAGCTCTATAACCGACCATTCCTCCTCTTCGGTGATGGTCTGAGAGCTCCCCATGACCACGTCTCTGCAGTCGACCTCCACCCCTTGTACGGCGAGCCTCTGCAGCAGCGGTCGCTTCGAGGAGTGGTACTCTTCCGACGAGATGCATTTGGCGTAGAACAGTTCCTGCACAAGAAAAAGCAAGACCCGGATCAACAGGGAGCAAATTCTTGAAAACTGTGACAAAAAAACCAGATCGTTTATGAGAACCCAAATCCCCTTCTTCGTCCCCGATCTTGGTTACCTGCAAGAAGAGCAGCTTGTCTCTGATGAGGCCCGGCGGCTCCGGGTCAGCGGGGGAGGCGACCAGGGTGTCCAGGAGGTGGGAGCGGAAGGTGGAGACCTCTCTGTCGGACGCGATGCCTTCTCTCTGGAGGCCGACCAGGTTGAGGATGCGGTGGAACGACTCTGCTGCCACTTGAGGTTGTCGGACTGGCGCTTGGCGAGTTTCTGCTCCGGCTGGCTGGTCAGGCGCCGGTTCTTGAACGAGAAGGGGAGGATGGTCTTGCAGAGGCTGGTGATGGTGTCATGGAGAGAGGAATAGTAGGCCGGCGTGTAGGTGTACACCATTGTTCTCTGCTCCGGCTACCCCTTTCCGTACAATAATTTTGGGGGGGCGGTTATGGCTCTTGGAGATGAAGGATTGCAGTGAAATTGAAAGAGAGAGAGAGAAAAAAATAGAGAGATAGAGAGAAGTGGATAGTGTAGTATGGGGAAGCTGGGTTGGGGGGGGGGGGGGTTCTTCTTCTTGCCTTTGGTCACACAGGTGTCATGTGTTCTTCGGCGTTTAGGATTTGAAATTGTCGGACCCAACGGTACATTTTTAACTAGCCGTTATGTCTCTCGTTCGGCTCAACCATCCGCAAGCCTGGTTCAAATTTGGCTTCCTTCTGCTGCTCCGCGGTAGCGCTTCATGCTAAATGCACCGTAGGCTTCTAGCTGCCGACGTGAAGTTGTCAATAGCGTCATTACCAGCAAAAGTCTCATTATAGAGAGCGGGGCCAAAAAAAAAATACATATATATAATATATATTTACAATAAATCCCTATGATCTTTCTAATTCTAAATAAACCTCTGTAATCATAATAGTTTTTAAAAAAAACCCTCAATTCATTTACCTTGTGACTTTTTTTTGTTAGAGGTATGTACAGGACCGTCCGCAAGATTGTAGAGATATATGCATAAGTATCATTTGATTAAAGGTTGAGTAGGTTTAAATAAAATATTTTTGTTGGATCTTGATGGAGGTGTGTACCTCGTGCGTTGAGCAATCTCGTAGGATCGGGAAGAAGTCTACAAGAGTCTTCTTCGTAGTTTCTCGCTCCAAATGTCCTCGGGATCCGATGGTGATGTCCCGTGAGAGAAGCCTTGCACTTGTGTGTGAGAGAGAGAGGTGAGAGGGGAGAGTGTGTGCAGTCTGTCTAAGAGAGAAAAACCTCCTTACGATTTTTGCATGTTCCTGGGAGTCTTGCGCACTGTGTGTTGTTTCCAGAGAGAGAGGCCCCTCCTCTCATGCGCATGGAAGGGAGGCAAGTCCTCCTCTTCCAGAGACAACCGCCAGCGGTTGGTCTCATTCCAAAGGTTGCTTTGGCACCTTTTCCTTTGGTGCCCACGTGGGCAACCAACTGCCACAGGTTAACATCTCCCACTTGCCCACAGAGGGCATAGTAAAATGTTAGTTGCTCACTAAGAGCAGTTCATCTCTCGACACTTGCTTCTCAATCTTGCATACGGCGAATGGAGTGAGCGACCTTACGAGAGTCGGCACAATAAATAAGTAGTGATCTATTAAGTTATCACCAAAACTAACAGATCACAATACTCTAAAGGAATCCCATAGTACCCTAGATATCTTCAATATTCACCACTTTGAAATCTTGGATCTCTTAAAACTAGCGACGTCAAAACTCTAATGTTTGTGTTCACGACTTTATCGCCACTAAGTCGACATAGTCCCTCGAGGTGTGAGCCACAAAATATGGTGCAATATTTAGATGTCTTTCTTGAGTTCTCATGTCAATTCAATTAGTCTTGACCGCTTTCCTAGTCATGTCCCGCTGGACTGTATCAGTCATAGCCTTAAGGAGCATGCTAAAGTAGCGACATCAAGCTTCCTTTTCATGACATAGATCTCAAGTCCTAAGGTACAGATGGATCAACAATTTATGATCCAAGAGCTCACACAATGATGAAATAGAGATCTCATTCATCATTCTCTTCAACAGTCGTTTTATGCACATGTGGTATGTACACATGCTACGGTGTTCTTCCATCATTATGGGCATGTCACATACAACATAATAAAAACCCATACGGTTCTTAGTCTAGCCACTCCCACTACGGCTAACCCGAGTCTCATGACATCTTATCATAAAACTCACAATCGGCTTAATGAAGGCTTCACAGATTTGATTCTCATATCCTGTGATCGATCCAAAGAGATCTCATCTTAATTCAGTTTAAGGCGACAATAAAAAGAAAATATCTTGCTCGCTCTCATAGCGCCATCGATATACTTTTATCTTGCTCGCTCTCATAGCGCCATAGATAAAATTGTCTCATCTTGCTCCCTTCTTAGCGCCAAGGTGAATGACCCGTGTGAGGGGGTCCATTCAGAGCCTAGTGACACTTTTCTTGATGTGTAAAGTATTCAACCATAGACACACATAAGGAAGGAAAGCATAATTACTTAATTCAATACATATTGTGCACATTACAATTTACACAATCCCATATTTCTAATATTGTTTACAAATGCCTCCCTCGGGATTTGTTTAGTTAGTGGATCGGCCAACATATGGCCTGTTGAAATGTGTCAGAGAACCACCAACTCCTTTGCAACTAAATCTCGAATGTAGTGATAACGAATGTCAATGTGTTTGGTTCGCCCATGGTATTTGGGATCCTTAGCATAGGCAAGGCCGATGTGCTATCAACATACAGCACCATCGCCTCCTTTGACAATTGTGTCATGGCCAATCGCTGTAGGAAACTCTGCAACCAACAGCCTCTTGACATGCAGCAGAACAAGCCACATATTCTGATTCCATGGTGGATAAAGCGATACACGTTTGTTTCTTGCTACACCAAGAAATGGCCCCTCCACCTAACATAAACACATAGCCTGAGGTGATTTGCGCTCATCTTTATCACCGGCCCAATCAGCATCGCTGTAACCTCTCAATCTTAAGTCACCTCCTTGTAACATAAGACAAGGTCCGAAGTACCACGGAGATATCAAAAAATCCTCTTAACTGCTTTCCAGTGAACGAGACCGGGATTACTTTGATAACAACTAACAAGGCCCACCGCAAAGCTAATGTCCGACCGTGTACATAACATGGCATACATTAGGCTTCCAATTGCAGCAGTATATGGCACTTTAGACATTTCATTCTTTTCCTTGTCAGTTTGTGGACATTGACTGATACTTAAATCATAACTCTTATCAATTGGAGTATCGATGGGTTTGGAATAATGCATCCGAAATCACTCAAGAATCTTATTTATATAAGTCTCCTGTGACAAACACAAAAGTTTATTCGAGCAATCTCTGGTGATTTTTATTCCCAGCACATAATTTGCTTCACCCATGTTTTTTATCTCAAAGACAGAAGACAGCCATTTTCGAGTGGCTTCGATAGATTCCATGTCATTTCCAGCCAATAAAATGTCATCAACATATAATGACAAAATAAGAATCTTTTCCGCCATACGTTTAACATACACACAGTGGTCTTCTTCAATCATCTCAAAACCAAATGAGATAATAGATTTATGAAATAAAAAAACCACTGTCTAGACGATTGTTTGAGGCCATAAATGGAACGTTTGAGATGGCAAACTTTGCGCTCTTGTCCCTTTGCCTCAAAACTTTCTGGTTGCACCATATAAATTTCTTCGTCTAGTTCTCCATTGAGAAATGATGTTTTAACGTCCATATGAAAAAGTTCTAAGTCTAAATGTGCAACAATGGCTAGAATAAGGCGATCGATGTGAATCTCACCACTGGGGAGAATGTCTCATCGAAATCTATACCCTCCTTTTGAGTATATCCCTTCGCCACAAGTCGTGCTTAATTTATATTGTCGATGATCCATCCGCCTTGCGTTTGACTTTGAAAATCTATTTATTTCAATAGCCTTATGCCCTGGAGGGAGGTCGACAAGTTCCCAAACCTGATTCTTACTCATAGAGTCCATCTCATCTTGCATTGCTTCCTTCCACTCTTTACTAGCAGATGAAGTTAATACTTATTTAACAGAAGTAGGCTCATCATCATCAGCAAGCTGGCACACAAGAGCTTCCTCTTCAATCTCAAATCGACGACGAGGCATGTGTCCACGTTTGTTACAGCATATCTGATCGTCTTGTTCTTCTATAGGTGTGCTCCCACTGGGCACAAAAGCTCCCACTATCATGATCATCTCTACTATCTCCTCCGACGGCTTCCTGGTTAGGAACTAATTCCCTCCCTTCGCTGGAAGATGGTAGAATATCATTGGGGTCATCCAACTCATGGAGATCAAGACTCTTTCCAGTGTCTCCAATACTAGGAAATTCTGTTTCTAAGAAAACAACATCTCGGACGTCTTTTTATGTCATTCCTCCATTCGGATGTTGTCCGTACATGACATAACCCTTAGAGCCTTCAGGATATCTTATAAAGATAAACTTTCTAGCTTTAGGGCCAAGTTTTCCAAACTTGTGAGAGGTGTCATGGACATATCCCGCTGAACCCCATGGGCGTAGATTATCTAAATTTGGTTTTTCACCACGCCATAACTCATAAGGGGTAGAAGGAACTGACTGTGAAGGTACGCGGTTAAGGATGTAGGCCGTAGTCATTATAGCATCCCCCCAAAAGATATTGGAAGGTTGGCATGCGCCATCATCGACCTAACCCATCTAATAGTGTTCTATTCCATCTCTCTGCAACACCATTTTTTTGCGGTGTATATGGAATAGTTAACTGTCTACGTATTCCTTTTTCTTCACATAAAGTTTGGAACTCATCCGAAAGATATTCACGTCCTTGATCCATCCGAAGACTTTATGGTTTTACCTAATTGATTCTCAACCTCTGCCAAGAAGTGTTTGAAGCAATCTAATGCTTCATAGCGGTGAGTGATCAAATAGACATATCCATATCGTGAATAATCATCTATAAATGTGAGGAAATAGGAAGCCCCTTGACGGGTCTTCACACTCATGGGTCCGCAAATGTCGGAGTGGATCAATTGTAAGAGTTCAGTGGCTCTCTTAGCCTTTCCGAAAGGCTTGTGACATGCCTTACCGGCTAAACACGATTCACACACTGGAAGATTGACTTTAGTGAGTGAGCCTAGTAAGCCTTCTTGAGCTAATCTTGTCATTCTATCTTGTCCTATGTGTCCTAGCCGAGCATGCCAAATTTTCGAATCAAGGTTATTATCAGTATTCACCACATAAGACATAGGAAAATTATGATAATCCAAATCTAATTTAAACAAACACATCCATGAGTAAGCATGACCATATATAACATTGCTCAAACAAATGTCAACTTGGTTGCTAGCAAAAGAAAAAGAGAAGTCTAATGCTAATAATGATGAGACTGATAGTAGATTATGCTGAACTCTAGGCGCATAGAGTACTTCATGGAGAGTTAACTCGTCCAGTCTTTAACTTGAGTTGATACACACCAACTCCAAGGACTTCCTCGCTGAACCATTTCCATGTATACTCTTTGCGATCCCGCTGAGATTCGGTGATAATCCACGAACCCTGCTCGATCCCTTGTTATGTGCTTGGTCGCTCCTGAATCCACTATCCATTCAGGATTTGTTCGAGCAACTAGGATATGCAAACAAACATGCACAGTAGGAGAGCAAAGAAATTGGAATACCTTTTCAGCTCAGTGCATTCACGAGCGAAATGTCCCAATGTCCACAATTATAGCATTTGGCTTTCGACTTGTCTCTCTTTCCACCGCGCTTGCCTCTTTGGCGCTTCGGTGTCTGCCCTGCCTTAGAAGTGGATGCAACATTTTGCTCATCCTCTTGAAGTTCTTCTTTGGACCCTTCTTGCCTTGTTGTCTGCCTCCCTGGGCGACAAGGGCAGTAGCGCACATAGCTTCCTCGCGCTCAGCCTCTAACTCACATGGCGAGAGATGTTAGAAAATTCTTAATGCTCTCATTGTGAGTGAGGATTTATTTCATGTGAGTCCAAGAGTCTAGCAAAGATCTTATCAAGCCTGCACCTCTGCTCATCGGTGAGATCGTGACCTGCAGACTTCAAGTCGCGGATCGTGCTTGACATCATCCTTAGATGCTCAGTCATGTTCTGATGGGGATCTTTTTGAGGGTCTCAAATTTCAAAACAAGAGCCCTTACCTCATGGTAGAGGTTTCTCCAAAACAATCTTCAAGTTATCCCACATATCCTTGGCAGTCTTACACTTTTCAAACTCGCCATCAGATTGTGACGGCCCTCGTTACACCGGTACGGTCATACTACCCACGTCGATATAGCGAGTGCTGCCAGTCACAGTGGGACATTTACCCAACGATACATACACTGAGATACACGCGAATATAATAACAGAGTAGCGGAAGTAAAAGAACTATCTCCATTCATTCATCATCCACATTAGACATACCGCAGTTTTACAATTTGCAAAAAGGGAACTAAAGTTCTCATAAATTAAACTACTGAATTTAAATACAAAATGTCCACATAATACATTCCTTCCATATAACTCTAATACAATGTTCCAAGTACATACTATGAAGACTACACAAAAAGGGGTGCACGACTCCACAAGCTAAACTCCGCGCTCGGAGTCTGTCTCCACTGTCTCCTCCACGAAGGTCTCGTCACCGTCTAAACCTGTACGCCGAAGCAAGAGTGAGTCTTAAAGACTCAGCAAGTAACACTACACATGATATACACGTACAAGTCCTAGTGGTTTCTACAAGCACATACAATTAGCAACACATAGCATGCTCGTCCATTTAAGTTTCAACCTACCATGAAGGTTCTACCATTTTTCTTATAGCACATGCTTTCAGATTTCAAAATATAACACTCACCTATCACATGGTCTCTAATCCATTCACTTATAAATTTTAACCTTATAAAGCGTCAAACATGAGAGTTATCAACATGGATAATTTACATACATGAACGGGAAACATAGTTAGCATGGATCCACATGTTTAAGTACATACTAACTTCTTAACATGCTTTAGGTTGCTGATTTCACATGGTTCAAAGACTATAAACCTACACATGAAAGCTACAATGTGGCTTAGAACATAACACATGAAACCCATCATGCCACTTTGCACACATACTCATCAATTGTTCCTAATCATGGATTCTAAACACTTGGCACACATAAACATGGAATTGCTAACATGCATTTGCTGATTTCATACGGTTTCAGATTTAGTCTCACATGATCTAATACACATTTTACACATCTCAATTTTTTTTTTTCATTTTCTTTTTACACGATTTCCTCTTTTCACATGGTTACACTTGCACATACACATTCACATATCACTTCACAGTTACACATGGTCACATACACTTTACACATTACACTTTACACATATTTTAGTGCCGTGACACATAGTCCAAACCACCAAAGAAGGACACATTCACATCACATAACACATAGGCACCATCTAGGCAATGCAATGGTGACTCTTGGACTGCGCAGACCGGGAGAACAAGTCTCCACCCTAACCAGTGGTACTTGTCCACCTCCAGGATCCCCCTAATGCCCTTAGGGTCACTTAACACAATGAACCTTCTCAGGGGACTTTTCCCTGATACGGCTCCACTGCCTTCTCGGAAGCAGTATCACATTGGCACAATTTACACTTTTACACATTTACCGTTTTACACATGGTTTTACACGTGTCTCGCTCTTCATCTCATTCACTTTCTCACTCACATTAATATCTCTGTTTTTCCTAACATGATACTACAATTTTCAAGGTTTAACACACAGTAAGCACATTAATCATGCTGGGTTTAAACAAAATCTAATCACATTTTGATCATATATATACTAATTATTCACATCTCACATGAAAACCCATAACTCTCCATTTACGGGTCCAAATGATCTGAAATTTTAACCACATGCTGTTTTCAGGCTAATGATCATACCCTCAATTTTTCAGATTTTTCTGAGCTAAATAGGATTTACAGAAAATCAAACACCTAATTAGCACATATTCACACTCACGCTAACATGGGTTTAACACAATTCGCAATTTCTCCACTTACTGTTTTACACAGAGACTATTCACATGTGCATGAATTTAGAATACAACATCCTAGTTCATACATCTATAAATCATTTACCACAAACCGTTTCTACATGCTTTCATATTACCGAACCAAATCTACTAACAATTTCACAAGCATGGATAAATTACTAGAATTTGCAAACACACATGCTGACCCCAATCCTCATGATCAGACCGAACCGAATCAAGGCATTCACATTAATCTAAATCATGAATCATGGATTTTACAAGATGGTCTACTAATCATACTCACATGTTCACAAGATACCATTATCCCATATTTACTAACCAACTCACACACATCCACATCCACAATGCACGATATACGTAGCTTATAGGAATACCATATCCTCATTGCACAAAATACCGAAATTAATGCATAAGTGGGACAGAACAGCTAACTGTTCTGTCCTGAAGAACTACGGCGGTCTCTGGCCGCTGACTCAGAGTCAGCGGCATGGTCGATGGACGCCAAGGAAGAACTGGGCGTCCATGGACCCTGCCGTCTACTCAGGTCTGTGCAGAAAACACAGACCCGAGCTCTAAAACTTGGGTGAAATGGAGGGTCTAGGACTCGAGGAAAAATCCATAAAAATAATACAAACCTCCTAGACTCATACGGGGACATCAAGGACAGGTTACTTGCCTTTAGAAAATCACACCAAAGGGTCTAGGGCTTGGAGACTCTCCTTGGGTAGTCCCAAGAAGTTGCAGAGCACCTCCAAAAACGCCTTCCTCCGGGCTCCTAGATGCACTCACCCCGAGGGGAGGATGATGGGGAAGCCTTCTCCTTGGCTTCAGCTCCCTCCTTGATGCAGTAGATCTCCAAAACAAACTCCAATGGTCGGATTTGAGGGTTCCAAAGTGAGGTTTTTCCACAGAATGCTCTCTAGGGTTTTCTCTCTTCTTTTCCTCCTCTCACAAGGTGAAATGAAAGTGGGGAGAGACTATTTCGGGTTCAGGTGTAGGAGAGACCCTCACCCACTCACCATACTGATTAGACAGGCTTAGAGCCGTTGGGGGTCATCCCCAATGGTTGCCATGCCTTGCTTCAGAAGATAGCAGCTCTGCTGCGCATGCAGGTCAGAGAGGTTGGCGTCCAGATCGCTGGACGCCGGAGCTAGTGCTGGCGTCCATGTCTGGACGCTGACACTGGCTCAACGGCCTGGGCTTGACGCCAAGGTGGCCTTCGGCCAGAACCCTAATTGTGCAGAAAACCATGCATACTAAGCTTCTATACATGCAATAGGTACATGGTATTACATTCACACTATCACCATGCAATGCATACATTATTTACGTTTAATATAACCACATGTACACATATTTATACTATTTTAATATCTACGTAATACACACAACACATACTCCACACAATATACACACGTAAATACGAAAAATACGACGGAAATTCGAGGGTCTTACACCCTCCCCCCCTTAAAGAAAACTTCGTCCTCGAAGTTAGAACGACACTACTCAAACAAAAGGGGATACTTCTTCTTCATCGCATCCTCAAGCTCCCATGTAGCCTCCTCACGTGAAAAGTTCCGCCATAGAACTTTCACCGACGCAATACTCTTGTTCCGGAGGTGCTGCACTTTCCGGTCAAGAATGGCTACTGGTTGCTCGACATACGAAAGATCTGGCTGGATCTCCACTGGCTCATGACTAATCACATGAGACGGATCTCGGACATACTTCCTGAGCATAGATACGTGGAATACCGGGTGAACGCTAGCCAAAGCTGGGGGTAAAGCTAGCTCGTACGCCACGTTGCCCAAACGTCTGAGAATCTCATATGGGCCAATGAACCTAGGGCTTAGCTTGCTATGCCTGCCAAATCTGACAACTCCACGAGTAGGCGATATCTTCAAGAAGACATGATCGCCAACCTCGAACTCCAAATCCTTCCTCCTGTTGTCGGCATAACTCTTCTGCCTATCCTGTGCCGCAACAAGCCTTTTCCTGATAAGCTGAACTTTTATCCGAAGTTTCCTGAACCAACTCCGGTCCGATCAGCTGCCTATCACCAGTCTCCTCCAACATAGCGGAGATCTGCAGGCCTACCATACAACGCCTCGAATGGAGCCATTCCAATACTAGCATGAAAGCTGTTGTTGTATGCGAACTCCACAAGAGGTAAATGACGCTCCCAATCATCCTTCCAATCCAGAACACACGCTCTCAACATATCCTCGAGCGTCTGGATAGTCCTCTCGGACTGTCCATCGGTCTGGGGATGAAACGCCAACTGAGCTTAAGCTCCGAACCTAACGCATCCTGAAGACCCTTCCACAACCTCGAAGTAAATCTCGGATCTCGATCCGAAATTCGACTTCGGCACACCATGCTACCTAATGATACCACTAACATACAATCTAGCTAAGCTCTCTACTGACTGCTTCTTCTTCATAGGCAAGAAATGAGCAGTCTTCGAGAATCTATCTACAACTACCCAAATCGAGTCATTGCCTCTTCTAGATCGAGGCAAACCCGATACGAAATCCATAGTGACAGCTTCCCACTTCCATACGGGGATATCCAACCTCTGCATAAGGCCGGATGGTCGCTGCCGCTCGCTTTCACCTGCTGACATACTAGACATCTAGACACATAATCCGCAACATCCTTCTTCATGCCGGACCACCAAAATGATCTCTTCAAATCCTGATACATCTTAGTGTTACCCGGATGAATAGAAAATCGCGATCTATGAGCCTCCGCTAACACATGCTCACGGACATCTACTACATCGGGGACACAAACACGATGCTGAAATCTAATCACACCGTCCTCATCACGAGCAATGCCGCCTTACCCACTAACTCTAACAATCTAGGATCGGCTTCGCTTTCTGCTGCTCAATCACCTCATCCAAGACCGAGGATCTAAGGGATAGCTGAGCTACAAAAGCCTGACACAACGATGGCTCTAACTCGGTCATAGAGCACGCTGCATCCTCCAACATCTTCCAATCCTGCTGGAGCGAAGACCTCTCTTCCTACTAGAGCATCCGCTACGACGTTCGCCTTTCCAGGATGATACTGAAGGTCGAAGTCATAGTCCTTCAAGAACTCAATCCATCTTCTCTGCCGCAGGTTTAATTCCTTTTGGGAGAAAAGATACCTCAAGCTCTTGTGGTCGGTAACACCCTCAAATCTGACACCATAAAGGTAGTGCCTCCAGATCTTTAGTGCATGAACCACAGCTGCTAACTCCAAATCATGAGTCGGATAGTTCCTCTCATGCTCCTTCAACTGACGAGAAGCATAAGCCACTACCCTCTCTTGCTGCATGAGCACACAGCCTAAACCCATCCGGATGCATCCGTATAAATGGCAAAGCCCTCTAGACCACTAGGCAATACCAATACCGGAGCAGAAGTAAGCTTAGCCTTCAATAGCTGAAAGCTGCGCTCACATGCCTCAGACCATACAAACCTCTCACCCTTTCTGGTCAGCTTTGTCATAGGGGCGGCGATGGATGAGAAACCCTCAATGAATCGCCGATAATAACCAGCTAACCCAAGGAAACTACGAATCTCCGAAGGGGTCCTAGGAACATCCCAATCCATAACTGCTGCCTGGACCTTTGCTGGATCAACAGCTACACCACGCCGGAGATAACATGCCCGAGAAATGAACCTCGCGCAACCAGAACTCGCACTTGCTGAATTTTGCATACAGCTTATGCTCACGGAGAACCTCTAACACTAACCTCAAATGCTGACGATGTTGCCTCATCCGGAGAATAGACCACACGTCATAATAAACACACAACACAAGCTATCTAGATACGGACTAAACACCCGGTTCATGAGATCCATGAACGCTGCAGGGGCGTTGGTCAATCAGAAGGGAAGAACCAAAAACTCATAATGTCCATAACGGGTTCTAATGCCGTCTTGGACACATCCTCACTCCTAATCCTCAACTGATGATAACCAGATCGCAAGTCAATCTTGGAAAAGACTGATGCCTCTCGCAACTGGTCAAACAGATCATCAATCCGAGGTAAGGGATACCTGTTCTTCACAGTCACCTGGTTTAGCTTCCTATAATCAATGCACAACCGGAGTGACCCGTCTTTCTTCTTGACGAACAATACAGGCGCCCCCAAGGGGAAACGCTAGGGCGAATAAATCCCTTATCAGCAATTCTTGCAATTGCTTCCTCAACTCGGCTAATTCTGCAGGGGCCATCCGATATGGGGCCTTCGAGATAGGAGAGGTGCCTGGAAGCAACTCTACAGTGAACTCTACCTCCCTATCTGGTGGCAATCCAGACAAGTCATCGGGAAAGACATCCGGAAAGTCCCGCACCACACCGATCTCTGCAAGAGTCAGTGACGAACCAGCATCGGGTACTAGCATAACGCTGGCAAGAAATGCGTCACATCCCTTGTTCACCATGCGCATCGCCTTCATGGCAGAGATAACTAACTTTCCCGCTAAGTTCTTTGGCAAGGGATGAGAGAACTCGTCCTCACCAGGAATGCGGAAAACATCTTCTTCCTACGGCAATCCACTAACGCATAGTGCTCCTCTAGCCAATCCAGACCAAAGATACAATCATAGTCCTTCATCTTAGCAGAAGAAAAACACCCATCTAGGAATCTATCCTCAATGCACACAGGTAACGACGGAATACACTTCCTAGTCGATACCGTACCCGCAGGGGTGTGCACAGACAAAGGAACCTCTAACTCCTCAGACTCTACGCCTGACTCTAGGGCTAACTGCCTAGCAACCGCTCGGAAATGAACGAGTGAGTAGCACCCGTATCAAACAAAACCCGAGCGTGCACACCGAAAAGTAGAACTGTACCTTCGGTGACATGCTCCGCCTGCTCGGCGTCCTCACGAGCTAACGCAAACACTCGAGCCGGGGCTCGAGGCCTTCCTGGTCGTCCTGTAGCTGGCGCGGCTGCCGCTACTGCTGGTACTGGCGCTCCACGCTGAGCTCCCTGCTGAAGCCTTGGGCAATCCTTGATCTTGTGGTCGCTGCTCCCACACTTTAGGCATCTACCCGCTACTAACCAACACTCCGAACCTCCATGGGTCTTCCCACAATGGGGACACTCCTTCTTCGCACCGGGGGAACGTACAGAGGGTACCTGATAGTTGCTGACTACCACTTGTTTCTGCGGTGTCTGATACACCGTCTTCTTCTTATCTTGCCGCTGGAAGGTCGCTGCCGGCCTCTTTTGCGACGCCTTCTTCTCCTCTAGATACTGCTCCATTTCTCCTTCCTGTCTGCAGGCTGCGCTGAGGGCCTCGTCTAGCGTGCGGTGGTCGAACGCCACGAGCCTCGTCCTCAGTGATGGTTTGAGACCCATCACGAACTTCTTGGTCTTCCTGCGCTCATCCTCTACTATGTGCGGTGCATATTTAGAGAGTTCAGAAAACCTTGCCTCGTATTCCAGGACGGTCATCGATCCTTGCGTCAGGGAAAGGAATTCTTGCTCCATCTTGTCCTGGACGTGCTCGGGGACGAACTTGCTCGGAAGAGCCTCACGAACGCGTCCCACGCCACGACTACTACTGCTCCATCCTCAAAGCGCGTACGCAGTAGGGAGGACCACCATACATCTGCTCTCTCCTGCAATACACCTTCATAAGCTCTAACTAACAAATTCTAACTTTAACAATCAACATACAAGCATAAACTAAAGCATACCTGTAGCATGTAGGTGGCTAAGGTCACCTTGTCCTCGTCAGGACACCTGATAGCTCGGAAGATTTTCTCGGTCTCCCTCATCCAGCTTTCTGCCAAAAGCGGATCACTCTCCCCCTTAAAAGAGGGTGGGGTCATCCTCTTGAATCGCTCCATGATGGAAGGTCCACCATGGTCCTGAGCTGGGGCCTGAGCCTGCTACATTAAACAATAAACAATATACAATAAACACGATATCATACAACTCAAACAGCAGACTACTTAGTTGTTTTATTAATTTACCTGGGCCTCCAACTGGGCCTGAAGTGCTGCCTGAGTGTGTGCCTGGGTCTGCATGGCTTGCACCAGACCTTGCATGAACACTCCATAATCCACTGGCGGCGGTGGGGGAAGCACAGGGCCTCGCGGTGCTGGGGCCTGTTGCTCCGCCTGATCATCATGCTCTGCTCGTCGTCGCGAGCTGGCGCACCTCCTCGTCGTCCACGGGAAGCCATGGCTGTCATAAAATTTCAGCCACCATTAGAGCTAGGTTACTAAGTTCTCTAACCATTTTCTTATCTATTTTTCACTTCTTATTAGTGGTTTCTACACATGTGGACATACTTAGCATGCAATGGGGATGATGACTTAGTTATATTCATGTGCAATCTCAACTGGTCTCTCTGATACCAATCTCTGTGACGGCCCTCGTTACACCGGTACGGTCATACCGACCCACGTCGATATAGCGAGTGCTGCCAGTCACAGTGGGACATTTACCCAACGATACATACAGCTGAGATACACGCGAATATAAATAACAGAGTAGCGGAAGTAAAAGAGAACTATCTCCATTCATTCATCATCCACATTAGACATACACGCAGTTTTACATTTGCAAAAAGGGACTAAAGTTCTCATAAATTAAACTACTGAATTTAAATACAAAATGTCCACATAATACATTCCTTCCATATATACCTCTAATACAATGTTCCAAGTACATACTATGAAGACTACACAAAAAGGGGTGCACGACTCCACAAGCTAAACTCCGCGCTCGGAGTCTGTCTCCACTGTCTCCTCCACGAAGGTCTCGTCACCGTCTAAACCTGTACGCCGAAGCAAGAGTGAGTCTTAAGACTCAGCAAGTAACACTACACATGATATACACGTACAAGTCCTAGTGGTTTCTACAAGCACATACAATTAGCAACACATAGCATGCTCGTCCATTTAAGTTTCAACCTACCATGAAGGTTCTACCATTTTTCTCATAGCACATGCTTTCAGATTTCAAAATATAACACTCACCTATCACATGGTCTCTAATCCATTCACTTATAAATTTTAACCTTATAAAGCGTCAAACATGAGAGTTATCAACATGGATAATTTACATACATGAACGGGAAAACATAGTTAGCATGGATTCCACATGTTTTTAAGTACATACATAACTTCTTAACATGCTTTAGGTTGCTGATTTCACATGGTTCAAAGACTATAAACCTACACATGAAAGCTACAATGTGGCTTAGAACATAACACATGAACAACCCATCATGCCACTTTGCACACATACTCATCAATTGTTCCTAATCATGGATTCTAAACACTTGGCACACATAAACATGGAATTGCTAACATGCATTTGCTGATTTCATACGGTTTCAGATTTAGTCTCACATGATCTAAATACACATTTTACACATCTCAATTTTTTTTTTCATTTTCTTTTTACACGATTTCCTCTTTTCACATGGTTACACTTGCACATACACATTCACATATCACTTCACAGTTACACATGGTCACATACACTTTACACATTACACTTTACACATATTTTAGTGCCGTGACACATAGTCCAAACCACCAAAGAAGGACACATTCACATCACATAACACATAGGCACCATCTAGGCAATGCAATGGTGACTCTTGGACTGCGCAGACCGGGGGAACAAGTCTCCACCCTAACCAGTGGTACTTGTCCACCTCCAGGATTTCCCCCTAATGCCCTTAGGGTCACTTACACAATGAACCTTCTCAGGGGGACTTTTCCCTGATACGGCTCCACTGCCTTCTCGGAGCAGTATCACATTGGCACAATTTACACTTTTACACATTTACCGTTTTACACATGGTTTTACACGTGTCTCGCTCTTCATCTCATTCACTTTCTCACTCACATTAATATCTCTGTTTTTCCTAACAACTACACAATTTTCAAGGTTTAACACACAGTAAGCACATTAATCATGCTGGGTTTAAACAAAATCTAATCACATTTTGATCATATATATACTAATTATTCACATCTCACATGAAAACCCATAACTCTCCATTTACGGGTCCAATGATCTGAATTTTAACCACATGTTGTTTTCGGGCTAATGATCATACCCTCAATTTTTCAGATTTTTCTGAGCTAAATAGGATTTACAGAAAATCAAACACCTAATTAGCACATTATTCACAACTCACGCTAACATGGGTTTAACACAATTCGCAATTTCTCCACTTACTGTTTTACACAGAGACTATTCACATGTGCATGAATTTAGAATACAACATCCTAGTTCATACATCTATAAATCATTTACCACAACCGTTTCTACATGCTTTCATATTACCGAACCAACTACTACAATTTTCACAAGCATGGATAAATTACTAGAATTTGCAAACACACATGCTGACCCACAATCCTCATGATCAGACCGAAATCAAGGCATTCACATTAATCTAAATCATGAATCATGGATTTTACAAGATGGTCTACTAATCATACTCACATGTTCACAAGTACCATTATCCCATATTTACTAACACAACTCACACACAATCCACTCCACATGCACGATATACGTAGCTTATAGGAATACCATATATCCTCATTGCACAAAACATACCGAAATTAATGCATAAGTGGGACAGAACAGCTCACTGTTCTGTCCTGAAGAACTAGCGGCGGTCTCTGGCCGCTGACTCAGAGTCAGCGGCATGGTCGATGACCCAAGGAAGAACTGGCGTCCATGGACCCTGCCGTCTACTCAGGTCTGTGCAGAAAACACAGACCCGAGCTCTAAGCTTGGGTGAAATGGAGGGTCTAGGACTCGAGGAAAAATCCATAAAAATAATACAAACCTCCTAGACTCATACGGGGACATCAAGGACAGGTGACTTGCCTTTAGAAAATCACACCAAAGGGTCTAGGGCTTGGAGAAGCTCTCCTTGGGCAGTCCCAAGAAGTTGCAGAAGCACCTCCAAAAACGCCTTCCTCCGGGCTCCTAGATGATCACCACGCCGAGGGGATGATGGGGAAGCCTTCTCCTTGGCTTCAGCTCCCTCCTTGATGCAGTAGATCTCCAAAACAAACTCCAATGGGTCGGATTTGAGGGTTCCAAAGTGAGGTTTTCTCACAGAATGCTCTCTAGGGTTTTCTCTCCTTTTTTCCTCCTCTCACAAGGTGAAATGAGAAGTGGGGAGAGACTATTTCGGGTTCAGGTGTAGGAGAGACCCTCACCCACTCACCATACTGATTAACAGGCTTAGAGCCGTTGGGGGTCTCCCCCAATGGTTGCCATGCCTTGCTTCAGAAGATAGCAGCTCTGCTGCGCATGCAGGTCAGAGAGGTTGGCGTCCAGATCGCTGGACGCCGGAGCTAGTGCTGGCGTCCATGTGGATGACGCTGACACTGGCTCAACGGCCTGGGCTTGACGCCAAGGTGGCCTTCGGCCAGAACCCTAATTGTGCAGAAAACCATGCATACTAAGCTTCTATACATGCAATAGGTACATGGTATTACATTCACACTATCACCATGCAATGCATACATTATTTACGTTAATATACCACATGTACACATATTATACTATTTTAATATCTACGTAAATACATACACACATACTCCACCACAATATACACACTAAATATGAAAAATACACGGAAATTCGAGGGTCTTACATAGATCATCCTGCATGCTGCTTAACAATGTAAAGCGCGTGCTACGATCTTTGTTGAACATAACTTGTAAGCCTCTTGATCTCTTCGGTGTTGAGCAGTGTTGCTTCTGCGGGCGGGGTCATGGACGTAGTAATGTGATCAAGCAACTCTTGCTCGTTCAAGAGATATTGGATTTTTCGATGCCATATGTCATAGTTAGTGCCATCTAATTTATCCTTTTCGTTAAGTCAGCAATAATATTCTTCGAGGCGATCGATGAATCACTACATTTAAGATAATAATGAGAAGGTTAAGTTGACAATTCTACACATCAGTCTATTTGATCAAAAATCTACACTATAATATTAAATATTCTCCATATAATAAGATCGAAGTAGACTGTAGAGTACTACAGTCATCTCCCATTTTATAAGAATTTCAATATTATTAGGATAATTTCGATCAAATAAGGTAAAGGGAGAGGAACTAACATCTCTCATTTTTAAGCAGTATGTACTAAACATGAATAGTCAAAAATTAACGACAACTACTCATGTTCAAAATATATTCTAATATTTTTGAACATAATTAATCATGCATGTTCAAATAACAATTAATCATGTGTGTTTCAAACAACAATTAATCATGCATATTCAAATAGCATAATCATGTGTGTTTCAACAACAATTAATCATGCATGTTTAAAACTCTCCTTTAATAAGGGGTTCAACACATTATTTTAAATCGTCGGATCATACATAGATTGCTTAAATATAAAATGCATGAATAAATTTATTGCATGGACTAATACATTTATTGCATCGGATCATACAATATATCAAGATCAAACTAACTAATACAATTTATTGCATGAACTTAAATAAGACAATCTCATAATCATGAAGCTAATAATGATCCGAAGTTATAAAATCATGTCTAAAATTGCGATAACATCATAATAGCTAAAACAATCGTCTGAAGGCGAGCCGGAGTCCATAGCACGGCGTCGGGGAACATGCCGTATGTGACGCTGGACTCGTCGTACCGCCAAATTTTCATTATGGTGGCGAAAAGAGACCGGGTCAGCATTCCCTGCTGGTCCACGTCCAATAATGGGCTAAGTCGAGCTCGACCACGAGGTCCCTCGGCAAAATCACATTAGCGCGGCGCTCTTGCAAGGATCGGTCAAGTCCACGTCGCCGACGAGCCGACGCTCTCATACGGGCCTGTTCCACTAGAAAAGTGCGTCTGGGCATGGGTGGACCAGTACCCACGCGCTCAGCCAAGCCAACGTGTCTACGCAGCACCACGCCTGCACCCTCGTGAATCGTCATGCCTGCATGCATGGGACCACCCATGCATGCACTCCAAACTGGCCTGCATGGCTGCGAGGACCTCCGTGAACACCTCCGTGCGCGCCAGGGCCGCGGTCACCACGCCCGCCTGCATGACGGCCAGTTCACTGACTGCACGTCCGCGCCAGCCCGTGTGGCCACGCGTCGCGCGTCTGCGCCATCGGCGGCAGCCCGCATGGTTAGTGTCGCCGCGCCCCACCCCAAGGTCTGTGCCACGCGCGCCTGGGCCATGGTTGCGGGGCCTGCTCGCACCCACGTGGCCGCAGTCCCCATGCTGACCCGCCTGGCCGTGGGCGCCGCCTCCGCGCGGGTGCGCCTGGCCGCGGCGCGGCCGCGCTGGCCCGCCTGGCCGGGGCCACCGCGGCCTGCCGCGAGGGCGCGGTCAGTGTGGCCACCGTGCTGACCGCCTGTGCGTGGTCAGCGCCTCCTCCTCCCGCGAGGCCACTGTCAGCGCGGAGGCCCGCCTATGCGCGGCCTACCGCGAGGCATGCCGCGAGGCCACCGTGCTGGCCCGCGATGCCTGGGTCAAGGCGGTTGTCCACGTCGGTTGCAGACCCGTCAGTACGGCTTGCATGGCGGTGGGCTGCATGGCGGCCGTCTGCATCACCGGCAGATGCACGAACCACGTCTCTGTCTCGTTCGCGTGAAGCGGCTCCGCCATGCGCCTGTGAACGTCGACGGGCGCGACGAGGGAGAAGCACACAGTGCTAGAACATAATCCCTTGCAGTCATCAGTCGCCGAATTGTAATTAGCGCCACGCACTCCTGCGTGGCATCGGGCCGTTGCCAACCACGCTATCCCCATCATCGTCTGTGGAGATCTCCGTCGGTTCAAAGTCATCCTTTTCCATTGCGGCAAGCTCTTGCGCATGGAGATCATTCGACGACATCGTGAAGAGAGGAACGTGAAGGCTCTGATACCAATGTTCGATGTTGAGTGAGGTGTGTACCTCGTGCGTTGCAGAATCTCGTAGGATCGGGAAGAAGTCTACTGCAAGAGTCTTCTTCGTAGTTTTCTCACTCCAATATCCTCGGGATCCGATGGTGATGTCCCGTGAGAGAAGTCTTGCACTTGTGTGTGTGAGAGAGAGAGTGAGAGGGAAGAGTGTTGCGCAGTCTGTCCAAGAGAGAAAAACCTCCTTACGATTTTTGCATGTTCCTGGGAGTCTTGCGCACTGTGTGTTTTTCCAGAGAGAGAGGCCTCCTCCTCTCATGCGCATGGAAGGGAGGCAGAGTCCTCCTCTTCCAGGAGCAGCGGTTGGTCTCATTTGCTTTGGCAACCTTTTCCTTTGGTGCCCACGTGGGCAACCAACTGCCACAGGTTAACAATTTTAATGTCCTAAAAGATGATAACAGCAAGGATAGTTTTGCAATTATGGCAATGTAGCGAGATCAGTGAATATAATATGAAAGAGATAATTCAGCAGATAAATTTATAAGAACGGTATACATTTTACCAAAGTCCCTTTCGTTTATTATGTTTTCATTAATTTCTCTTATATATTGTTTGGTTAGTGTCGAATTCGTTGAAATTATACTATACCTGAAACATATATAATTATAAATAAATATATATATGATATAAGAAATTACAGTATGCATGGACGTTCACCATAAGTTGCTTCCAACTGCTTAAGGAACAGTGGGGAGTAGTGAAGGATGATGCTATTCCTACTTAGGATACCTCTGATCCCATCATGTCTTCAATATTGTTAGATTTCTAGGAAAGGTTATAATGCAGTACTAAACACAAGGAAATGCCAGTGATGCACCTTTTAAGGTATACTTAACATACTGCTTATTTCTCCACCACCTATATATGGATTTTTTATAGTAAATATTTTGGAATAATTAAATATATACTTCTATAATCTTCTGTATTCCACCTTGTACCCCTATATGTTCTTTGTATTATCAGAGAACCCCTATATTATGAAAAATTGACATCAACAACAACAGAATTCTGTTGAACATGAAAAATATAAGACTCTAAAGGGATATATTAAAGAATATAAAAGATCCTAAGGGTATGTGTCTTAATATTTTAATAATATGAGGAGATCAAACAAGATCTAGTTAATTAGCCTAGTCTTGATATACCTAAATTAAGCTCATCATATGGAAATATAGTGCAGTATGGGTTTACGTACGACAATAAGGAACGTAGAGGCATGCATGAAGTAGAATATTTATATTACACTACAAGAAAAAGCGGGATTACCGACGGACTGAATCCGTCGGTTCGTCGGAAAAGGCGCCTTCCGACCGCTTTCCGTCCAACGCTCGTCGGAAACTTTCCGTCGGAATAATTGGTCAGAACTTTCAGACGGATGAAAATTCCGTCGGAATTCGGTCGAAACCTCCGACAGATTTCATCCGTCGGTAAAGGCGTCAGTATTTGCCGACCGAATTACCGACGGTCTTTAACCGTCGGTAATTTATCTTTTCCGACGGATACTTATCCGTCGGCCAATCCGTCAGTATTTTCCGACGGACTTGCGACGGTATTTAGCCGTCGTTATTTAAGTTCCGACGGATCACATCCGTCAGGCAATCTGTCAGGACTTTCCGAAGGTATTACCGACGGTCTTTTCCGTCGGTAATTTATACTTTCCGACGGAAACTTATCCGTCGGAAAATCCGTCGGAAAATACACATATATTTTTTAAATAAACAAATAAAAATACATTGCTACAATGTCAAACCTGCTACATATTCATAAATTTAACAAATACTAACAATCAACATAAAATCATAAGATACAATAAATATAAATCATATAGCATAATGAATACAAAAATCAACATAGATCTGCTGGATCGTCTGATGTCCCTACCTCGTCATCGTCTGGAGCTGGATCCTTTATTAAAACAAATTAAAATGAGAAACATTAATAATAAATAAAAGAAATACAGTATTTTCAAAAATGAAATTTAAAACATGTGATTATTTCTCAAACTTAATACAATAATATTTTAGATCCATCATTTTCTTGGGTGTTTTTAGATCCGTCCTTTGAATGCCCAACCCAATCCGGGGATCCAAATGGATTCCGTCAGTTTCTACACGTCACTTTAACCCACCTGGTCGTGCGGAGAAAACGGCACGTCGATCCGATCCCTATTTGGGATTTTGGACCCCCGGGTTGTGTGTTTTAACTTTTTATATATACTTGGGTGTTTTTAGATCCATCCTTTGAATGCCCACCCAATCCGGAGATCCAAATTGGATTCCGTCAGTTCCCACACGTCACTTTAACCCACCCGGTCGTGTCGGAGAAAACGGCACGTCGATCGATCCCTATTTGGGATTTTGGACCCCCGGGTTGTGTTTTGAACGCTTTAAATATACTTGGGTGTTTTTAGATCCGTCAATGAACGTCTGACCCAATCCGGGGATCCAAATTGGATTCCGTCAGTTCCCACACGTCACTTTAACCCAACCGGTCATGTCGGAGAAAACGGCACGCCGATCCGATCCTATTTGGAATTTTGGACCTCCGGTTGCGTGTTTTGACCATTTATATATGCTTGGCGTGTTTTAGATCCGTCCTTTGAATGCCCAACCCAATCCGGGCATCCAAATTGGATTCCGTCAGTTTCTACACGTCACTTTAACCCACCCGGTCGTGTCGGAGAAAACGGCACGTCGATCCGATCCCTATTTGGGATTTTGGACCCCCGGGTTGTGTGTTTTGACGCTTTATATATACTTGGGTGTTTTTAGATCCGTCCTTTGAATGCCCACCCAATCCGGAGATCCAAATTGGATTCCGTCAGTTCCCACACGTCACTTTAACCCACCCGGTCGTGTCGAAGAAAACGGCACACCGATCCGATCCCTATTTGGGATTTTGGACCCCCGGGTTGCGTGTTTTGACCATTTATATATGCTTGGCCGTGTTTTTAGATCCGTCCTTTGAATGCCCAACCCAATCCGGAGATCCAAATTGGATTCCGTCAGTTTCTACACGTCACTTTAACCCACCCGGTCGTGTCGGAGAAAACGGCACGTCGATCCGATCCCTATTTGGGATTTTGGACCCCCGGGTTGTGTGTTTTAACCTTTTATATATACTTGGGTGTTTTTAGATCCGTCTTTTGAATGCCCAACCCAATCCGGAGATCCAAATTGGATTCCGTCAGTTCCCACACATCACTTTAACCCACCTGGTCGTGTCGGAGAAAACGGCACGCTGATCCGATCCCTATTTGGGATTTTGGACCCCGGGTTGCGTGTTTTAACCATTTATATATGGTTGACCGTGTTTTTAGATCGGTCCTTTGAATGCCCAACCCAATCCGGGGATCCAATTGGATTCCGTCAGTTTCTACACGTCACTTTAACCCACCCGTCGTGTAGTAGAAAACGGCACGTCGATCCGATCCCTATTGGGATTTTGGACCTCCGGGTTGTGTGTTTTGACGCTTTATATATACTTGGGTGTTTTTAGATCCGTCCTTTGAATGCCCAACCCAATCCGGAGATCCAAATTGGATTCCGTCAGTTCTCACACGTCACTTTAACCCACCCGGTCGTGTCGGAGAAAACGGCACACCGATCCGATCCCTATTTGGGATTTTGGACCCCCGGGTTGCGTGTTTAGACCATTTATATATGCTTGACCGTGTGTTTTAGATCCGTCCTTTGAATGCCCAACCCAATCCGGGGATCCAAATTGGATTCCGTCAGTTTCTACACATCACTTTAACCCACCCGTCGTGTCGGAGAAAACGGCATGTCGATCCGATCCCTATTTGGGATTTTGGACCCCCGGGTTGTGTGTTTTAACCTTTTATATACTTGGTGTTTTTTAGATCCGTCCTTTGAATGTCCAACCCAATCCGGAGATCCAAATTGGATTCCGTCAGTTCCCACACGTCACTTTAACCCACCCGGTCGTGTCGGAGAAAACGGCACGCCGATCCGATCTCTATTTGGGATTTTGACCCCCGGTTGCGTGTTTTGACCATTTATATATGCTTGGCCGTGTTTTTAGATCCGTCCTTTGAATGCCCAACCCAATCGGAGATCCAAATTGGATTCCGTCAGTTTCTACACGTCACTTTAACCCACCCGGTCGTGTCGGAGAAAACGGCACGCCGATCCAATCCCTATTTGGGATTTTGGACCCCCGGTTGCGTGTTTTGACCATTTATATATGCTTGGCCGTGTTTTTAGATCCGTCCTTTGAATGCCCAACCCAATCCGGGGATCCAAATTGGATTCCGTCAGTTTCTACACGTCACTTTAACCCACCCGTCGTGTCGGAGAAAACGGCACGCCGATCCGATCCCTATTTGAGATTTTGGACCCCGGGTTGCGTGTTTTAACCATTTATATATGGTTGACCGTGTTTTTAGATCGGTCCTTTGAATGCCCAACCCAATCCGGGGATCCAAATTGGATTCCGTCAGTTTCTACACGTTACTTTAACCCACCCGGTCGTGTTGGACGCCCGGCCCAATCCTAAGTATATGAAATTAATACTAATACTGACCTGAGCTGCTGGCTGTGTGGGGCGTACTCCCTGCATTATTGACATGAACTGCTGAACCATATCGCTGAACTGCATCTGTAGCTGTACCCGCTGCGTCTCTATCTCTACCCGCTGCGCCTGTAGCTCTACCCGCTGCGTCTGTAGCTCTTCCCGCTGCGTCTGTAGCTCTGTACGTAGCTCCTCCTGAATGATGCCTCTAATGTCCTCTACACCACTGACGGGCGGCGCAGAAGATGAACTCGCGTGTGCCGGAGGAGCGATCGAACTGGCATATGAGGACAACACTCGATGAGTATCCAGGCTGTCCCCAAAGCCGTACACTCGCCCTTCCTCGGCACTCCCGCTGCCTCGACCCAAGCGTCCGCATCCAAATCTGGCTGGGGAGTGCCCTTATGTAGCGCCCGCCATCGTCCTGTCGTACGTCCTGTAAAATAATTTAAAATTAAATTATTGAAAACAAATTACTTAATATCATAATTGAATTCATATTTAAGCTTGACTTACAGCAATCGTGCGGGCACTCTCGGTAACATAGTCATCCGTCCCCTTCCGCTTATGAGTCCGGTCAAATAACTCGCGAAAGTAGGGGCACGCTCCAGGTCGTGATGCTTAGAATTCAACAAAATTAGTTAGTCTTACAATAATAATCCATATGTATATATGAATCGAACAATAAAATACTTACCAATTTTTGACTGTGGGTCGCATAAGATACGGATCCACTAGTATGCACATTCTTCTCCGGTTGAGTTGCTCTGTTGCGTATTGCCGCCTGTGACCGCTGCTGCCATGGTCCAGCAGCCCAACGCGCGCAAAGGGACTCCAATAGTCCGTCCGCAGCCAAACAGGGCCGTAATCACCCAAGCCATAGGATCCCGGTTCCTGTGGTCTTGATTGCCTTGTCCCGTGCCTCCCACATCGACTTTCTTAAATTAGTCTGGGCCGTAATCTCCCAGACGGCTCGAGCCCGAGGGAGATCCTATCCTTCTTCTGGCGTCTGTATGTAATTTTTGTTTAGTTTCTATTATTGGTAGAATAACATTTTCTGAAGAGTACTCTTATCCTTCTTCTGGCGTCTTGTATGTAATTTTTAATCCTCATTTTGATATTTTTATATATATATATATATATATATATATATGAAATGCGATTAATTCTTATATATATATCCCTAAATTTTTTATCTCATCGCCTACACCCCATAGTTAACTATATTTCCTATATATATAATGTTATTTTACTAGATCTATCCAATGATAATTAAATGGATGTTGAAAACGGACTAACCTGCCCCTCCCTTTAAAATCCCACCAAGCATAAGGATAGAGAAATGCTGGTTATTTGGGCCCCTGGGTAACCCAACTGAGCTGGATCGGCCGTGCGGCCGATCCACGTCAGCCAACTACTCGGACGCCCGAGTAACGAGCACTTCTCTAATGGATAATGTTATTTCTTTGGCAAAATTTTTTCCCCTCTCTTTGGTGTTGGGTAAGGATGTTTACATCTAAGTTCTTGTGAAAATATTGTTGCATTCTAACATCTAGCTAATCTGAGAGATAGGTGATAAGGTGCAGATTTTAACGAGATATATGAGGATACGTTAATTCCAAGAGATAGGTGATTAATTTTCTATTGGATAAATCTTTCATTCAAAATCTAAAATTTACACATTTTCAGAAAAAAAAATGTATAATTTTACGTGATGATACATAGTTTACGTAAAATCTCAACTATACGCTGCATTTTTCTATAAATATCCACTTTGTAGTAACAAAATTATAATAAGTTTATACTTATTTTTTTGGAACAAATGGACAGCATTTATCTATTTTTTGTCATTTAACTCTTGTAAAATAGCATAATTATGAGATATAATATAAAGTAAAATTGTCTATAGCTTTCATGTAGTCATTTCATACAAAAATATCACAAAGAACTAAGTCTCACAGGCGGCCTTAAATATAATTCAACATGTGTAATTATAAGCAAAGTAAAAAATTCTTCTTTCATTATTACAAACAATTTGCATCTTTCATATATGCAACAAAGTAATCTCCTTAAATTTAATTAGCATCATCAACATATAATATGTAGTAATGTACAACAAGAGTCACAATCGGCCTATGACATACAGAACATGAGAATATGTTGCTTCATTTAAATCTTGTCCTCTGTTTGAACAACAATAGATCCATGTAATTGTAAAATATATTAATACATGCAAACCATTAAGGAATGAAATCATAATTGATTTAAATTAACATTGATTATTACTTGTGACAACAATTCTTTTTACCAAAACCATGGTCTATGTGAGTTCCTGTACAATAAATAAAATTAATATAAAAAGATGGTAGATGGTAGCACATAGTACAATAAAAAAGTAATAAAGAAAAGTAGTTAGGGTTAAACCCAACTCGTTTTAAATTTTCTCTACATCTGATTAGACTTTATAACAAACAAATATAACATTTATATAGTTGACGACCATTCTAATAGAAAGTTAAATGGGTGGTGAAAAGTAACTAATTAAATTAAGTTTTTTTAGATATTTATTTAAAATAGATTAGTACATGTTAATTATGTTAATGTCACATGTTAATTCTTAATTATATTTATTTAATTTGCATGTATTAATTATTAGGGTGCAGGAGGGAGGGGGCCGAGAGTGCAGGGGGGAGGGGGGCCGGGGGGTGGGAGGGGAGGGGGGTGTGTGCAGGGGAGGGGGCGGGTGGGGGGGGAGGGGGCCGGGGGTGGGGGGGGGGCATCCCGGAGGGGGACAGGTGGGAAGGGGAGGGGGCGGGGGGGGGGGGGGGGAGGGGGCTGGGTGGGGGGGGGGCCATCCCGCAGGGGGGAGGGGGCCAGGTTGGACGGGAGGGGGGCGGGTTGCAGGAGGAGGGGGGCCGGGTGGGGGGGGAGGGGGCCGGGTGGGGGGGGGGGGGGCAGGTGGGAAGGGGAGGGGGGCCGGGTGGGGGGGGAGGGGGCCGGGTGGGGGGGGAGGGGGCGGGTGCAGGAGGGAGGGGGCGGGTGGGGGGGGAGGGGGCGGGTGGGGGGGGGGGCCATCCCGCAGGGGGGAGGGGGCCAGGTTGGAAGGGGAGGGGGCCGGGTGCAGGAGGGAGGGGGGCCGTGTGGGGGGGAGGGGGCCGGGTGGGGGGGGGGCCATCCCGCATGGGGAGAGGGGGCCAGGTGGGAAGGGGAGGGGGGCCGGGTGGGGGGGGAGGGGGCGGGTGCAGGAGGGAGGGGGGCCAGGTGGGGGGGGAGGGGGCCGGGTGGGGGGGGGCCATCCCGCAGGGGGGAGGGGGGCAGGTGGGAAGGGGAGGGGGGCCGGGTGGGGGGGGGGGGGGCCGGGTGGGGGGGGGGCATCCCGCAGGGGGGAGGGGGCCAGGTGGGAAGGGGAGGGGGCGGGTGCAGGGGGGAGGGGGCGGGTGCAGGGGGGAGGGGGGCATCGCGCAGGGGGGAGGGGGGCCGGGTGGGACTCACCGGGGAGAGGGGCGCCGGCGGCGAGCGGCGCAGGAGCGGCGGCGAGCGGCGCAGGGGCGGCAGCGAAGGCGGAGCGGCGACCGGCGACCGGCGGCGAGAGAGAGAGAGAGAGGGGAGAGAGAGAGAGAGGGAGAGGGAGAGGGAAAGAGAGAGAGAGAGAGAGCGGGAAAGGGAAAGAGGGGGGTTTCGCGGGACAAGGTATAGCAGATTTACCGACGGATATTCCGACGGACATATTTCTGTCGGAATATCCGTCGGTATGTTTTCATTACCGACGGACATTTCCGACGGAAATATTTCCGTCGGACTTTCCGACGGAATTACCGACGGAAAATAATCCGTCGGAAATGTCCATCGGTAATCCCGCTTTTTCTTGTAGTGTTAGCATCTAAGCGGAATATATGTGATTAACTCAATCTATTTTCATGTTGATGTTAAGGAAAATTCTAATGTTTACACCCTTTACTCTCTTGAGAGACTCTCTTGGGGACTCAAGTATTCACTTGTATTTACTACATGGAACATGTTTCCCATGATGTTTTCTACATTTCTTAAGGCACTGCTAAAAGAGCTTTAGAAACTAGTCCTTAAGATAAATAGAAAAACAGATTTGTGCGAAATCTGAATAAGGTGGTGAAAGGGCAAGTAATTTAAGGAGGGTAAGACCAGTATCCACCCATGTTGGAATATATGTGAGCATAAGTTGAGACAAAGGAAATGCCCAAAAAAAGGTTGAGACAAAGTAGTATCATGAGGGAGTAGGCTGCCAACACTGCCAACAGGTTCGACTTTCTATAAGAATTCTCAAAGATGGAAATGGAAATAATTTCCACTCCTGCTATCCCTATCTTAACTTTTGAGTCGAAAAATAAAACTATAAATAGATAAACAAAATAAAAAATAAGATCTTCAGTTGCAACAGTTTTTAGATAGATAGTATACATCCTGTTATGGTCTGTTCACCATGGCCCCTAAGGCTGACATGCCCCTCATGTTCCGCGTGATGGAGACCTGCGGTGCCTCCCGAGGTGCCTCCAGGGGGGGGGGGGGGGGGACATTCTAACGTTCAAGTCATTGCTAGTCGAGAAGAATGACCTAACTAGAGGAGCAGAACAATGTATCAGTGAACCTTGAGTATCCCCATCTTTATAGTGATAGGTCATACTTCTACGAACCGTCGGATACCCCGAAAGTATCGCGTCACGTCGTCGTAACCGTCGCACCACGTCGGTCAAATCGTGGCTTTAATGGCTGTCGTTACGGTCACATGTTCTGCGCTTGATATCCCAACGTTCGAGTTATAGGCCGTTATGTCACGACTCTAATTTTTAGCAGCAGAATAAATCTGGAGACGCGACAAACAAGCAAACATTTAGATGCTATAGACAAATAGCTAATATAAATTGGGCCCACAGTTGAATAAACAAATTATCTTCCTTTATTTATCAAAATGATTATTACAACCTTCAATGTCAATGAAACACTCCTTGCTCACCAATCTATCTATCTCTCAAAAGAAAGAAAAAATTATAATAATAACCATTCTCTCATTAACTAACTAAGAAATGACTTTGTAGGTGTACTCCACGCTCGACACACAAGTCCCAACATAAGCTTTATTTTTTACCTCTTCTACCTGAAAATGTAAAGAGAGTAGGTATAAGCGCACTCGTCCAGTAGGATTTACATCATCATGAACAAATATAAGTAATTAACAGTTTTCAAGTTGTATGCCATGAACAAAATATGTAAGTAAAAGCCAGTAAGAAAATATAACTAGCAATGTGATCAAGAGATGTCCAATCAATTCGAGATATCATGTGAGCAGGACGATCAAGTAAGAGAGATTATCACGCTAGAAAGTATATCGCATGTACATGGGAGTATTCACACTTGGAAGGCATGATCATGATCAATAGTTCAAGAAGGTTAGGATAACTCTTGTGTCAATATCACTGAAGAGGAAACAGTCGAGATTGTACAAGAAAGTTCTTTTATTCAAGAAAGTCACTAGAATATCTTTCAAGAGATCAAGATAGCACTGGGAAGTACAAATGCGTAGGACAATTCATTAGTAAGCATTTCGAGTAACCCACTTTTTTGGCTTTCTCTTCAGCCCTATGTCTCTTATCCCTAGGAGGTCTTCCTCCACTAGCAGATTTTTTTGGAAAACTTTATCTAATCTAGTGTGGATGGCAAGTAGGCCCTTATTTCTTGGTTTCAATAGGACTTCTAACGAGCTATAGTTAGGGAACGAGTGGCCCTTCCCAAGCTGGTGGGAGCCCACACCCACTAGCTACCCTCCTCCTCTCGAGTAGGAGATACCCCTCCCAAGTCACTCAGGGTCAGCCTTGAGTGGTGCCAACGATGCCCCCATGACCTCACCTAGATGATACCTTGAACATAGATGTGAGCGCCTCTAGCTAGGAACACATCTTCGCCCCCTTCAACTAAATCATCACGGTCAACCTTGATAGCACACCACCCTTCCTCAACAACTGTTTCCCCTGTAACCATTGGTGGATTGGATAAGAAGCTAGAATCAGCCAAGAGGTTGACCAGACAACTCCCAAACTCCTAAGCCATGCCCATCACATGTCTTTGGTCCTTTTATTGAAGAAATCATGACATTCATGCACTCACTGTAGTTGGAGATGTCAAACATGAATCCTTATGATAGGACCACTAATCCGATCGACCACCTAGATTGACTTGTTGTTTGCTATTCCACACAAGCTATCTAATTCACTAATTCATAGTAAGATAATTAATTAACTATGTTTTTATTTGAAAATTGCCTCAGAAAGTCTCTCTAAAGTAGATAGCGATTGATAGAGTCATCCTTTATCACCATTTCTAATAGGGTTTTTTGCATATATACATCTGTTTACATATATACCCCTGGCCTACATTAATTGTCTAAAATACCCTTAATCTGTTGTAATAGTTGCAGCTATATGTAGACACCCAATTTTGGCCCATAAGTCAAACCACATTCCTTGTTCTCTTAATGAGCCCCAAGTTGGTCACTCACCACGAGTCAATTTGTTAGTCTTGTTTTGAGCCCATTAAAGCCCAATTCTCAACTTGTCTCATCCAATTATCACTGTTAGACTCCTTGCGCTAGGGTTTCAACCCTCAGATCTTAACGCAACGGCCTTAAGGGACGCCCTCGCTGCCGGTCTCTTCCTCCTTTCGCCGCTAGGGGAAACTCCGTCACCGCTGTCGCCTTCCATCGCCGTTCAAAAGGGGGGAAAGAGAGAGAGAGAGTGAGAGAGAGAGAGAGAGAGAGAGAGAGAGAGAGAGCATAGGGAGAGCGAGAAGAGCCGGAGAGAGGGGGGATCGTCGGAGCCCAAATCGTTGGAGTGTGAGCTTGTGAGCATGAAAGAGGAGAAAAGGGGGGACCACTGCATTTTGAACTCTCAGTTGAAGTCGCGACCTCTATAGTTGTCGTGTTAAGGTCGCGACGGCCTTGTAGGTCGTGACATTGTCGTGGCCTATCGAGCCGTCATGACATTAAGACGACATCTATAGCGGTCGCGACATTATCTGAGCATGCAACTAGTGAATAAAAATTCGATTTTATTGATCTAAATATCAAGTACAAGTTCCAATCATGTCTATGATCAATTAATCATCCTTTCATGCCCTACCTACCACCCGGTACAACTCTTAACTCTCCTCAAGCATGTCCTGAACCTTGTGCACCCTCTGCCACGGCACAATCTCCACGTGGTGGATCCTCCTCAATGCTTGCAAGTACTCTTCATACACATCGTCATCCTCTGTCACCTCCGCTAGAGATGAGGCCCGTGGCACACCCTTCCCAGTGAATGATGGTGCTCCTCACATCCCGCTCATCTTATACATCGTCTATCATCCTAGCTTGGGTGGGCGGGCAATGAGAGAGGGTTGGCACAACCGTGTGTGCCGCACCACGTTGAAGATAGCATCGATCGGGGTTGTAGAGAACCAGTGCTTCATTGCCGATCAACCTCAAGTCTAGGCCAACACATTGAGGAAGGTGAATGATCTTATTGTGGAGAAAGGTTGGGCGCATCTCGAATTGCTCCACCTATAGTGTGTTCAAGTACATCCTCCACTCCTTGAGTCCCTTGACCGCTGTGATCTTGCACCTCACCTGGGCGGTCATGTGTAGTGGAGCACCGACAAAGGCGAGGGGGTGATGGGTGTCATCTATCACCTTGAAGCAAATATGCATGCCCATCCAGCACTCGAGGGCGACCACAGAGCCAAAGAGGGGTCCACCAATGGTTGCAGAAGAGAGTCCAACATATAGATAATCAAGGACGGCTTGGGAGATAGACATATCTTCCCACACGCAGCTAATGATGCTCAGGTTGGCTGTAGATAGAAGATGATTCTGCATGGGGGAGAGGATGACACCGCATATGCAGATGGCGGTGGCCTTGGAGATTGCTAGATAGTTTTCCGTCTTCCTCTTGCATTGTGAAGTGATCCATTGGGAGACGAGGATTAGATGGATATGGCCTGCGCTTGTCATGGTGCTTAAATCCCAGGTTCTGGTGGTGATCTCACCGAGGATGGCCCATGAGTCGACAGGGGCGACAATATGAGAGATGAGGTACTCCACCCCTTTCTTGTCCTTTGGGAGGCCCAGCATGATCTCTAGTTCCTCTAGTAGAATTGAGGCTTCAGAAGAAGAGAAGACGAAGGTATGCACCTGCGGATGCCACAACTCCACAAGCGTGGAGATGTTGTCCCAGATATGCGCTATCTTATGGTAATTCTTGGCTAACACCACGACAGTTGTGAGCTTCCACTCGCGTAGCAGGTTGATGGATGCTATGGGTAGTGCCTTTATCATGGGCTCTAACCATGGAATTTTTTAGTAACGTCTTCCACCCGAAGGATCTAGAAGAAGAGGAAGAAAGTTAGTAGGAGAAGGAGACGAAGGGAGAAGAAGAAGAAGAAGAAGAAGAAGAAGAAGAAGAAGAGGAGGAGAGATAAAGACTAAAAGATGAGGCTTACTTGAACATATTGTCTTGAGCTCAAGTGTCTGGGCACGGAGGAGAGGCGATGGAGCTCTTTATGGGCCGTCCTCGCTGCTTTTGGACCGCCATAGGAGATGGAGTTAGCTTGGAGGGAAAAGAAAGATCTATTCATGGCTTGAAGAGAGAGAAAACTAAGAGAGAAGAAGATAGAGAAGTTGGGCTGCGAATTTAAAGCCCTGCACCTCTATTTATAGAGCCTTGGGAGGGGTTAATCCCACTCCAATTCATCCCTAGGGGGTAGAGTCACACTAGGTTTAAGTTTAGGAGTCCAATAGGTACTAGGTTTGGTGTTAGGATAGGGATGAGGCTGGTTTGGTCTTAGGATAGAGATAAGGCTGGTGTCGCGACGCCCCGATCCGACGCGGTTAAGGTCGCAACTTCAAAAGGCGCCACGACATGATCGCGACCCCCAGAGGCGCCACGTTAATACTTGTTATGTTTTTTGTTTCTGTGTATAGTTTGCTTGTACTGATGTTGTGTTTGTGCATATTATCTTTAATTTCAGTCAATTATTGTTCATCTATTTATCAAAAAATAACAAAAATTAGAAAAATAAAAAAAGGAGTTTCAAAGATAAACTCAGGTATGATCTTCTTATCCTTACTCCCTTGCATTACTATATGTTAGCTTACTTATTATATCATTTCAAGAACCGGCTGGTTCTCATGTGTTATGGGATCTGTGTTCCCTTCATCAAAAATAATAATGATCTAGGTGCACATTGTTAATCGCTGGACAGGCCGTTAAGTTGGATGAGTTGGGAATGATGGACTCTGTCTTGCACAGCGGTTGTAGGAAGATTCTCAACCATTCTTGTCTAGTTTAGCAATATTATCCTTGATTTATTTTCTATTTTTTCTTTTCATTGCATTTGATTTTATGATTTTTTTTCTTTTAGCCCAGCATGCATCATGTAGGTCTTTGAGCTATCATGAGTCATCCCTGGCCAATAATGAGCTCTTGTTGAGTGCCCAACTATTCTTCATGTTCAGAATAAGAAATCTCATTCCACTCTGAATCAGAAGGTTTGCCTCCGAGTGAGTTGCTCTTGCTAGTTTGTCAAGAATTTCCCTATCTAGATTCTCTATCCAATTTTCATCTAAATTCATTTCGATCCATTTTGGTTGCGAACCGCTCCCAGGTCCGAGTCAGAGTTATCTACCTGGCATGCACATGTCCCTCCAAAATGAAACTTGTAGGCCAATCGGCTAGGGTACCTTCTCAATCGAAGGGTTAATCATCCTTTTTCTCTCCCTTTCGTCCAGACTTGTGTTTTCCTTGCATTCTATTCGAGCAGCTAACTCGGGACTTTCAAGAATATTCCAATCACTTGTTGGTTTGATCGGGTGTCTCTTTACCTTGGCTCCCATCTTTTCAGTCCACTCCACATCATCTCTGCTTCACCATCATTTCATGACACCTCTGCTTCACTTCCACTCCTCTCCCTTGCAAAGTGGAAGCCAAGGAGGGGCAATCTGTAGACACCCGATTTTGGCCCATAAGTTGAACCACATTCCTTGTTCTCTTAATTAGCCCCAAGTTGGTCACTCACCACGAGCCCATTTGTTAGCCTTGTTTTGAGCCCATTAAAGCCCATTTCTCAACTTATCTTGTCCAATTATCACTGTTAGAGTTCTTGTGCTAGTGTTTCAACCCTCAGATCTTAACGCGGCGGCCTTAAGGGTCGCGTTCATGCTACTTAACCGATTAAAATCCTTAAATAATTGATTATTTTCCTAAATAATCGATTAAAATTCAAATATAATTGGTTATCCTTAACGCAACGGGTCGTGGCGTCATGTTACTCTTAAGGTCGCATCCTTCCTGGCCGTCGCGACAGCCCATGCATATCCATTCACATGCCTTCATGGTCGCGACTACCTTGGCCGTCGCGACAAGCCTTGTCATGTCTCTACGACTCGTCGCGACATGGTCTGCATGCGCTGGCCTCCGCAACCACCTCCACTTTATCCTCCATGGGCCTTATCATCATCCACAAGCAACCTCCCAACCCCCCAGCCGCGGTTTGAGGTTCCATCCTACCTTGGAACCCTCCTAGGACTTTTCCCATGCAAATTTACTTGACTTTTTACTATTTCATGGGTCATTATCACTTATGGACGGGATTTAATCTCTCCTTTCTATATAAGTGGCCCTCCCCTTTCAAAAGAAGGGAGGGCCCCCATTTTGCCACGAAGTGCTGCTAAAATCTCTCCAGAACTTCCCCTTAGCTCGTAATCTTCCCATTTCCACCCATTTTCTCATTATCTCCTTCATCAAATCATGATTCTTTCTTTAAGTACGGAGCTTGGTGGCTAAGGAGGTGACTTCCACATCCTTTAGAGGCTTTTGCACAACCGAGGACATCATCGTACAGCTAGGGAGTCACCCTTTGGGGCCCTTTCTTCCTTTTCCCTTCCTCATTTCTCTTCATGCATGTTGTTATTTTCTTTTAGATAGAAGCACACCTTCCTTTCCCACGTTATTATATAACCCAAGGGGTTTAAAACACCCCCAGGTTCGTCCCCCCCCCCAACCATGCTTCATCCTTTTCATTTCATTTTGAATAAATGCTTCACTTAAATAAGGTCTAACAGGGTTTCTTCTTGGTTTTTTGTTGTTTTGGCAGGCACTAAAGCAAGGATAGACAAGGAGCTCTTGTTCTCCAGCCGGCTGGAGAATAGGAAGAAGGTCACTCCACTCATCTCCCACACTGTTGAGAAGGCGTCGGCAACCTACGTAGCGACAAGGAGAACGCACTCAGTTGGGGCGTCGCGACAATAGTCGTATCGCGACGGGTCTTCCCATCGCGACATTACTAAATACTCGCTTTTCCATTCCTTTTCCTAGCACGTTAGCCTTAGTCTTCGTTTATGTCTTAAGGCAACTTGTTAGATGGCGATCACATCCTTATACTATGCTAAGAATATTTGATCATGTTGTGTGTTTCAAGGGGCGTGCAACGCCATGATTACACTATACCCTTTATAGGGGTATGTGTAAAAAACTCAAAAAATTGTTGCGTATATGCCCCTATAAGTGTATAGTTGCAACAATTATATATGACAAATCATGGGTAGTTTAGAAAGTTAATGTAGTTCAGAAGTATACATGTAAATAGAAATAATTATTGTCACATCCTAATAAAAGACTATTTATCGAAAGTGATAGAAATCAGGCACAAAAAATAAAACTAATGTTCATTCATCCATAGCAATGTAGCGGAAACATTAATACATAATACTCCTTGACACGGTCTAGATGAGGAGTAGGAAAGTAACTTGGTTATATTACATTCCAGCGATTCAATACTAAAGAAGATAAAACAGTAGCTTCTTGTAGTTAGAAGGTCCACGCAGCACACATGTCCCTTTAAACTTCACCCCCATCTTGATCACCTCAAAAGGTAGGATGTGTGAGCTAACTAGCCCAGTAGAATTCAAATCCTCAAATCAAAACGATTAAACTTTATGATGATCAAGGTAAGGACTTGGCAGTGTAATAAAGAAGGACAGTTAAACATCTTAACATGACAGTGAATTTGAAATAGTAGTACTAAAATACAAACATGATCAGGAGTTCACAATGAATCTCATATTCTGGCTCATATATACATTCACACAGGATAGGTAACATGATGACCATAATCAAATAGTATTGATGCAATGCCAAACATCCCGTTGTCCTTTATCATTCTGTAGGGCCCGTAAATGAATTCGGGTGCTCCTCCTAATACTGGACCAGCCCTATTTGCACATGCATATTAATCAAGTGGGGTCAAGGGACCCAAATAATTGTCATCACAGGTTATTCATAGTCAAAACCTTCAAACTCTCAGGACATCAAAGTCTTATGAATTCAGTTACTGAACATAGGGAAATAGAATCAACTAGGTACCATTTGTAATTGGTAACTTCAAGAATAATTCAAAGAAGGGTGAAGGAAGCAATGTGGATGATTCTTGTAGTGATATAATAGTGAATACCCAAGGAAATTAAGATGGTAACTTGCTAGGCTAATAGCATGAAGTGTTAACAAAAGACTGAGCAAAAGAAGGTGCTGGAACACTGGCCAAAACAGTGGTTGTCGACAGCCAGGAGGTGGCTATCAACAGGTGCAAGTATCCAGAAGTCAATTTCTGGTTCTGGGACAGTGACTATCGACAAGCATGATCTGTCTGTCGACTGGTCAGTGTATCTGTCGACAGACAGAGGCCATCTGTCGACAGCTACTATTGTTTCCAGCAGCCTGGAGTTTTGGAAGCCTGGACCTATCGATAGGTACTTCCTATCTGTCGACAGCCACCAGTTCCACTTCCATAAATGACTCTACGATCATTCTTAAAACTTAAACCGTGAAACCCATGGATCAAAGTATAAGTAAAATCAAATGAAAAGACTTATTTACAGCCTTCACTACTGATTTATATGCTGAACAATATGACACATAGGATGACAATCTCTATAAGACTATCTAAGAACCCAACACAACAAGGCACTGGGAGACTATCCTTTCCCGAAGCAGTGACTACTTGAACTCAAAGAGAAACTTCTACAGTAATACATGAAGCACATACAATTCTAAAGGTTCTTATGGTACTAAAACAAGAACTTGAGAGTTTAAACACCTAGATAGTAGGTTCTATAACATGTTCAAGGGTAGGAGTAAGAGAGGAAGAAGAAGAAGATTGAATCCTACCTTCTCTTGATGGGTAATACTTCCACTCCGATGGCCTACAGTTGATGGAAGGAAATGGAGCCAAGGGTGCAACACAATAGTCCCCAGTATCAGCTCACAACACCTCCGATGGAAGCAACAACACACAGTAGTAGGAGTGGTTTCCCCAGCTCCTCGCACGTAGGCCATTTTTATCCCACAAAAATCCCCACCGTAAATGGCCCATAATTCAGCTGGCCCAATAATCCTCATGTAAATATATTCAAATGATGTCAATTTGTGTTAAAATTTCAACCATAGACTAATGTAATGGTTTTACAAATTATGAGGATTTTAGTTTAATTTTTAGAGTTTATTTTTCACTGGGTGAAAAATTACCCGAAAAATAGTTGCGTCGGTTTAATCTCGAAATTCATACGTCAAAAAATTCGGATATTTACATTTCTGGTATCACCATATTTTTCTAGAAATTATGGTGTTGACGGGTTTCATTTTCGTTACAGAATTCCGATGTCACCCTGTCAGAGTGCGCACCCCTGAGTACGACACCAGGGTAACATTTATTAACACCAATTAATCCCATATTTTAATTATTTCCATCTCATAATAATAGTTAAGTCTAATAACCATATTATTCATATTTTCCAACAAATAAAATTTTTCGGGGTGTTACAACTCTCCCCCACTAAAAGAAATTTGGTCCTCAAAATTTTAATAACATAAGAGTATGATTACTGACCTGTAAACAATTCTGGATACTTGATATTGATGGCATCTTCCAGCTCCCACGTTGCTTCTTCTTGTCCTCGCTTATTCCACTGAATCTTTAATAATGGAACTTCCTTGTTCCGTAGTTGCTTAATCTTTCGATCCAGAATCTGTACGGGTCTTTCTTCATATGCCAGATTTTCTTGTACCTCCAGATCTTGGTACTCAATAATGTGTTCTGGATCATATACATACTTACTTAACATTGACATATGAAAAATATCATGTACATTGGATAACTGTGGTGGGAGTGCCAATTGATAAGTCATTTCCCCAACTCTCTTCAGTATTTCAAATGGTCCAATATATCTTGGACTCAATTTTCCCTTAATACCAAATCTCTTGATTCCTCTTCGGGTGATACCTTATGGAACACATGTTCTCCTTGTTGAAATTCCAGTTCCCTTCTTTGACGATCAGCGTAACTTTTTTGTCGGTCTTGGGTAGCTTTCATTCGGTCTTGTACTAACTTAATAATTTATGTCGTCTCCTGAATCATTTCAGGTCCAAGAATATGTGATTCTTTTAATTCCACCCAACACAATGGTGATCTGCATTGCCAACCATACAAAGCTTCAAATGGTGCAATTTGAATAGTAGACTAGTAACTATTATTATAAGTAAATTCCATGATTGCTAAGTGGGTATTCCAGTCATTTCCGAACTCTAATACACAAGCACGACACATATTCTCAATAATCTGATTCACCCGTTCTGTCTGTCCATCGGTTTGAGGATGGAATGCAGTACTAAATTTCAGTTTAGTTCCCAATGCATCCTGTAGTTCTTTCCAAAAATGTGAGGTGAATCTTGCATCTCTGTCAGAAACTATGTCTTTTGGAATTCCATGTAACCGATCAATTTCTCTCATATATAGTGCTGCTAATATACTAACAAACCATCTTGGCTTGATTGCTAAGAAGTGGGCTGATTTTGTGAGTCGATCAATGATTACCTATATGGCATCAAATCCACTTCGTGTTTTGGGTAACCCCACAATAAAATCCATACCGACACTGTCCCATTTCCATTCTGGTACTTCAAGTGGTTTTAACTTTCCTATCGATTTATGGTGTTCGGCCTTGACTTTCTGACATGTCAAACATTTAGCTATGAAATCCATGATGTCTTTCTTCATATTGCACCACCAGAAATGCTTCTTCAAATTCTGATACATCTTGATAGCTCCTGGATGAATAGTGTAACGTGATCGATGAGCTTCTTCTAAAATTTGCTTCTTGATCTCAGAATTATCCAGCACACATAACCTGTTCCGGAACCGAAGATTCCCTTGTACATCTTCATTAAAATCAGGTATAGAAGCCAATTTTTCTCTAATTTCTATCAATATAGGATCATTCTCATGTTGTTCTCCAATTTGTTTTAGCAAGTCTGACAATACTGTCAAGTTATCAATTACAACTCTTTCTTCTTGTGGTTCGGCCTTCAAACTCAAGGTGGAAAATTCTTCCAAAAATTTCCATTCCCTAACTTGCAATTGGAATACATTGGCTATAGGATTCCTACTGAGTGCATCAGCCACAGTATTACCTTTTCCCGGATGGTACTCAATTTTGAAATCATAATCTTGATATACTCCATCCATCTTCTTCGTCTCATGTTCAATTCTTATGTGAAAATAGATACTTGAGACTCTTATGATTGGAGTACACTATGAATTGATTATCATACAAGTAGTGTCTCCAAAGTTTAAGAGCAAAAAATACTGCGACCAATTCCAAATCATGTACTGGGTAGTTTTTCTTATGAGTCTTCATTGTCTAGATGTATAAGCAATAACTCTGCCTTCTTGCATCAATACACATCCCAGTCCAATGTTCGAAGCATCGATATAAACCTCAAATATTTTTCCTTCTACCGACAAAGCTAAAATTGGTGCAGATGACAAACATTCTTTCAACACTTGAAATGCTTGCTCACAACTCTCATTCCATTCAAATGCAGTTCCTTTCCTGGTCAATTGTGTGAGAGGCGAAGCAATTCTAGAGAAATCTTTAACAAATCGCCGGTAATAACTGGCCATACCCAGAAAACTTCTTATCTCAGTAAGGTTCTTAGGTTGCTCCCACTTCTATATGGTTTCAATCTTTGAAGAATCTACTGACAAACCTTCTTTAGAAATAATATGTCCTAAGAACATCACTTGCTTCAACCAAAACTCACATTTACTAAACTTCACATATAATTTGTGCTCTCGTAACAGTTGCAGAGTAATTCACAAATGTGCTTCATGCTCTTCTATGCTCTTAGAATAAATCAGTATGTCATCTATAAATACAACCACAAACTGATCCAAATAAGATCTGAACACATCATTCATCAAATGCATAAATGCAGCTGGTGCATTTGTCAATCCGAACGGCATCACTACAAATTCATAGTGCCCATTTCGCGTTCGAAAAGCTGTTTTATGAATATCCTGTTCTTGAATTCTGAGTTGATGATACCCAGATCTTAAATCAATCTTGGAGAGACACTGAGCTCTAGAGAATCTACTGACAACCTTCTTTAGAAATAATATGTCCTAAGAACATCACTTGCTTCAACCAAAACTCACATTTACTGAACTTCACATATAATTTGTGCTCTCGTAACAGTTGCAGAGTAATTCACAAATGTGCTTCATGCTCTTCTATGCTCTTAGAATAAATCAGTATGTCATCTATAAATACAACCACAACTGATCGAAATAAGATCTGAACACATCATCATCAAACGCATAAATGCAGCTGGTGCATTTGTCAATCCGAATGGCATCACTACAAATTCATAGTGCCCATTTCGCATTCGAAAAGCTGTTTTATGAATATCCTGTTCTTGAATTCTGAGTTGATGATACCCAGATCTTAAATCAATCTTGGAGAAACACTGAACTCTAGACAATTGATCAATTAAATCGTCGATTCTAGGAAGTGGATATTTAGTCTTAATAGTCAACTGATTCAATTGTCGATAATCTATGCATAACCGCATAGACCCATCCTTCTTTTTAACAAACAATACCGGAGCACCCCAAGGCGAGGTACTGGGTCTAATGAATCCCTTCTCTATCAATTCTAGTAATTACCTTTTTAGTTCTTTCAATTCTTCCATTGACATTCTATAGGGTGTTCTTGAAATTAGTGTAGCTCTTTGTACTAACTCAATTGAAAATTTCACCTCTCTACTAGGTGACAAACCAAGTAATTCTTCAGGTAAAACATCAAGAAATTCCCTTACTACCGAAATATCTTCCAATCCAGTAATGTTTTGATTGATCAGAGTTAAAGAAGCCAAATATCATTGACACCTTTTGTACCAATTTACATGCTTTGACTACTGAAATTGTAGGTATTTTCCTTGTACGGGGTTTGTCAAAAGTCATGGAATAAACTTCCTTTCCTAGAAAGGTTACTTGTCTTAATTGTCATTCTAAGTTTGCATGATGTTTAGATAGCCAATCAACCCCAAGGATTACATCATAATCCCATATTTCAAGGCATATCAAATCACCAGGTAAGTTATGTCCTTTGACTAAGATCTGGCTAGCAGGGTAATATTCCTTAAGTTTCTTACCTTCACTCAAAGGAGTTGCAACCTCAAGCTGTGTAGGTAATGTAACTGATTTTACTTCCAAAGATTTAGCAAACTCATAACTAATAAAAGAATGTGTAGCTCTTGAATCAAAGAATACATATGCAAGTTTTGAGTTTACTAGTAATGTACCTTCTATCAGTCCGCTTTCTTGCAAAGATTCAGGTTCTACATCTAGAATGGCTTGCAATCTTCCCTGCTTCACTCGGGGGTTTTGATTTATTGGTGCATTCTTGGCCATCGGACAATCTGGAATTCGGTGTTGAGTACTCCCACAGCGGAGACAGGCACCCAACCTACGCCAACAGTTCTCAGCCTTATGCCCACTGAGATGGCAATGTTTACAAACATCTTTATCTCCATCTAGAGCTTTTCCTACCTTCTTAACAGTTTGTTGAACCTTTGGGGCATTCCCCGACTCATACTTCCTCTTGAGATCCGAAGATCCTTCTCCAGACCTTCCTCTAATCTTATCCACGGTGTCATTTGCAGCTTCTAACGCCAAAGCTCTTTTAACCATTTCTGAGTATGTAGTGATCAAATGAGGGGTTAGCTGCATAATGAAGTTGGGATGCAGTTCGTTCATAAACCTCTTGGCCCTAAGTTTCTCTGTGGCTATAAGGTGTGGAGCATATTTTGACAATCGGGCAAATTGTGCCTCATACTCTGACACCGACATCCTGAGTTGCTTCAAACTAGAAAACTCATTTGCTTTCCTTTCTGAACTACCTCAGAGAAGTACTGATCATTAAATATTCCATGAATTTTTCCCAACCACTTGGTTAGGGTCCTCTTAGGTGGATTCCACTATTTCCCACCATGCTCGGGCATCTCGATCTAACTGAAATGTCACCAAATGAATCTTCTCCTCTTATGTACATTTAATCACTTTGAAATCTACTCAATATCTTTCAACCAGTTCTCAGCTTCGTCCAGATCTGTATTTCCTGCGAATCTCGGAGGGTCTAAACTCAGAAATCCTTAAATAGGCTTGTTCCATTATGGCTATTGTTCTTGGCTACCATTCTCATTACTCGGGTCAAATCGTGCATCAAACTTTCCATTTTCTTCCAGTTAGCATCACTTCCATCCATGATTAGATTGAAAGAGTATCTGAGACATCTAATAATGTATACATTAATTCCATAATCAAACCATGCTCACATTCATCATGTACACACTTTAAATTTCACATAACACACTATATTCCTTTAACTAGTCAAAATATTTACATTACATTAACACTAGCACCATTGTTTCATAAACTGAAAATATTCACAACACTCCTCCTTCCAAACCAAAATATTTACATTGTTATCAACACCGTCTAACCTCTCACTTCGCATATACATGGAAGTTATATGTACAATCACCACTTAAACAAAAAGAGAGGTTTACAAAAATAAGTTGCCTCATTCCATTTCTATCTTCAGGTCAGGTCTACAATAGACTCCACAGACGGTGGTTGTTGTACTCTCCAGCCTTATGGTACAGCTCTCTTGCCGCTTCGGTCAACACCTCCCAATAACTTTCGACCTGCCCCAGCTTCAAACTATCCAGATTGTTCATGATTTGGGTCATGGTATCCAGAGAGGCACGTGGATTACCTGCCAGGAATGCGCCCGCAGTCAGATTTAACACTTCCTCTTTAATTTGTACATGGGCTTCCGATTGGGCTTGGGCATACAATTCAATATCCTGGCGGAGCATCTCCATGACTGCCACCAACCTTTCTTGTGCATTCATGTCCATACTGGAATAGATAACAAATTAAGCGTCTTACATAGTTACAAAATCATTATTGCTGTTATAGCTAATCCCAAGTTTCTACCCCAACTCGCTGGTTATCCCTAGGTTTATCGACCTAAGGCTCTGATACCAAATTATCTGTCACATCCTAATAAAAGGCTATTTATCAGAAGTGATAGAAATCAAGCACAAAAATAAAACTAATGTTCATTCATCCATAGCAATGTAGCGGAAACATTAATACATAATACTCCTCGACACGGTCTAGATGAGGAGTAGGAAAGTAACTTGGTTATATTACATTCCGGGGATTCAATACTAATTAAAGAAGAAAAAAAAGTAGCTTCTTGTAGTTGGAAGGTCCACTCATCACACATGTCCCTTTAAACTTCACCCCCATCTTGCTCACATGAAAAGGTAGGATGTGTGAGCTAACTAGCCTAGTAGAATTCAAATCCTCAAATCAAAAGGATTAAACTTTATGATGATCAAGGTAAGGACTTGACAGGATAATAAAGAAGGACAGTTAAACATCTTAACATGACAGTGAATTTGAAATAGTAGTACTAAAATACAAACATGATCAGGAGTTCACAATGAATCTCATATTCTGGCTCATATATACATTCACACAGGACAGGTAACATGATGACCATAATCAAACAGTATTGATGCAATGCCAAATATCCGTTGTCCTTTATCATTCCGCACGGCCCGTAAATGAATTCGGGTGCTCCTCCCAGGACTAGACCAACCCTATTTGCACAGGCATATTAATCAAGTGGGGACCAGGGACCCAAATAATTGTCATCACAGGTTATTTATAGTCAACAGGGGTACTCAAACCTTCAAACTCTTAAAACATCAAAGTCTTATGAATTCAGTTATAGAACACAGGGAAATAGAATCAACTGGGTACCATTTGTAATTGGTAACTTCAAGAATAATTCAAAGAAGGGTGAAGGAAGCAATGTGGATGATTCTTGTAGTGATATAACAGTGAATACCCAAGGAAATTAAGATGGTAACTTGCTAGGCTAATAGCATGAAGTGTAACAAAAGACTGAGCAAAAGAAGGTACTGGAACATGGCCAGAACAGTGGTTGTCGACAATCCAGAAGTCAATTTCTAGTTCTCGGACAGTGCCTGTCGACATGCATGATCTATCTGTCGACAGGTCAGTTTATCTGTCGACAGCTACTACTATTTCAAGCAGCCTGGAGTTTTGGAAGCCTGGGCCTATCGACAGGTACTTCCTATCTATTGACAGCCGCCAGTTCCACTTCCAGAAATGACTCTACGATCTTTCTAAAAACTTAAACCGTGAAACCCATGGATCAAAGTATAAGTAAAATCAAATGAAAAGACTTATTTACAGCCTTCACTACTGATTTATATGTTGAACAATATGACACATAGGATGACAATCTCTACAAGACTATCTAAGAACCCAACACAACAAGGCACTGGGAGATTATCCTTTCCCAAAGCAGTGACTACTTGAACTCAAAGAGAAACTTCTACAGTAATACATGAAGCACATACAATTCTAAAGGTTCTTATGGTACTAAAACAAGAACTTGAGAGTTTGAACACTTAGATAGTAGGTTCTATAACATGTTCAAGGGTAGAAGTAAGAGAGGAAGAAGAAGAAGATTGAATCCTACTATCTCTTGATGGGTAATACTTCCACTCCAATGGCCTACAGTTGATGGAAGGAAATGGAGCCAAGGGTGCAACACAATAGTTCCCAGTATCAGCTCACAACACCTCTGATGGAAGCAATGGAAGCAACAACATACAGTAGTAGGAGTGGTTCTTCTAATCAAAGGAGCATGTCACGTCCCGAGAATTACGCAGCGAATATTATTGATTAATTAAAGTCGATATCCTGAGACGTGGACAGTCGGCAAATAAGCCTCTAGCTAGCACGCATTAAATGTATAACAACATACATCTTCATAGGGCCCAAATATTGAACTCAACTAATCTTTTATTCAATCTCAACTCATTGTATTCCAAATGGATACTAGTACAGGACTAAGACTCAATAAAAGGAAAGTACATTTATTCCTCACTTCCTACTACATGAATCTAACACTGAAAGCAAACTACTATAAATAGACTCATGTTGGAATGCTCTTCACTCAGACGCATTCCCATCCTCGACTTGCTCTTCCTCTTGAACGTCATAGTCACCTAGATGGGGTAAAAGTAGGGGATGAGCAAACTAGCCAGTAGGATTTATATCTCAATGTGCGGGCAATGATATAAGGGATTAACATTTTAGAACTAGGTAAGTACGATGAATGATATGCGAGTACGAATAAAACTCATTAAGACATGATATATAAAACAAGCTAGAGAGAGTGATTATGATAGAACAAGATTGTGAACAAGATGACAAGATAGAACTAGCAGTAGATCACTTTGTACTAGCACGCGAGATTTCACTTGATGTCAAGAATGCAAGATATCACTAATTACAATAAATGCAGGTTGGCCATATCACGCAAGCAAGCAAGCAAGATTGCACAAGCACGATCAAGTAACACTAATCAGGCACGTAAACACTAATGTACACCAAGGAAAGATCCACCAAGAGTGCACACAGGCCACGTGTATGTGGTATGTATCTAACATTCAACAAGCAAGAAAGTACTCCCAGCGCAGATGCATGCCAGTAATCATTATACCCCATGGTTAACAGTATATCTATGACTCGCCGTCATTGGGACTAGATTGGAGCCCTTGGACCACGCCGTGCCCTGTCAGCATCTCATGTAAATTTTAAATGTAGATACCCACAGTCATTAATAATGGCTAATGAGAGTTTCAATAAGTAAGCTTGTGTGATGTCATGTTCATGATGATGATGGGAACAAGTAATGAGTAATTGAACATGATGACAATGGTCAAGAGATAAATTCGGTAGCATAACGGTACGATTTGTACTTTGGTTAAATCTTTACATTAATGATTTTAGTCTAGATTGTCAATCACACTCACGAGAACAAGAGGAGAAAGGAAGTGCACACTATCTTCAGGGACTTCAATGGTACAACCAACTCATCGGCCATGTGGGAATCCATGGTCAGAGGAGATTTACGGAGGCCTTGGAGAAAGGGTCACTAGTCTACCGATTCGGAATGACCGGTGAGAGTTTCTAATTTCCCAAGAAAGGGGCTACCTAACGTGCTAGTGTGTAGTGCGGTACGCGTGTCTCAATTCACAAACCATCGGTCTCAAACTCGCAGGAATCCCTTGACAATATAACATGGAATAAAACTATGCACTTTAACCAATCATGGTTTGCAAGATTTTATGATAACCCTTATCATTTAAACATGGTAGAACAGTAGGAAGATTAATCATAAGTAGCACGAATGGATCATAAACTTTAAGGAGCACTTAGAATAGCATTCATATAATTAAAACTTTTAAATGGGTTAATCACTTTTAAGCCATTAAATAACAATCATGTAATGATAAGACCCAAGACATGCAACTTACACAGTAAATATCACGTTTATACAAACCTCAGGTATATGCGGTAAAATTTGCAAGAAAACACGTGGTTCAGGTAAAAATCCTGAGATCGCCACATGGGCATATAAGGATAGCGACCGGGCTGTCAGGCCCGGGGTCAGGTCACGACAGGTGCATATGAGGAAGGTGACATGGGGCTGTCAGGCCCAGGTTAGGTCGCGACAGGCCACAGCAAGGGTCGCGACGGGTCGGGACCAGAAGGGGACAGGGTGATGTGAGGAACGCGACGGGGCGGTCAGATCAGACAGCACGATCGCGACGGATCGACTCGTCGCAATCAGATAGCGACGGTGCGGCTGTCGCTACGAGACCTCTGAATGCGGCCTATTGGGCCATCGCGTTCACAGGCTCTGCGCCAGACTCTGACAGAGCAAGGACATGTTCTTGGATTGCGGTCCAGAACTTCCATACATTGACACATGGTGCTCCAAAATAGAGAACAAATTGTATAGTGTTTGAAAAATAACGAAACAGTTTTAAAACAACCTAGACATACGAGGGTACTTCTAGTAAATCGGAATTAGAAAAAAGGATGGTTTCGATAGGCTTTGATCAAGTCGAACACAACATCAGACCAAGTGTAACCTGAAACCGTAGTTTCGTGCAACAATCCTATTACCATGCTTATAACTCTCTAACTAATGAGATTTAGACAAAATGTTCAACATGAAACCTGACGAGGACAACTAGTAGAATAACTTTTATGTCATGAGTTTACTCTAATTCGGTCTTGAATCACATGCAACAAATAAAGAACGGGAAAAGCCCTAACAGTGCACGACTTTGGCAAAATGCTTATAATTCAAAATATACTCAATGAAATTCGATGCACCCAGAGGGCAATAAAAGCTAACTTGATGCTCTACACATTTGGTGAAGGAGAAGTTAAGATTGGCCAGAGAAAACCTACCTTTTGGGTTGATGAAGTCTCGTTCTTCCAGAAACCCGTGTTCAAACCACTTGGAGGAGAATGTTTAATACTCCGTGTATACTGCATGGAATTTGGGCATTCCACTTGGGTTAGGAAGTAGACTCGACCCTCTTTCCAGGGGTATAAACCTTGCACGATGGGATTTAGGTTTGGCCTACCTTTGATCGACTTCAAGAAGGTGGTTGGTACAGGTCGTAGCAGATGAATGGGGGAAGAAGATGAGCTTGGTATGCTTGATCTCCTACTCTCCAGCCACCAAGAGCTCCTCCACACGACCCCAGCAAGTTCTAAACTCGTCCCTAGGGTTTGGGTGAAGAGTATTTAAGCAACCATGGTGTTTAGGAGTCTTAATATGACTAGGAAAGAAGGGTTGAAGGATTGGCATGTTGGTTTCCTATTTTTGATGATTTCTTCCTCCCTTTGAGTGTGTGAGACTTTAGGAAACCTCCCACCATAGTTAGGCACGAATTTGGGTTGCCATGAATGCATGATTGCATCCCAATTCAACTCAAATTGCCTCTTTTTAATTTCAGCTTATTTATGGTTACGAATTTCTATGTATTTTCTTGCTTCATTTGATTTTTGGGTCATATGTGGTCCATTGGTCCAATTATGATATTGGGTCATTAATATATAATGTTATAAGCCTTTCTAACATTTTTATTTAATTTATGATTGCGTCGTATTTCCGTATTAACGGTTTTCCGACTTGTTTCCTAATTTGGATAATCGGTCACCATAACTCTTAAACCTAGTCCAAATGATTTTTATTGAACCAAATTTCTTGATGGATCATTAGATGATATATTTAAAGCCCATCTATGATTTTTATTTAATTTTCTAACTCATCCAAGTACGTGTGATAATGATTTTTCGACTTATTCATGAATTGCGATAATAAGTCGCGAAACACTTTAAACTGGTTAATCCGATTTTTCTTGGCATAATTTTCTTTGTGGAGCATTTAGTAATAATGTTTAGGGTTCATTTATAATTTTTACGGATTTTTCTGATGTGTTTTAGCTCATACGGTAATGGTACGTATGTTTTAAATAATCCAATATTATGGAATTATTTATTTCCATTTATTTAATTTTATGTAATTAAATTTCTGGGGTGCTATAGAGCAGCCCAGTAGTAGCAATCTCTTCCAAGCAACGACAGCAGCAGCACACCTCAAGGTAAGAGACGCCAGTGCAACAGAAGTGGAAGAAAGAAAGGTTTGGATATCTGCCACTGGGGAGTTTTTATAGCTTCAAGTGACCCATGCACAATGGCACGTCACCCCCAAGGTGTCACAGTAAAAGCCAAGGAGTTTTACCTTCGACACGATTACCATGCACAACCCACGGCTTACACCTAAAGTTAACATGTAAGACTCCTCCCTAGGTGAGGTGGCTTCCCCAGCTCCTCACACGTAGGCCATTTTAATCCCACAAAATCCCCATCGTAAATGGCCCATAATTCAGTTGGCCCAATAATCCTCATGTAAATATATTCAAATAATGTCCATTTGTGTTAAATTTCAAACATAGACTAATGTAATGGTTTTACAAATTATGATGATTTTAGTTTAATTTTTAGAATTAATTTTTCACTGAGTGAAAAATTATCCAGAAAATAGTTGCGTCGGTTTAATCTCGAAATTTGTATGTCAACAAATTTGGATATTTATATTTCTGGTATCACCATATTTTTCTTAAAGTTATGGTGTTTTCGGATTTTGTTTTCTCTATAGAATTCTGGTGTCGCCCTGTCGGAGTGCGCACCCCTGAGTACGACACTAGGGTAACATTTATTAAGACCAATTAATCCCAGATTTTAATTATTTCCATCTCATAATAATAGTTAAGTCTAATAACATATTATTCATATTTTCCAACAAATAAAATTTTCCGGGGTGTTACAAATTATAGGGGTATATATGTAGAATTTCCTTTCTAATATGAGTATTGCATTCAACATGAAACTTGTGATTGGTAGTAAGACATCGCATGTCCCGAGAAACCATCTCTTTCACCCCGTGCTAGAGAGGCATGCCCCCTCATCTCCAACATTCTTCTTGGGGAGAAGAGGCAGGTAGGGAGCTAGTTCTAGGCAGTTCTGGGGAAGAGGTGGTCACTGCCAAGCGATGCTGAAAAATGGTCGTTTCCATTTTCAACAATCATTAGGTATCTGATTTTCCATTCCCACAAGCATGGTAGATTCACATCTATTAAATAAATTAGAAACAGATCAAATTATCGTATATAAAAGTAAATAGTGAAAATTGTACGTATAAATGGATATTAGTTTAACAACATAGACCACTTGGGGACCCTCATAATTTGCATCTTTTGTAGTCGGGATATAGGGGCCACTCAACATCATGGTTATCGACAAGTCGAACTGTTACCTTCGATCAAGGAGGGGGGTCTACTTAGAACAATGGTTAAGAGTTTGTCTTGATACATGGCACACCTTATTATAATAATATCTATGTCATGATTACTCAATCTTCAAAAATTAGGTGGCACATCCTGGTAGGGGATCAACCTAACAATCAACACTTGGGGTGATGAACATCTTAGAAAACTGGGCAATCAACACTTTGGAGTAACACGACTTTGTCGAGAGCGAATATGACAATCACGCCCATAAGCAACACGAATTTGTCAGAATCTCCAGGACCAGATACGGCCCACAGTCAGACTTTTATTACGCAACACTGATATGTACCCCAATGACCCCGTCGACTCATGGGTAACAAGAATGTATTTTGAGTCCATGACTCCAACATCATTGATATACTTTAAGAATGTATCACAAGAAGATGTGTCAATAAGGATAGACTGGTCAAGAGAGTTCGAGCCTATTATGTCAACAATATGATTTGAAGTATTATCGAGAGTGTCATGTCAATAACAATATAGAGTTCAAGGGTACTTTGAGAATACCAAGTCAACAGTTCAATCGGCTACATAATGACACATTTACAATAATTATATCTTTAATAAATAACTTGGTTTCATGTGTTTGCTCGATCACTTCGAGAAAGTCAAGATGAGATAGAGAAGTGCACACTAACTTCGAAAAACTTCATGGCACAACCTACTATCATGTCGTGAAGGAATCTATGGTCAGCGAGACTTACGAAGTCCTTGACAAAGAAATCTCTAGTCTGACAAAAGGAATATCCGACAGAGAGTTCATCCAAGCCAAGAAGGGGTTGCCTATAGTGTAAGTGCGTAAACAGATATCACGTCACATGTAACACTCGTCACATGTGTGAGTGTCTTTTCAATCCAATTTCGATCCAAAATAAACATGGAAACTTCAAAATAGGCATGTACAAATATAGAAGTTCAAAATAGGAAATAACTCATACATGTACAATTTTTGCAAGTTGCATGTTTCAATTTTAGCAAGGCATGATAATCTAGCAAGAGATATAATTGGCAAGTAGAGAATATGATCAAGCACTTAAGAATAATTAGAATCATATTGAAATAATTAAACTTTTATGTGGGTTAATGAATGCACGAAGATATCAAGACTAGTTGTTCTAGAAGACAGACTGCATGCAGACTGACGTAGTCGACTTCTTGGGTCTAATACCCTTGAATTTTAATAAAAATGGGAAAATATATTTGGAAATTAGACTCAAAGAGGAACACCCAACTTGAAATTGACAAAAAAGACCACCCATATGAGCCTATGTGCCTCGCAGTAATGTGATTACACGATGAAGGATCGATAGAAGTGTGGACAAGATCTAGAAGGGGGGGGTTGAATAGATCTAGGCCAACTAATGCGGAAGCTAAACCAGTTTTGAAAAACCTTGAATCAGAATTAGATTAAAAGCAATTTCACAGATCTGAGAGGATATTAAGTGAGTTAAAACAATTGGAGTTGTGAAACAGGTTGATTAGATAGATTCAAACGATCCTATGCATTCATCTATCGATAGTAATTCAAACCACAAAGAGACAATGCACAGAGATTTTTAGGTGGTTCGGAAATCACACCATGTGACTCCTACATCCCCCTCACACACAGTGAGGATCCACTAAACACCTGGTTACACACCCCACACTGGAGCCTGCCAACTCCACAAATGAGTTAGACAACTCACACACTACCTAGAGCAAGACTACTCTAGACTCCTGAGCATCCTGCCAATCCTCAATGAAAATCTTCAAAAGAGGTGCTTACCTTTCCATCCGAACTGGTTGCCATGAAGCATATCTCCTCACTTCCAGAACTTGAGGATGTTTCTTCTTTTCTTCTTCTTCTTGAGTCTTCATCAGACCAAGTGGCTACCATGGCTTTCGGCTTCTGAATTTGTGAATTTTCTTGTGCTTCTCCTTCTTGTTTTCAGGACATTCTCCCTTTCATATGTCCTGGCTTATTGCACCTGTAACAAATGACATTAACTCAGATTTCTGATTCCTATTAGAATAACATTAGAAGAGGAAATATTTCTTTTACCTGAAGGGAATTTCTTTTTCCCTGAGAATTTTCCTTTTCTGTATTTTAGGAATTTCCTGAATTGCCTGGTCATGAGGGCAAGCTCATCCTCATTGGACTCAGACTCATCAGAACTTGTTTTCTCTTGGTTTTTGTCTTTGTTACTTGATGAGGCCTTTAATGCTACTGGCTTGGTTTTGATTATGTGTTCCTCATTTCTCTTTAAATTATTTCATATGTCATTAAGGATCCTATCAACTCATCAAAGAAATTTTGGACAGGTCTTTAGAATCTTCATGACAGTGGCCTTGGTGTGCCATATTGAGGAGAGAGAACGCAGATTTTTCTTACCAAGTCAGCATCCGTATAGTCCTTACCTAAGGCCTTCAGTCCATTGACTATGATCATGAACTGGCAAACATTTCAGAGATTGTCTCGTAAGATTCATCATGAACAATTCATATTCAGAGACAAGTATGTTAGCCTTGGTTTCTTTAACCTGTGATGTTCCCTCATAGAGTACTCGAGTTTATCCCACATCTCTTGGCAGACTTTGCACATTGAGATTCTCGAGTACTCTTTAGGGTGAACATCACATTGAATCATGTTCATGCACTATAGTTCATGTAGCTCTTCTTATCTGTTCCCTAGTCCAGGTGTCTTCCTCTCCCTGGTTTTCATAGGGACCTACCTCCACTACTTTCCAGATTTCATAGTTTTGGGCTCTTAGAAACACTTGCATTCTATTTTTCCAATATGAATAGTCCGTTCCATTAAAGAATGGTGGCCTATTTATGGAATGGCCCTCAGCTATGAATCCTCTGGAATCCATTTAATTAAAAGGGGATGCAAGAAAGAAACTCAGCAAGCAAATATCAAGCAAACAATCACACAAAGTACTCAGAAATCACTCAAATCAAATCAGATCAGATGTAACCCGCTTGATACCATTGAAGGATCGATAGAAAGTGTGGACAAGATCTAGAAGGGGCGGGGGGTTGAATAGATCTAGGCCAACTAATGCGGAAGCTAAACCAGTTTTGAAAAACCTTTGAATCAGAATTAGATTAAAGCAAATTTCACATATCTGAGAGGATATTAAGTGAGTTAAAACAATTGGAGTGTGAAAAACAGGTTGATTAGATAGATTCAAACGATCCTATGCATTCATCTATCGATAGTAATTTCAAACCAAAAAGAGACCAATGCACAGAGATTTTTAGGTGGTTCGGAAATCACACCATGTGACTCCTACATCCACCCCTCACACACAGTGAGGATCCACTAACAACCTGGGTTACACAACCCACACTGGAGCCTGACAACTCCACAAATGAGTTAGACAACTCACACACTACCTAGAGCAAGACTACTCTAGACTCTGAGCAAGACTGCTCAACAACACAACTTGAGTGCGACGACTCAAGACCTGAGCACACAGGCTCACAACCACTTGCTAGAACAAAAAACAAGATGCAGATCCTCTAGCAATGATCTGATCTATTAAGGCCAATTCAAGAAGATTGGTGCAACAGATTATGCACAACTTCTAGAATAGCCAGGAAGAGACAAGAAAGACTTTAAACCTAGATTGACAATTCTTGTTCTTCAAGAAAACTCCCTTGTAGAGGACAAATTGGAAGAGTCTTGATCACTTGAAGTCCCTTGGCGATGCTCTGCAACTTTGATGGTGGGATCTTCCTTGAGAGCTTCGCAATGCTGGCTTCTACTTGATCTGCTCCTTTGAAGTGATCCTAGTGCTTCATGTTGATCAAGCTTCGATCCTTGTGCTTGGAGAGGTGTGAATTGAGGTGTGGAAGCACAAGAGAGAGCAAAACAGGGAGTGAGAGACTCTCTGGCCGCCGCTTGCAGGTTTCTGGAGGCTCTAAAGAGATTCTCTTAGGATGAGTGCCCTTAAGGAGGGTATTTATACCCTAAATATCCGAAAAGATACCCTGGGGTACTGGGCACATGATCCAAGAATGATCTGACATCTCCCTGGGGTGCCACGTGTCCAGGAGGAATCTTAAGTCACAGAGATTCCGGAGTGTGTCGACCTGCCCAAGGGGTGTGTCGACACACTGTCCCAGACTGGCAGAACAATTCCCTGGGAGAGGTCTCTAGTGTCGACCTGAGATCAGGTGGTGTCGACCTCCTGTCCCATACAGCAAACACCCTTCTGGGAAGGCTATCTAGTGTCGACCTGACATCATGTGGTGTCGACCTCCTGTCCCAGACAGCAAAACAACCTTCTGGGAAGGCTATCTAGTGTCGCCACTGCTGATTTGGTGTCGACCTAAGATGACAATCTGTTCACATGTTTCTCTGGAATCTGTCTCTAGTGTCGACCTGCTTTGGACTCGTGTCGACCTGAAGATGAACTTTTCTTCACATTTCGCCTTTGTTCTGAACCATTGTGTCGACACTACCTTTGCAGAAAATGTTTGTTCCTGAGAAAATGAACACATAAATCATTAGATAAATGTACTATTATGAATAAAAGATTAATGTGCTTGGAAACATGCTTTTTGAATATTGTAATTTCAGGTGATGTATTTTACATGTTCCAATGGTTATGCATTAAAATCACAACTTTGTCATCATCAAAATGTGAGGAGAAATGAATTATATTCACACTCAACCCAATAAAGATTGCGTGCAACTGACACAGTTGACTTCTTGATCCATACCCTCTAAATACTCCATAAAAATTGAGGAAATTTTTAAAAGTACCTATGGAAACTAGACTCGTGGAGGAAAATCTAGCAACTTGAAAGTGATAGAAATGATCACTCATATGAGAGATATGGGGCCTGCAAGTCATGCCATGAGACAGACTCCGTGAAACTAACACAATCGACTTGTTAAGGGTGGAAATATCTACACAAACTAAGAAATTGAGAGATATTGGTCTTATTTGAAAATAAGTAGACTCACATTAGAAGTTACAATAAAATTTTCAGAATTTAAAATGGATTGTAACTGGAGATATAAAATTCACATGAGAGATCAGGGTTTGATTTTGATGTGACACTACAACAAATTGGGTCTATACCCACAGATTTTACCTACGGCAGGGTATTATGTAGGTATAAATGAGAATTACATACGGTAAAAGCATCCGTTGTAAGATTACACATACAGTTATTTAACCATGTGTAAACACCTACATATACTTACGATTTTACATAATAATGTGTAAAAGTAGTTATTTTGACTATGGTTTACTAAAAATATAAGAAAAAATTGGAATATACTTATGAAAATTTAAATTATATGTATTGGTCAATGCATAACATCCAAAAAATAAAAATCGTAGGTCCAAGGTTTAGTTGTTGCGGCAATGCGCGGGAAATGAAAGAAGGTTGGATTAATTTAAGGGGGTGTCCTGGGATAACCCATCCCCAGCTATCTAAACTTGAAGCAAGGGGCACCGAGCTGTGTTGGTCTCTACGGCAAGGACTAACGAGGACATGTCGGCGAGGTACAAGGAAGCGACCATGGTGGCGAGTAAGTCGTCGCCCTTACGGACACCCTGCGCAGACCCACCATTGCCCTCCCCCTACACGGCAACGCCCTCTCCCTCGGTTCCCCTGCCCTCGTCCCACCCTGACATGGCGAAGCCCTCGCCCTCAGTCTGCCCCGCCCCGCCCTCGCCCCGTGCCGTATGGCGTCGCCCTTCCTTCCTCCCTCCCTCCCCCAGAGTCGGGGGCGGTGCCGAAGGAGGAGGCTCCGACTCTAGCTCTGACATCCCCTTCCCCACTAGCCCCTGTAACTCTCTCTCAATCAATGGAGGGTATCTCACTGCTGCAGCTTCTTCATTATTCAGGGATGGTGTCAACTGCGGCTTTTAGGTAAAACTATTGAGTAGACTGAAATCATAGGAACCGAATGGGCATTTATGCGGGGCGGTTCTTAAACAAAACTCATTCTGAGATGGACATTTCAACATGTGACTTCTATTATTGTGATATTTCCTGCAAAATGTTATTTGCAGTCCTTAGCATATCTAATCTGTTTATTTCTGATGCAATATCTTAATCATTCATATTCATTAGGCAATCTATTTTCTATTCTTTTTGTTTCTACCTTAATTGAGCTCAATGATTTTACATATCCTATAGGTGATTCCATAACGAGGATACCATGTAGTGGGAGAATTGAATGTGCATTGAAGTATCCTTTTTGACTGGTGGGTAGGTGAATGTTATCAGTTTGATTATACTTGTTGCCAGAATGAGGGAGGTCCTAGTCCAACTCTCTTTGAAGGTTGAATAACCAAAGCAAAATGTTCTTCAGTCTTCTCATCTGTTTTGAGTTTTGTAACCTGAAGAGCTTGTTTTCATCACCAACTCTGCATTCATCTGAGTGGCATCCCATGGAGAACAGGAAGGGATCAGAAGGAATGGTCTGGCATTGCCATCATCGGAGAGGGGGGTGCTAGGCAAGAATGGAAGGGGTGGTACTGGGTAAGCAAGAGGTGGCGGTGATACTGGGGAGTGATGTGGCACACCACAAATGGTGCACTATTGCCATGGTACCCACCTGTGGCTGATCGTGTGGCTGTACTTGGACACTGGACGCATAATCTGACACCATAAGTCATATGTTTGACAAAAGGTCCAACTAGAATTAGAGAACCAAATTGCTTCCGTGGGCATTAGAGAAACACCCTTACTAAGTCTCAACTTTGGACCACAAATGGTGCACTGTTGACATCGTACCCCCTGTTGCTAATCATATGGTTGTACTTGGACACTGGAAGCGTAGTCTGACACCATAAGTCATATGGTTGACAAAAGGACCAACTGGAATAATTAGAGAACCCAATTTACTCTCAACTTCGAACTTCCCCAAGTTCTTTCTGCCCCACAACATAAACAAAGGAGAAAAAAAATCAGGGGGGGAACTGCCACCCCCTCCTCCCCCCATGATGACATGCTCTGGCCTACTCATGGAAAATGAAGGTGTCCCTATCAAGGTTACCACTTCTGTTCTACTGCTATCTCCTTCTTCTTCTGCTCCTACCTCTCCACCTGCTTCCTTTTATGCCCAATCACACCAGCTGAAGGTGATGCCACCAACAATTTTGGCATCATCCTTGGTGATGCAGATGGTGATGCCTCCCTCCTTGATGAACAAAATGATGCCCTTAACATGGTTGATGAGGCAGAGGAAGAGAGAACTGATGAGAAGGATGTCACTGCTACCTTGAGCTCTGGGCCTCTTCTGGGGCTACAGCCTAGGCATTTGCCAGGGTCCTTTTATAGTGAGCCTATGGTGACCCTTAGATGCAGGGGTGAGAAGAAGGCTCCAAGCTGATGAGAAAGATAATGGTGGGGTGTAGTAACTATTCATTCACATGCAAAGAAAACCTACTTCTGGGGCCACGGCCTTGGCATTTGCCAGTGGTCCTTTCAGGAGTGAGCCTATGGTGACCCTTAGATGTAAGAGGATGGAGAACAAGGCTCCAGGCTGATGAGAAGGATAATGGTGGTGGTGCAGTAACTGTTCATTCACATGCAAAAGAAAAACCTAAGTACCTTGATGTACATGGAATGTTTACACAAATTGGCAGATATTCTCCCATAATTTCTATGTTTTGATCCCTACCCCTCTGGACTCGGATGGCAAGACGAATTGGCTGATTCGGATATGGATCAGCTGATTCTGCCTTTCATGTTGATCTGCAGCACTTGAGTTATTATCGTGGCCACAGCAACACCTATCATTTTGTCATAATCCTTAGTGCTGGCAAGTATTCTCTAAGGGCTTTTATGGACAGTAACACCTGCTTCATCTGATAACAAGGGAACTGGAGTCTCTTGCCCCGCTATACAGATGCTTCTGTGCTGGTGTTCATTGAGGCAATGGAGTTGAAATTCTTTAATCACTTTCTAAGGAATGGGTGATGTAATTCTTTAGGGAACACTTGTGGCCTCTTAGCTACTATCTAGTTATTTCAGTTTAAAGGTCTTTGTTGGTGTCTTTGTTGTGCGTTTCTATATGGAGTGTGGAGTTTGAAAATATTTTTAGAAATGGAGTCTGGAAATTTTGATTTTGACACATGATCATCACAAGGATTGATTCTTTCTTCATTTGTAGTCTTCATTGACTTTTGGGGTGCAATTTTGGGTATCTAGATGTCAAAAATAAACTAGCTTGTGTAGAGGAACAAAGAACTTGTATAAGTTCACCTCTGCTACCAGCCTAGCACCTACCTGCTTTGGACCTTTGGTTGGTTTTGAAAGGTATGTTTTTTTTTTCATGAAAAGTTTCTAGGCTTTGTAGGGAATATCATTCTACCAACTTATAAAATCAAAACACTTAGAATAAATTGGGAAAATAATTTTCTGATTCATGCATGGGTACATTTAATTAAGATTTGTCCCAGAGATAACCTATCTTTGGCGTGAAGAACTTCTATGTCCACTCTAAACCCTAGCTCGAGTAGTAGTTCAAACTATGGTTAATACTCACGTTATATTGTACAAAATTGGCAAAATAGGTTCTAATGAAACTATAATTGAGCTTTCTAACCATATATGATATGCCAAGTTTGGTTTACGTTTTACTAACCTTTAGAGGTTTGCAAGTTAACCCTTCTTTGCAGGCTGTAATAGAAACAAGTTGAAGATGAGGAAGAAGAACTCCTCTTTACAGTAACTCTCCTTGGGATCTCTACTCCTCCAAAGCTCCATACATGACTCCAACAAGTTGTAAGTTGTCCCATTGAAGAGATAGACTCAATTTATAGGGGTTTGGATTTTAGGAGTCCCATTGTGATTCAAACTTGTGGGTGACGATTTTAGGGAATTTATTTCCATATTTTGGAGATCTCCTTCCAAATTGAAGTTGGTTTGCCATTGAGAAGCGATCCCCATGTTGGGATTAGAGTTTGAGCTCAATTAGAAGTCCAATAGTGATGTATTGGGTGTTAAATAACCCATTTAATCTCACTAGTTTGTATTACAAATTTCAGGGATTTTCTAGTTTGATTTAAATTTGTGGTCCAAGAGACTCTCTTGGCCCAATTTTCTTGATGGGTAGTTGATGAAATATGTTGGGAGTCCATCATAAGTTTTATAACATTTTCGGACTTATTTTCCTACGTGTGATATAGCCTTTTCATTTATTTTCGATTTCTAGCCATAAGTCGCCATAAATCTTAAACTTGGCCCAAGATATTTTTTTCTGCCCCAATTTTAAAATGGGTTATTGGAGTATTTTATTTGAAGTTGAACTATGATTTTTATTGAATTTTTAGATCACATTCTGTACATACGATAATGGCAATTATGTATTATCGGGTTTCCTCATCTTATGTCGAAATATACGGTTTTGCTAACTCAAACATGTTTATTTGACCCAAGTTTCTTTACTAATATTTTTACCTTGTTATTTAGTTTTTTGTCATAAGTTTTTTTCTAGTTCCGCTTTAGTTTCTCACATTTGATATAGAATTATCTATTTGTTTATATTTAAAAATTCGGTTGCATTATGTGAGTTACAACGTCTGAGATTCTCGCGAGCAGTTTCACCCTCTACATTGGATGGAGCCAACCTCTTTTCTTGGCCATTAAGAGGTCAGCCATCATGACATCAGTCATCAACTTCCAGGTCGACTAAACCACCTTGGAAGCCTCCTCGTCGGCCACTTCCACGTCGGCCATGGATGACGTCTGGGACTTAGAGACGTGGGGAATGCTCGTGCCACATCCATATATAGGTACACATATTATATAGATCCATGAAAACAAACCACACAATTCAAATTTAAATTTCTAGACTTAGAAATTACATAGTTGTGTAATTTGTTGTAGCATATTTAGTATGTAGTAGCTAGGGAAACAATATAGGATTATTTGACATGAAAGAGATTCCAAATGTATTTTTTATTGTGATGCATCCTCTCGACTAGGCCTAACAAGGTCAGCATACTCAACCCAACCATGGCCCTTAGAAGAAAAAGAAAATGGAGAAAGGGGGACGGCTCTAAAGAAACTTTAGTCCCATATTGTATGCCCTATTTTTCTCTCCTCCCAACTACCTTCAAGGAAAGGCCAATAGGCACAAGTAAATGTAGGAGGACACATGCTGACTAAGATATCGTCCAACTCTACACTTTCTCTCTCATTATTCTCTGCAAAGACTCATTCCCTTCCTCGGTTAAGCTAAGTTGAGGATATTGACTTCATTGTAGGAAGGTCGGCCCTAGGAATACCTTTCTGAGATTGACTATCTTTCCATGTTAGGTCAACTTTTTTCGAGAGAAAATTCTTGTTCTCTCGATCTTCCTCAATACCTAAGTTGTAGGCTTGGGCCCCTGAGGTTTGCTCACCAAAGCCTTTGCAGATCACATCAACTTCATCATCAGAGCTATCTATGAAAAAAGTAATTGCTATGGCTCCACCAAGAAACAAAGGTGCATGCTTGTCAAAGGATTTGGTTGCCTGGGGGTTGAGGTGGCCACTAGGGTCTAGCATCCTACCCCTACAGTCTCCCTAGAGCAATTCTAGGATCTCACCCAACAAGTAGCTGACCTAGGAGATGTAGTTAGGGAACTAGCGGCCCTTCCCAAACTTATAGGAGCCCTCACCCACTAGCTAGCCTCCTCCTCTCTAGTAGGAGGTACCCCTCCCGAGGTCACCCAAGGATCCGCCTCGAGTGGTGCCAACGGTGCTACCGCAACCTCACCTAGTTGATACCTTGAACATAGATGCGAGCGCCTCTAGCTAGGAACACATCTCTACCCCCTTCGACTGAATCATCACAGACAACCTTAATAGCACACCACCCTACCTCAACAACTATTTCCCCTGCAATCATTAGTGGATTGGATAAGAAGCTAGAATCAGCCAAGAGGTTAACCAGACAAATCCCAAACTCCTTAGCCATGCCCATCATGTGTCTTCGGTCCCCCTTTATTGAAGAAATCAACCATGCACTCAGGGCAGTTGGAGATGTCAAACATGAAGCCCTATGATAGGACCACCAATATGGTTAACCACCTAGATTGACCTGCTATTTTCTATTCTGCACAAGTTGCCTGAGTCACTAATTCCTGATAAGATACTTAATTAACTTTGTTTTTATTTGAAAAATGCTTCAGAAACTCTCTCTAAAGTAGATGGCAATTGATAGAGTCATCTTTTATCGTCATTTCTAATAAGGTTTTTTTTGTATATACATCCCTATTTACATTTATATCTCTGATCTACATCAATTGTCTAAAATACCCTTAATCTATTGTAATAGTTGCAGTTATACCCTTTACAGGGATATGTGTACAAATAGTGCATCAAAAAGTCTCTCTAAAGTAGATGGCGATTGATAGAGTCATCCTTTATCGTCATTTCTAATAAGGTTTTTTTGCATATATACCCCTATTTATATTTATATCCCTAATATATATCAATTGTCTGAAATACCCTTAATATGTTGTAATAGTGCAAGACTAACCTAGAGGGGGGGTGAATAGGAAATCTGCAAACTGAAACAAAAATCACCACTTTAAAATAAATGGTTAATATAGATAACTATGTGCAATGAAAGTTAAGAGCGCGGAAGCAAGCACACAAGGAACACAAAAATTTATCCTAGTTCGGCCCTTCCAAATGGAAGTCCTACGTCTAGTCCCCAAGCAAACTCTTAGGATTTCACTAACCAAGGATATAGTCCCCCTTTAAGGCATACAACACCCAGCCCCTGCTAGTCTTCGTCTTTTTCTCAGGTAAGAAGGCAACCCACTTCTCTTACAGGTCAAGAAGCCAACCTCTGATGGTTGTATCTTTGACAAGAGGTTTCTCTCTCTAGGTTTCTAGAGAGAGAAGCTCTGCATTTTTTCCTCTGGTCCTGGTGGGGTTGGCTGGCCATGGCGGCCCCCGAGGGGTCACCTCCGGCGGGTGGCCTTTCTTTTGCTAAGGTGGTTGTAGCTTCCCTAGTTCTTCCCGATGCAGTTACAGTTGTGCATCTTCCGGCCTTTACGGATCATGGTGAGCCAGCGGTGTTCTTCTCTAAAGAAGAGATGGAAGCAACCCTCAAACCTTTCCTCTTCTCCGTTGTTGCATAGACGACATTCGGTAGGCCAGCTTTCCCCGAGGTTCGTTCGTATCTTGTTTCCAGGTGTGATATCAAGGAACCTTTTGTGATTAGTGCCATGGACAACATGCATCTCCTGTTACGTTTCAAGTGCCAAGACGACTACCTCAAGGTGCTTCTTCATGAATCCATATACGTACAAGGCAAACTCTTTCGGTTCTTCAAGTGGACACCGCTCTTCAAGTCCTCGGAAGATCCTACTGTTGTTCCGGTGTGGGTGGAGTTCCTTGAGCTCCCTATAAATCTTTACCAGAAGAAACTACTAGCTTCCATCGCAGGTAATATTGGCCCAGTTTTACAAATCGCCCATGCAACTGAACTCCTTCTTAATACTAAGGCAGCTCGGGTATGTATGACTCGCGATCTCTCCAAACCAGGCCGGACAGATTGTGGATTGGAATGGGGATTTTGGAGGTTATTGGAAAGGCATTACCTACATAAATCTACCTCTTTATTACTTCTCCTGCCATCGACTCTGGTCATTCTAAGGATGCATGTCGATCTTGTGAGAGGAGGCAATCAAAGGAAAACTCGATTATAGCTTTGAATCCTAACCCTCATAGAGCTCGTGTCTTGGTTCGTGAAGGGCATGTAGTGCACGAAGGTGTTGTTGAGCTCCCTGGCCATGAGGAATTTTAGACGGTTCGGCTCTTGAATGCTTCCGCTCTGCGCCGGTTACCTCCATCATGGAAAACCAAGATCATGGGGCCGCCTGTGGTCTCCGTTCCTCTGGAAGGGGATGCGGAAGTTGCCGCCGGCGAAACAGGTGACATGGTGGCGCCACTCCTTGCATCGATTGCCATAATAAATCTCGAAAATATCGCCCTCATCCAGCAAAGATGGGGATACGCAGCCGCCTTCCACAGAACTTTCAAAGGTTCGGGATACAAGAATTCAAATGGTGCCTCTGTCTAATCTGATCCCCGCGGATCCTCACGCCTGATGAGGATGGGCTTTCTGCTGCGTGCGTTGGAGATCTCAGCGCCTCCTATTGACTGTGGGAGATCTCTGCTCCCAAGGATGGCTAGTAATGGTGGCACCTTCCTTTCCCGTCGCCAGGCACCAATCTTTTACCTGCTGCTGTTGAATCTCTTGGGCCATCTCCATTACCTCGATCTGCTAAGGATGATGGGCCATCACTGGGCCCAATAATGGTGGCACCTTCTCCTCATGAGGAAGCAAATACTTGCATTATTGTTAGCGATCAGCATCCTTTGCAGGTTGAGGGAGTTGTGCAAGGGAGGAATATCCCCTTAGGATGGTAGTCGTTGTGGATCCTAATATTGCTCAGGCATCTTCTTCCATGACTTTTGCATAAGTGGCGCGTCAGTCCCCATCCACAGTGGGGAAGTCTACTATGGGAGTGAACTCCAATTCCCCTTCTAGTGGGTCGTCTTCTGGACGTCGGATCTCATGACCAGCCCACAAGGGGGGAGTTAGGATTTGTTTACCGATCACCCGTGAACGTTCTCCTAGCCCTCTGCGTCCAGTACAAGCTATTCATATGCCTGATCAAGCACCAAATTTAGATTTGAGTATGAAGTTTTCATCGGTTGAAGATCTTGCTAAAGCTGAAAATATTTTTATGCCTGGGTTTCAACTTGATCAAGAGACATCAGAAGGATTCAGAGGAAGAGGACATGGACCGTTGTCTCACGTCGACCAGGCTTACGCCCTGGGCTGTTCTTTGGCAGACCCACTCGTGGGATAGATCTTCTATGGAGTTTTAGGTGGTCTTTTTCTGTTGTTGACTGTATTTGGCTTTGCCTCTGGTTGTCAGAATCTTTGATTATTAATAAAATAAAAAAAGTTAGATTAAAAAAAAAACAAAAACAAGAAGCCAACCTCTTGGTAGAAACCTCAGTGCGGTTCTTCCAATAATACAAGGGGAATGCTTGCACAACAAGCTTTCTCTTCCAACCGAAGAGAGACACTTCTGAACACAGAAGCTAAGACTTGAAGCCCCTAGATCAAGCTCAAGATACACAATGAAATACTTGATCTGAGACTGAGCCTAAGAAGGAAAGAGTGTACGAGACATGACTCTCCTTAAGCTAAACCCCCAGCTTTCTTTCTCTCAAATACACAAAGACACATAGAGAGAGAATGATGAAGAAGGAAGATGGCTTGAATGCTTCAGCTTGAATGGGCTTGAGCTCTCTTCCTTTCTTGCTTGAGTGTGTATGAAGTTGGATGCTCACTAGATGTACACTTCTTGAATGATCTTCAGATTTTCAAAATAGTTCTTATTGCTTTTGCTTCTCTCTTTTATAGAGCAGCTAGAAGAGGATCCGTTGAAGAATAGTCGTTGCTCTTGTTTTTCTTCTTCTTCTTTTCTACTCTCCTTCTCTTGAGTCTAATGACTTCTTTCTTGTGCCTACTGGCTACTTGGAAAGAAGGAAGATGTTCCAGCTGGTGTGCACTTCCAATGATGTTAGTAGCAGGTCCAAGATGTTGACTATAGAGGAGGACTTGTAGACATTAAATGCAAAGCAGATGATCAGGCTCATGAAGTCTTTTGTCAGGTGTCTCATACCTCTTTTTGCCTTCTGTTTGTATTTCCTACAGATGGTTAGAAATAGACTGTAGTGCTTTTATTTCGTTGCAGGATGGAAGAGATCCTAGGCAAAAAGATCTTTAGTCATAGAATAATAAGATAAGCATATGAAGTGCATTTGAATTATCATTGGGTGCCAAATACATTTTGAAACATTTGAAATGTAGAGGTAATCGATGTCTTAAGGTAATCGATGTTTAAGTTAAAAGAAAATCAATGTTCAAATAGTCAACAATCAATATTTTAAGAAATCTATATAAGTAATCGATGTGAAAGCAATTGATGATCAAGGGTAATCGATGTTGCAATGCAGTCGATGTTTGAGTGCAATCGATGTGAATGTATAATCAATGTTCATACAATCGATATTTTATGCAATCGATGTTTAAGTGTAATCGATGTTTAAGTGTAATCGATGTTCATGCAATCGATGTTTAAGTCTAATTGACGTAATCGATGTTCTAAGGTAATTGATGTGAAAGACGATCGATGTTTGAACATAATCGATATTTGAAATAGTAATTGATTGTGGACTTAAAATAGTAATCGATGTGGACTTAAAATAGTAATCGATGGAACCTTTGTTTTCTAATCGATGTGGCACTTAGTCAGTAATAGATATACATTGAACAACAATCGATTTAGCTTTCCAGTGCAAATCATGAAACGATTGTACCATAGTATGTTGTGTTTACGACGAAAACATAATATTAAATATATTCATGATATTTAAGTTAATCATGAGTTTTGTTATCACCAAAATAAAAGATAAAATATAAAAGTGGTTCAACATGATGTAGATCAGAAGTATACATATGATAGCAATAATTGTACGGGTATCACTACAAGAAATGTAGGATATGTAGACGGCTGTAAATCATAGTCGTCCAAAAAATTAGTATTTATAGACGCCTTCATATAGTTGTCTACGAATGATAGATATGTAGACGACTCATTGTAGCCGTCTACATGTCCGATATATGTAAACGGTTATGAATAGTCGTCTACATAACTTATGTAGATGGCTTAGCATAACCATCTACATATGTTGGATATGTAGATGCCTACACGTAGCCGTCTACATATGCTGATATCCAACATATGTAGACGGCTCAAATAATCATCTACATAACTTATGTAGATGACTATTCATAACCGTCTACATATGTTGGATATGTAGACGGCTACAATGAGCCGTCTACATATCTATCATACGTAGACGGCTATATGAAGGCGTCTACATAAGTTATGTAGATGCCTAATCTTAGCCGTCTACATATGTAATTGGATATGTAGACGACTATGTGTAGGCGTCTACATATCCAACATATGTAGACGGTTATACTAAGCCATCTACATACATATTTAAATGTGGATGTAAATTATTCTATATAATTAACGCATCAAATTTAAATTAAATATTCAAAACTTTAATAATATTCAAATTTGAGTTAAAGCACTGAGCTTCACAGATGCCGGGGAGCCGGCTGTTTTTCTTTTCTCAGGAGGAGGTAGGCAAATCTATTAATACCCTTAAACTTGCTTTGATCGTTAGGTGTGCTTATGGCCGGTGCTCCATCCCGGAGTTCAAGTCTGCTCTATCTCAAAGGCTACAACTAAAACAGGAGTTTATTATTAGTGTTTTAAATAATAGACATCTGCTTCTTCGGTTTGATGTGGAAGAGTATTACTTGACAGTGCTTATGAGAAGAAGCCTATATACCAGCTGGAACATCTTCCTTCTTTCCAAGTAGCCACTAGGCACAAGAAAGAAGTCATTAGACTCAAGAGAAGGTGAGTAGAAAAAGAAGAAGAAGAAAAACAAGAGCAACGACTATTCTTCAATGGATCCTCTTCTAGCTTCTCCATAAAAGAGAGAAGCAAAACCTCCTCTAGCTGTCAGCATTGGAGTTAAAGCACCGAGCTTCACAAATGTCGGGGAGCCGGTTGTTTTCTTTTCTCAGGAGGAGGTTGGCAAATCTATTAAAACCCTTAAACTTGCTTTGATCGTCAGGTGTGCTTATGGCCGGTGCTCCATCCCGGAGTTCAAGTCTGCTCTATCTCAAAGGCTACAACTAAAACAAGAGTTTATTATTAGTGTTTTAAATAATAGACATATGCTTCTTCGGTTTGATGTGGAAGAGGATTACTTGACAGTGCTTATGAGAAGAAGCTTGTATATCAGAGGTCTGTTATATAGATTTTTCAAGTGGGATTCTAACTTTGATTTTAATGCTGATCCTACGATATTACCTATATGGATTGGTTTTCCTATGCTACCTGTTGGTTAACTGCCATCGACTCCCTTAGGGAATCGCTGCCACTATGCTGTTATGGGGCAGCATAGTGACATCGGGGCTGGCAACCCAACCCACCGCAGGGGTAAAACCCTGTGCGAAGCCCCTCATGCCGACCACAGCGTTGACGTGGTGCTTTGCGCTTTCGCCTTAAAGATTTGGCTACCGCCTTCACTACCAGCTCGAGCTTTTGGTGCAACGGTAAGGGGCTCGGTCCAACAAGTGGTATCAGAGCGAGGTTGCGGGTTCGATTCCCCCGAGTGCCGCTGGGGGGCAGTTTGTTGGTTAACTGCCATCGACTCCCTTAGGGAATCGCTGCCACTATGCTGTTATGGGGCAGCATAGTGACATCGGGGCTGGCAACCCAACCCGCCGCAGGGGTAAAACCCTGTGCGAAGCCCCTCATGCCGACCACAGCGTTGACGTGGTGCTTTGCGCTTCCGCCTTAAAGATTTGGCTACCGCCTTCACTACCAGCTCGAGCTTTTGGTGCAATGGTAAGGGGCTCGGTCCAACAAGTGGTATCAGAGTGAGTCTCTTCGACAAAGAAAGGATCCAACGATCTGAAGAGTAAAGATCCATGGCAGCCCAAGGTAACTTTGAAGGTCAGTCTGTCAACCGACCCCCTCTCTTCGATGGTGAAGATTATCCTTACTGGAAGACCAGAATGGAATACTTTCTTCAAGGGCACGATTATCAAATTTGGTCCATAGTAGAAGAAGGTGATCTGTTAGTCACAAATGAGAAAGCTCAATAGACAGATGATGACAGAAAGAAGATCTCCTTGAATTGCAAAGCTAAGAGCATCCTTTGCTGTGCTTTGAGTAAGAAGGAATTCAACAGAGTTTCAACCTGCAAATCCGCAATGGAGATGTGGGAGAAGCTAAAAATCACTTATGAAGGCACAGATAAGGTGAAAGAAACAAGAATTGACATTCTGGTGACTCAATATGAAAGATTTCAGATGGAGCCAGGAGAAACAATCTCTCAAATGTTCAGTAGTTTTACAGATATCATCAACAGATTAGCTGGACTCGGCAAGACCTACCCAATGGGAGATATGGTCAGAAAAATACTTAGATTCCTACCATCCTCTTGGACTCCCAAGGTAACGGCTATAGAAGAGGCCAATGACTTGAAGACAATGTCATTGGAAAAGCTCATTGGGTCCCTCATGGCCCATGAGATAAACATGGAGAGATTAGGAGAATCATCTAGTAGTAAGAAGCACACCAATGCCCTCAAGGCAGCAGAAGACAGCTCTGAGGAACAATCTGAAGACGAAGCCAGCAGTGAAGATAGTGAAAAAGAAGAAGCACTATCTAGGAGACTGAAACGCATCTTAGCCAAGAAGAAGAAGTACTAGTCTGGAAGGAGATATTTCAAGAAAAACAAAGAATACAAGAAGCAAGAAGGAAGGGACTCAAAGAAAACTGAGCCTATCTGTTATGAATGCAACAAACCTGAACATCTGAGACCAGATTGTCCTAGGTTAAAGAAGACTGGTCAACCAGAAAAATCCAAGAAGCTGCACAAGAAATTCAAAAGAAAAGCCATGGCAGCAGCTTGGGATAATAGCAGTGACTCGGACAGCGAGTTAAGCTCAAGCAGTGAGGAAGAAGACAAAGCCAACCTGGCGTTCATGGCCAATATTGAAGAAAAGGAGACATCTTCATTAAACAACTCCTCAGGTAACTTCAAAAATGCCAATCTACTTCTGATGAGTAAAAAAACAAAAAGGCATCTGAATGGGTATGGATAGAGGATGCTCATAAACATCCTTTAGTTTTTAGTTTCTGTTTTAAATTTACATTTCTGTTTTCATTTTAGTTTCAGTAAACTACAATGATACTAACAATGTTTTCAAGTTATCATTAGATCAATGCATGCAATAATTCTGAAGACTTGACAAACAACTTGTGAAAGGTCAAGACCACAAGATCTAGCTTGCCTCACATTCAGGGGGAGCCTCATGCTTAGGGGGAGCATACACAAAGGGGAGCAGTAATCAATTCATCATCATCTATTATTGTTGAACCCCTCAATGGTAAGAAATTCTCTCAACGAGGAAGAGAATATGCATGGTAAGATCCTTCATTTTTGGTTTGTGACAAAAAGGGGGAGAGTATGCATGGTATGCATTATCTGTGAATTTTTTGTATTTTCTATGACTTAAGTATTTTTGACAGAAAATTCTTATAAATTTTGTCATCACCAAAAAGGGGGAGATTGTTGAACCACTCCTATATTTTTACTGTGATGACCCACAACCAGCAAACTGGCCCAACAACCGTGCCAGTTGGTAGACTTCTCTGGAAGGTCACCCATCCTGGGACTACTCCCAACTGAGCATGCTTAACTTCAGAGTTTTTTTCCTGCTTGAGCTCTGAAAATGACTAGTCCAGGTTGTTAGTAGTCTACTGATTTAGTATATTTAACATATTCTTATATGGGGTGTTACAATCTGCCCCTCTTATATAAGCGACGTCCTCGTCGCTGCTCACATATAGCACACAATCAAACCCCAGGCAGGCAGGATTCTAGAGGTGGCCCACACAGGCTCAAGAGGTGGCTCCCACTATGTAGCACTTTGCGCCATTATGGCCTCAAGAGGTGGCTCCCATAGCGTAGCACTTTGCCCTGTGTGGCACTTAGTTCCTGCACTTCCGGCTGGGCAAGTCTCTGATACCATTTGTGACGACCCAACCAGCAAACTGGCCAACAACCGTGCCAGTTGGTAGACTTCCCTGGAAGGTCACCCATCCTGGGACTACTCCCAACTGAGTACGCTTAACTTCAGAGTTCTTTTCCTGCTCGAGCTCTGAAAATGACTAGTCCGGGTTGTTAGTAGTCTACTGATTTAGTCCATTTAACATATTCTTATATGGGGTGTTACATTTACCCTTGTATTTTGATGATAACAAAATTTATGATTGATTAATTATTATTAAAAATAATTAATATCATGTTTTCCCAGTAAATATAAATTTATGGAATTATCGTTATATGATTTGCACTAGAAAGATAGATGTTCATTCAATACATCGATTTCAGTTCACAAAGTGCCAACAACAATTTCTGTAGAGATGTAACGATTTCCTTACATTGACATTCATAAGGATTCGCTAAGTGTTTTATCGATTCTAAAGAAATCAATCTCAGATCGATTTGTTAAGTGAATGCAAAGAAATCGATACCATAACGATTTCCTTAGTAAGTTCATAACGATTTCTTTATTGATCTCATAACGATTTCGTTAGTCATCAGAACGACTTACTTTCGTAACGATTTCTTTAGAAATCATAACGACTTGCCTTCGTAACGATTTCTTTGTCTTCGTATCGATTTGATTTCATAACGATTTTCTTAGTGATTTCATAACGATTCCTTTAGGAACTTCACATCGATTTGCACATCGATTTCTTAATTGATTCATAAGGATTTGTGCATCGATTTCTTTATAAAATCATAACGATTTGCACAACGATTTCATAAGTCATACAAATAACGATTTCATAGAAGACAACGATTTGTTTTCTGAATACGTTGAAAAGTCAAATATCTTTCTGAATTTCTTTTTGACTGCTGTGCATTAATGAAGATTGTACGTACCACTGCATGCATACAGACTATATCTTTCACTATCATACTTATCATGTGAACATCTTTTTAGAACAGCAAAATGGCTTTACTACTTTATGATCATATCTTCTAACGTTGACTGACAACCAGAGACAGCTTAGCTGTCTACTGTTTAAGCTCATAAATGTGTGCAGGTCTCTGACAACACTGGTAATACAACGTTGGATAAAATAGAAGCCAAAGGATATTTCAGAAGATCTTCTCCTTACGTGCATGAGAAGCAAAGGACCGTTGAACTAGAAGCTCCTCTGCACCATAGAGTCTAACGAACACTTGAGCTTGGAGACAACGGCTACTTCAACGGACACTTCAATGACTATCTTTCAAGTTGAAGATATTTATAGAAGACTGAAGCTCCAGAACAAACAGAGAAAGGAGAGAAGAAAAGCAACGCTCCCATTCCTTCTGAAGATTCTTCTGCGAGCATCTGAAAGAGCAAAGTCTCACTCCTTCTTCTATGTAGCTCCTAGCTCTCTGAGTTCAGTGTAGATCTTTGTGAGAGCCTTTAGCACTGAGAGAGATCATCCCTGTAGATCTTTTATCCTCTCAATCTTTGCTTCAGATCAAGCACCTGTCCTATTAGCTTGATCTAGGGGCGTCTGTTTCCTGAACACATTGTATGTATTGTTCCCTTCGTGTGTGAAGGAAGACCTGGGGGTGCCAGGGTGTTGTTCCTTCTTAGAGAAGGAAGACCAGTTGTGTGCTGGGTGTAGAACCACACTGGGGTTTGTACCAGGAGGTTTACTTCTGCGCCTATAAAAGAAGTGGGCTGCCTTCTTGCCGGAAAGAGAAGAAGACCTGGTGGTATCCAGGGTGGTGTAATTCCCTTCGTGTGAAGAAGACCAGCTGAGCTGGGTGTTGTTTGTCCATAAGGAAGACTGTACCCTTGTAGTGAAATCCCAAGAGATTGCTTGGGGACTGGACGTAGGACTCCTGTGGAAAGGAGGTCCGAACCAGGATATATCGTTGTGTCCTTTGTGTGATTGCCTTGCTTCTTCTATCCTTCATGTACTAACTCTAACAATCTGCGAAGTGTGTTTGTGCAATCGTTTTTGTGAGCAGGGTTTCATTGACCGAAGATTTTTTTTAAAGTCCCATTCACTCCCCCCTCTGGGCTCATCAACTGGGCAACAAGTGGTAATAGAGCGAGGTTGCGGGTTCGATTCCCTCGGGTGCCGCTGGGGGGGAGTTTGTTGGTTAACTGCCATCGACTCCCTTAGGGAATCGCTGCCACTATGCTGTTATGGGGCAGCATAGTGACATCGGGGCTGGCAACCCAACCGCCGCAGGGGTAAAACCCTGTGCGAAGCCCCTCATGCTGACCACAGCGTTGACGTGGTGCTTTGCGCTTCCGCCTTAAAGATTTGGCTACCGCCTTCACTACCAGCTCGAGCTTTTGGTGCAACGGTAAGGGGCTCGGTCCAACACTACCAGTCAATTATTACTATGAGGATTTCCTAAAATCTATTGCTGGCAATGTGGGTCATGTGCTGCGAATCTATGAACCTACTTTGGCCCTTACGCAAACCAGTGAAGCTTTTGTTTATGTGGAGTTGGACATTAGCAAAGCTAGACCTGAGAGAATTTGGATTGGCTATGGTCATGATGGATTCTGGCAGAAGATCAATTACTACAAAGTTCCAACAGTTTGTAATCATTGCCATAAGCTTGGCCATATTGATACTGATTGTGTGAGGAAAAATAAAAAAGTGGAAGTACCAGTTTCTCTTCCCAAGGAGCAAGGTAGTCAAGATCAGGGATTTGTTCAAAAATGCACCTGGCGCCAGAAGATTATTAATGCGGGTCCTGTAGAAGCAGTTCTGGGGAACAGGTTTTCGCCGATTTAGGAAGTGGAGCCTCTGGAGGTGGAGATAGCTGAAGGGTCTACTATTAAGGTTGATAGTGTTCTACCTGGGCCCTCAGATCAAGTAACCTCCTTAGTTGATGCTGTGGTACAGAAAGTTCCTACTCCTCAGGTTTCGTTATGTCCCCTAGGGGCTGAGGATGATGGAGATCTATAGGCTATGAGCAACCAATCTGCTTCGACATCCTTGGATCAGTTTATCCCGATAATTCCCATTGTTCTTCCACAAAAACATAAAAGTCAGTATATGCCACTTCTGCAACTGTTACATTGCATGGGCTGCATGGGTCTGGCATGATGCATGTCATGCATTAATCGACATTGGCTAACACTGCACCGTCTACGGTAGTGATTGGCGGTGAGTCCAGGGAGGCTCCGGCCATCGATCCTGCCGGAGAAGAAGGTATGCTTCATGTTCCACTTTTCATCTCTAAACTTTCCAATATCAAGCCTCATGAATCCTCTTTCAGGCGTGTATCGGAACTTGCCGTGAAAGAAAATATGTTCATGCCAAATGATGTTGTTACCGCTGGGGACCTGGTCCAAAAGGAAGGAGGTGTATATATGCGATCCAAAGCGAAGGCGGTGGGTGTCTGACTGGATATACCTCCTCATGAATAACCCTATTTTATTCTGGAATATCAGAGGCATCTCTAACAGTGCCTTTAAACGCTCTTTGCGTAGGATGATTAAGCAATATAATATTGATATTATCTCTATTGCTGAGCCCATGGTCCCTTTGCATCAGGCTGCCGTCTTGTGTAGGTACCTCAAGATGGAGAATTTCAATGGTAATAATGGCGAAAACTCCAAAATATGGGTCTTTTGGAGTAACCAGAATATCCAGATTGCTAGCCAAACTGAACAGTAGATCACCCTTTCTGTCTTCAAATATAATAACATCCTATATATGGTTATTGCTGTGTATGGTGCTTGTAGTTTTATCAACAGACGGTATCTTTATGATGATATACTTGGCATATCCAGTAGCATATCGATACCTGGCTTGTGGGTGGGATTTCAACTGTGTTACTCACCCATCTGAGAAGACGGGTGGTCATCCTCCTAGCCTGAAAGCTATGGTGGACTTTAACGCCTGCATCTCGGCCTCTTCTCTCTCGGATGCAGGATATATTGGATCCCACTTCACCTGGACTAACAACAGAGCTGGGGTGGCTGCGGTTAAAGCTAGACTAGACCACGTTCTCATTAACAATTCCTGGGAGAACTCTTTCCCTGGGTTTCAGATAAGGCATCTTCTGAGAGGCCCTTCCGATCATGCCCCCCTACTGGCTTCTTGTGTTATCACTTCCAGAGGTCCTGCCAGATTCAACTTTCAGTCTATGTGGATTTCCCATGCTTCTTTCATGAACACTGTTCAAACTGCCTGGGAGGAGGTGAATGGCGGTCACCCGAATCCTTTCCTTACTCTTCATCTTAAGTTAAAAGCTGTCAGGGGTGCCCTTTGTTCCTAGAACAAACTAGAATTTGGTGATATTTATGAAAATGTGCGCAAACTAGAACACAAGGTGAAGGACAAGCAGGATGATTTTGATAACAACCCTACGGTGAAGAACCGGTCTTCCCTAGGGGCTGCTAACACCAATCTTAAAAGGTGGTGCTTCGTTGTGTGGAGGTTTTTTGGGCCCAGAAAGCCCGGTTACAATGGATGGATGATGGTGATAAGAATATTGCATTCTATCATGTAGTGGTTCAAGGTAACAGAAGAAGAAACAAAATTCATAGACTTCAGTTGAATGGGAATTGGTGTAAGGATCAAGAGGTTTTATCTAAAGAGGCTGTTAACTTCTTTAAATCCCAATTTCAATCTACTGATCATGTAATTGACACATCCCTTCTTAATGTTATTCCTGAGCTGATTTTTCTAGAACAAAATACTGCCCTGTGTGAAATCCCAGATAAAAATGAAGTTAAAAGCGCTGTGTGGAATTTGAATGGTAACAGTGCCCCTGGACTGGATGGATTTACTGGTTCTTTTTTTACTTCCTGTTGGGACATTGTGGGTGATGATGTTAGTGCTGTAGTCAAGGGTTTTTTCAATGGCTTCTCTTTTCCCAGGGGTGTAACTTCAACTCATATTACTCTCATTCCCAAGAAGGATCACTCGGTTACTTTTAATGACTATAGACCCGTGAGTCTTGCAACTTTTGTTATAAGATTGTTTCCAGAATCCTGTGTGACAAACTGACTACAATTTTGCCTATGATTATCTCTGAAGAGCAAGGTGCTTTTGTCAAGGGTAGATAGATATATTTGGATAACATTTCCATGGCTAGACAATTGGTTAAGGACATTGGCCGCAAAACTAGAGGTAGTAATGTTGTTTTTAAATTGGACATCAAAAAGGCTTATGATAATGTGAAATGGGACTTCTTATTTTCTGTTCTCACGAAATTTGGTTTCTCATCCAAATCCAAATTTATCTTGTACATTGGTATGATGATCTCTAATTTCTGGTTTTCAGTCCTGTTTAATGGTTCTCCTGCTAGTTATTTTAAGTCCTCCAGGGTCTTCATCAAGGTGATCCCATCGCCCCAGCTTTGTTCATCATCATGGAAGAAGCTCTTAGTAGAGGCATCAAGAACATGGTTGCTACTGGTTATCTTATTCCCTATTCTGGCCCTAGGGGATGCCCTCCCCCCACTCACCTCCTGTATGCGGATGACACTCTTGTTTTCTCTAATGGAAGTATCAGGAATGTTAGACGCCTCATGGGGTTTTTAAATAAATATGCTGACTCTTCTGGGCAGCATATCAACCCCCACAAAAGCTGTTTCATGTTAGTAGAGAAGGCTGCTGCTCACACCGCTAATAATATCAAAACGGTCACTGGCTATACGAGGCAAACTGGTTCCATATCTTACCTTGGCGTTCCTTTAAAGCCTGGCAGAATGTCCACTGTAGACTATAAACCCTTAGTGGATAAGGTGAATGGCAAACTTCATGCATGGAAGTCTAAACTTCTATCTCAAGCTGGTAGAATTACTCTGATTAATTCCGTCATATCTTCTATCCCTATTTACCTTACTGCAGCCTCCTACATTCCGAAATCTATTACATCTTACATTGACAGAGTCTCTGCTGCTTTTTTCTGGGATGGTACTGATGGGGTTCATCGACGGCACTGGGTGGCTTGGGCATCTATTCAAAAGCCCATTAGTGAAGGTGGACTGGGGATACGGAGCCTGTGGCATGTGCAGATATCTTTGGCTGTTAAGCAGCTTTGGAACATCAAACAAAGCTCTTCTCTCTGGGCCTCTTACGCTAGAAAGCGGTATTCCTTTTCCAATATTACTAGCTTCCTGAGATGCCCAAGATTGTATGCATGGAAGCTATGAAGATTCTTAATGCTAATACCATATGGGTCCATGGCAATGGCAAAAATATTCAATCCTTCATGATACTTGGATCGGTGAAACACCTCTCAGCAACATTATCCAGACTGATATGAGAATGTGGATGCTACTCTAAGTGAGGTTTTATCTAATGCAAATCATCCTCTTAGATCCATCATTCCTAATCGGTCTGGACAGTTTGGTGCTATCCAATGATGATGACAAATGCTTATGGGCGGCCTCCAATAACGGCCTTTTCTCCACCAATTCTACTTATAATATTATCAGGCCTATTGGCATGAATAGACCGGCTCTCACTAAACTGTGGCATAATTCTTACTATCGTAGAGCTTCCGTCTTCTCCTGGAAAATTTTGAACCGGCTATTCCTATTGATGGTCGTATATCTGAAGCTGGCATTCCCTTGGTGTCTCGGTGTTCTTGTTGTAAGGTTCCTCAAACTGAACACCTTAATCACCTGTTTATTCATAGCGATCATGCTTCTGCTCTTTGGCGCTGGGTTTATCCCCTCCTATCTTCGAGGATCACCCTACATAACCATATTACTGCTCGGTTGTGGAATTGTGTCCAGCACTCAAATATCCGATCTCCTTACGGGTTTGTTTCTCTGTATACCATTATTCTCATGCTGTGGGAAGTGTGGAAGGCTAGATGCTTAAGCAGGTTTGAAGGCACTCATACCAATGCTGGAGCTATCATCAATAATATCAAAGCTACCATCATGCACTCGCTATCTAACCTTAACTTTAAGGTTACTTCCAATTCCTATGAGATGCAGATTCTTCATGGATTTGGGTATGCCCCCCAGTGCCCTGCCAAGCTGATGAAACTTATAAGATGGATTCCTCCTATATATGATTTCAGCCTCAACGTTGATGGAGCATGCAAAGGTAATCCTGGAGAGTGTGGAGGTGGTGGGTGTATTCGAGATTCTTAGGGAAATGTTCATGTGGCTTTCACCCATTTTTATGGCATTGGTACTAGCATGATCGCTGAAATGAGAGCTCTTTGTGATGGGCATCGGATGGCTACTTCCTTAGGCTACAGACTTTCTGTTGTCTACTCTGACTCTCAGGTTCTAGTTCATTCCATCCAGGAAGATAAGGTTGTCTCTTGGCGTGCTTTCAGATGGTGGCAAGATGCAAGATCGCTTATCAATCATGAGTCTATTCTTCTCACCCATGTGTATCGAGAAACTAATCAACTTGCTGATTCCCTTGCTAATTTCGCTGTGCAAAATAGGCAGAATGATGTTTTTTGGGGGACGCATAACTTACCTCATCCTTGTGAGGGGCCGATGGTTATTGATAAATCAGGCCTTATGCATGTCAGAATGGTTTAGCAGAGTTATGCCCCAGGGTTCCTTGTACTTATGTTTTTTTATAATATATTGGCCCAGGCGGCTCTCACTGGTGGAGTGAGAACATTCTCCTCCTCTGGGGGAGGGTGCACTCTCCTAGTTTGAGGCCTGAGGACCTTTTCTAAAAATAATAATAATAATAATTAAATTTTAAATATTAAAAATAATTTTAGGATAAAAATGATTAATAAGAATAATTATTTAATATGTAGTTGATTATGAATACTATAGGAAAATTATACATTATATATGCTAACATTTTTAAATTGATGGCTATACTCATAGCATTAAATATATAAATATATGTAAACTTCAAATATATAAACTATACTCATAGCCTCTCCTTGAATACAATAAATGTCAAATATAATTGAATCAATGTTTGTGTATAGATGAAGAAGATCATAGGTAATTAATTTGGATGTCCCAATTTTTTTTAAAAAAGTATCTTTTATGGACGAGTCTATAAAGTGAATTTTATTATTCATATGCGACATAAAAAGATAGAAAATATAAGAAATAATCAACTAAAATTACAAAAATATATTAAATGTTATATAACTTAATAAAGATGCATATGAAGTTGTAAAAAGAGGATCTTGTAGCAAACATTCTAGGAAAGAATTAGAACTCAGATATTCACAAATAAAAATGTGATGCATATGGAGTTTAATCATATTACATATTTGATAGAACAAAGAAATAGATCTTCACCCATGTTTTATATAGACGATTTTATTGTAGCCATTTACAAAGATTGATATAACTCATGTAGTCATCTATATATATATATATAGTCATCGGTGTCAATATATATCTATATATAGAGAGAGATATGTAGATATAGTTAAATTTGGTTAAGTATATCAATATATAGATATAGTCATCGGTGCCAATATATATCTATAATGTAAATCAATATATCATAATTTACACACTACATATATATTTACTTGTTGATAAATATATTAACACAAATGTAAATAGATATAGTAAAATATGATTGAATATATATAATAGGGCAAATTAATTAGGAGTCTCTAATAGATATTTGACTTATTTTCTAGTCTCTGACAGAGTTGTAACTCATTACAGTAAATGTTATCTCCTGTTACAGTAATGAGAGGGTGAAGAGAAGAGGAAGGAGCATGGATTTTGTCACCGTGTAATTGGCATTTAGCACAGTGACGAACAAAGTGAGTGCAATCTTCTTCCGTGCTGGCCCGGTGGGCCAGTAATAGTGTCTTAGCAACTTTTGGGCAATTGCTCTACCATTGACATGGCCACCACATTCACTGGAGTGAGCGGCTTCAACAATGCTTTGAGATTCGATTTCATCAAGACAACAGAGATAAACCCCATTGAGGGATTTCTTGTAGAGAATGCCACCTATAATCTTGTAACGCTCCGAGACACGGCGAATGGCCCGTCTGTCAGTAGAGGTGGCATAATCAGGGAAAGATCCATCTTTGAGATAATTTTCGATGTCAAAGTACCAAGGGTGGCCATCATGGAGATCGATTTCTGGCTCTTTTGAAAGCGCATGGACTCGAAGGGAGGGAGACTTGAGTTGAGAGAACCAAGGATTAGCATGAGAAGGTACTTTCAACCTTTGGACGGAGACGGTTTCGGAAGACCTCCCTAACGGAATAGGGATGGAAGAAGCCAGAGAGGCGAGTGAGTCAGCTAGAATATTTTTAGCCCTAGGAGTGTGGACTAGAGTAAGCTTCCTAAACTGCCGGATTACCTTGCAAACTAAGTCTTGGTATGGTTTCAACTTGGGATCCCGGGTCTGGTACTTGATAAGGGACTTCCAAAGTATCAATTGCGAATCTCCAATAA
>CM024756.1:144591941-144635021 GCA_014218235.1 Colocasia esculenta | reverse complement strand
TGCATATGTACACAAAAAACCATATGGGTTATATTGTTTATATTGATTTCACGAGAACTAACGTACATACAATTTTACAGGGACTGCCTCCCCGTCCACGCCCGTCGTCCAGCGACATGTAATTTTCTATATTGTGTTATTTGAAATTCATAATTTCTAATGTGTATGAAATTTTGCAGGGAATGCCTCCCCGTCCACGCCCGTCGTCCCAGCGACAGGTAATTTTGTACATTGTTGTTTATTTGAAATTCATAATTCTAATGTGTATGAAATTTTGCAGGGACTGCCTCCCCGTCCACGCCCGTCGTCCCAGCGACAGGTAAATTTCTATATTGTTGTTTATTTGAAATTCATAATTTCTAATGTGTATGAAATTTTGCAGGGACTGCCTCCCTGTCCACGCCTGTCGTCCCAGCGACAGGTAATTTTCTACATTGTTGTTTATTTGAAATTCATAATTTCTAATGTGTATGAAATTTTGCAGGGAATGCCTCCCCGTCCACGCTACCTTCGTCTTCTTCCTCACCACAAGGTAAACATATGTTTCAATAGATTAGTATGTTTGGTCTCTTGCAATTATACAATAAAAGTGTACTAAATTGTTTTCAACAGAGGTGGAGAGCCAGCATCCAGCAGCTGAGGAGGGGCCTCAGCTACCAGGACGACAACCATGCTGGATCTCAGGGTAAAGTTCATCATCTCAGTGTTACTGTATTTGTTATTTAGGATATACATTTCATGTAGAAAATTAATGTGGAATTGCAGGGGGAAGATAGATCCCAGTCCTGCTTCCCGCTATATTACGACGTTGATCCACGCACATATTCCAGGACCAGTGGATGCATGGAGAGACTTCCGGTGCCAGTCGGGATTATTATTTGACATGTTTACGGTATTTTTATTTTTTAGAAGAGTTGAAGTCATTTATTCAATTATTATTAATTTAGGTTATTGCAGAACGTTGATTAATTTTATTTCTTTACAGCGGAGGTTTGCGTTCACGAGACCCGAGGATCTCCCTCGGGCTCGAGCCGTCTGGGAGATTACGGCCCAGACTAATTAAGAAAGTCGATGTGGGAGGCATGGGGACAAGGCAATCAAGACCACAGGGAACCGGGATCCTATGGCTTGGGGGATTACGGCCCTGTTGGCTGCGGATGGACTATTGGGAGTCCCTTTGCGCGCGTTGGGCTGCTGGACCATGGCAGCAGCGGTCACAGGCGGCAATACGCAACAGAGCAACTCAACCGGAGAAGAATGTGCATACTAGTGGATCCGTATCTTATGCGACCCACAGTCAAAAATTGGTAAGTATTTATGTTCGATTCATATATACATATGGATTATTATTGTGAGACTAACTAATTTTGTTGAATTCTAAGCATCACGACCTGGAGCGTGCCCCTACTTTCCGCGAGTTATTTGACCGGACTCATAAGCGGAAGGGGACGGATGACTATGTTACCGAGAGTGCCCGCACGATTGCTGTAAGTCAAGCTTTAAATTATGAATTCAATTATGATATTAAAGTAATTTGTTTTCAATAATTTAATTTTAAATTATTTTACAGGAGACGTACGACAGGACGATGGCGGAGCGCTACACAGAGGGCACTCCCCAGCCAGATTTGGATGCGGACGCTTGGGTCGAGGCAGGGGAGTGCCGAGGAAGGGTCGAGTGTACGGCTTTGGGGACAGCCTGGATACTCATCGAGTGTTGTCTCATATGCCAGTTCGATCGCTTCTCCGGCACACGCGAGTTCATCTTCTGCTCCGCCCGTCAGTGGTGTAGAGGACATTAGAGGCATCATTCAGGAGGAGCTACGTACAGAGCTACAGACGCAGCGGGAAGAGCTACAGACGCAGCGGGTACAGCTACAGGCGCAGCAGGTACAGATAGAGACGCAGCGGCTACAGCTACAGACGCAGTTCAGCGATATGGTTCCGCAGTTCATGTCAATAATGCAGGGAGTACGCCCCACACAGCCAGCAGCTCAGGTCAGTATTAGTATTAATTTCATATACTTTGGATTGGGCCGGGCGTCTAACACGACCGGGTGGGTTAAAGTAACGTGTAGAAACTGACGGAATCCAATTTGGATCCCCGGATTGGGTTGGGCATTCAAAGGACGATTTAAAAACATGGTCAACCATATATAAATGGTCAAAACACGCAACCCGGGGTCCAAAATCCCAAATAGGGATCGGATCGGCGTGTCGTTTTCTCCGACACGACGGGTGGGTTAAAGTGACGTGTGGGAACTGACGGAATCCAATTGGATCTCCGGATTGGGTTGGGCATTCAAAGGACGGATCTAAAAACACGGCCAAGCTATATAAAATGGTCAAAACACGCAACCCGGGGGTCCAAAATCCCAAATAGGGATCGGATCGGCGTGCCGTTTTCTCCGACACGACCGGGTGGGTTAAAGTGACGTGTGGGAACTGACGGAATCCAATTTGGATCTCCGGATTGGGTTGGGCATTCAAAGGATGGATTTAAAAACACCCAAGTATAATAAAATGTTAAAACACACAACCCGGGGGTCCAAAATCCCAAATAGGGATCGGATCGGCGTGCCGTTTTCTCCGACACGACCGGGTGGGTTAAAGTGACGTGTGGGAACTGACGGAATCCAATTTGGATCTCCGTATTGGGTTGGGCATTCAAAGGACGGATCTAAAAACACGGCCAAGCATATATAAATGGTCAAAACACGCAACCCGGGGGTCCAAAATCCCATAGGGATCGGATCGACGTGTCGTTTTCTCCGACACGACCGGGTGGGTTAAAGTGACATGTGGGAACTGACGGAATCCAATTTGGATCTCCGGATTGGGTTGGGCATTCAAAGGACGGATCTAAAAAACCCAAGTATATATAAAAGGTTAAAACACACAACCCGGGGGTCCAAAATCCCAAATAGGGATCGGATCGGCGTGCCGTTTTCCGACACGACCGGGGGTGGGTTAAAGTGACGTGTGGGACTGACGGAATCCAATTTGGATCTCCGGATTGGGTTGGCATTCAAAGGACGGATCTAAAAACGGGCAAGATATATAAATTCATGGTCAAACACACAACAACGGGGGTCCAAAATCCCAAATAGGGATCAGATCGCGTGCCGTTTTCTCCGACACGACGGGTGGGTTAAAGTGACGTGTGGGAATTGACGGAATCCAATTGGATCTCCGGATTGGGTTGGGCATTCAAAGGACGGATCTAAAAACACCCAAGTATATAAAAGGTTAAAACACACACCCGGGGGTCCAAAATCCCAAATAGGGATCGGATCGACGTGCCGTTTTCTCCGACACGACCGGGGGGTTAAAGTGACGTGTAGAAACTGACGGAATCCAATTTGGATCCCGGATTGGGTTGGGCATTCAAAGGACGGATCTAAAAAAAGGTCAAGCATATATAAAGGTCAAAACCGCAACCGGGGGTCCAAAATCCAAATAGGGATCGGATCGGCGTGCCGTTTTCTCCGACACGACCGGGTGGGTTAAAGTGACGTGGGGAACTGACGGAATCCAATTGGATCCCCGGATTGGGTTGGGCATTCAAAGGACGGATCTAAAAAACACCCAAGTATATTTAAAGCGTCAAAACACGCAACCGGGGGTCCAAAATCCCAAATAGGGATCGGATCGACGTGCCGTTTTCTCCGACACGACTGGGTGGGTTAAAGTGACGTGTGGGAACTGACGGAATCCAATTTGGATCCCCGGATTGGGTTGGGCATTCAAAGGACGGATCTAAAAAACCGAATATATAAAAGCGTCAAAACACACAACCGGGGGTCCAAAATCCAAATAGGGATCGGATCAACGTGCCGTTTTCTCCGACACGACCAGGTGGGTTAAAGTGACGTGTAGAAACTGACGGAATCCAATTTGGATCCCCGGATTGGGTGGGCATTCAAGGACGGATCTAAAAACACCCAAGTATATATAAAGCGTCAAAACACACACAACCCGGGGGTCCAAAATCCCAAATAGGGATCGGATCGACGTGCCGTTTTCTCCGACACGACCAGGTGGGTTAAAGTGACGTGTAGAAACTGACGGAATCCAATTTGGATCCCCAGATTGGGTTGGGCATTCAAAGGACGGATCTAAAAACACGGCCAAGCATATATAAATGGTCAAAACACGCAACCGGGGGTCCAAAATCCCAAATAGGGATCGGATCGGCGTGCCGTTTTCTCCGACACGACCGGGTTGGTTAAAGTGACGTGTGGGAACTGACGGAATCCAATTTGGATCTCCGGATTGGGTTGGGCATTCAAAGACGGATCTAAAAACACCCAAGTATATATAAAAGGTTAAAACACACAACCGGGGGTCCAAAATCCCAAATAGGGATCGGATCGGCGTGCCGTTTTCTCCGACACGACCGGGGGGGTTAAAGTGACATGTGGGAACTGACGGAATCCAATTTGGATCCCCGGATTGGGTCGGACGTTCAATTGACGGATCAAAAAAACACCCAAGTATTTAAAGCGTCAAAACACAACCTGGGGGTCCAAAATCCCAAATAGGGATCGGATCGACGTGCCGTTTTCTCCGACACGACGGGTGGGTTAAAGTGACGTGTAGAAACTGACGGAATCCAATTGGATCCCCGGATTGGGTTGGGCATTCAAAGGACGGATCTAAAAACACCCAAGTATATATAAAGCGTCAAAACACACAACCCGGGGGTCCAAAATCCCAAATAGGGATCGGATCGACGTGCCGTTTTCTCCGACACGACCGGGTGGGTTAAAGTGACGTGTAGAAACTGACAGAATCGAATTGGATCCCCGGATTGGGTTGGGCATTCAAAGGACGGATCTAAAAACACGGCCAAGCATATATAAATGGTCAAAACACGCAACCCGGGGGTCCAAAATCCCAAATAGGGATCGGATCGGCGTGCCGTTTTCTCCGACATGACCGGGTGGGTTAAAGTGACGTGTGGGAACTGACGGAATCCAATTTGGATCCCCGGATTGGGTCAGACGTTCAATTGACGGATCTAAAAAACACCCAAGTATATTTAAAGCGTCAAAACACAACCCGGGGGTCCAAAATCCCAAATAGGGATCGGATCGGCGTGCCGTTTTCTCCGACACGACCGGGTGGGTTAAAGTGACGTGTGGGAACTGACGGAATCCAATTGGATCCCCGGATTGGGTTGGGCATTCAAAGGACGGATCTAAAAAACACCCAAGTATATATAAAGCGTCAAAACACACAACCGGGGGTCCAAAATCCCAAATAGGGATCGGATCGACGTGCCGTTTTCTCCGACACGATCAGGTGGGTTAAAGTGACGTGTAGAAACTGACGGAATCTAATTTGGATCCCCGGATTGGGTTGGGCATTCAAAGGACGGATCTAAAAACACGGCCAAGCATATATAAATGGTCAAAACACGCAACCCGGGGGTCCAAAATCCCAATAGGGATCGGATCGGCGTGCCGTTTTCTCCGACACGACCGGTGGGTTAAAGTGACGTGTGGGAACTGACGGAATCCAATTTGGATCCCCGGATTGGGTCGGACGTTCAATTGACGGATCTAAAAAACACCCAAGTATATTTAAAGCGTCAAAACACAACCCGGGGGTCCAAAATCCCAAATAGGGATCGGATCGGCGTGCCGTTTTCTCCGACACGACCGGGTGGGTTAAAGTGACGTGTGGGAACTGACGGAATCCAATTTGGATCCCCGGATTGGGTTGGGCATTCAAAGGACGAATCTAAAAACACCAAGTATATATAAAGCGTCAAAACACACAACCCGGGGGTCCAAAATCCCAAATAGGGATCGGATCGACATGCCGTTTTCTCCGACACGACCAGGTGGGTTAAAGTGACGTGTAGAAACTGACGGAATCCAATTTGGATCCCCGGATTGGGTTGGCATTCAAAGGACGGATCTAAAAAACACCCAAGAAAATGATGGATCTAAAAATATTATTGTATTAAGTTTGAGAAATAATCACATGTTTTAAATTTCATTTTTGAAAATACTGTATTCTTTTATTTATTATTAATGTTTCTCATTTTATTTGTTTTAATATAGGATCCAGCTCCAGACGATGACGAGGCAGGGACAGCAGACGATCCAGCAGATCTATGTTGATTTTTGTATTCATTATGCTATATGATTTATATTTATTGTATCTTATGATTTTATGTTGATTGTTAGTATTTGTTAAATTTATGAATATTGTAGCAGGTTTGACATTGTAGCAATGTATTTTTATTTGTTTATTTTAAAAAAAAATGTGTATTTTCCGACGGATTTCCGACGGCTACGTTTCCGTCGGAAAGTTTAAATTACCGACGGAAAAAGACTGTCGGTAATGCCGTCGAAAAATACCGACGGATTGGCCGACGGATAAGCATCCGTCGGAAAATATAAATTACCGATGGCAAAATACCGTCGGCAAGTCCGTCGGAAAATACTGACGGATTGGCCGACGGATAAGTATCCGTCGGAAAATATAAATTACCGACGGTTAAAGCCCGTCGGTAATGCGGTCGGCAAATACTGACGCCTTTACCGACGGATGAAATCGGTCGGAGGTTTCGACCGAATTCCGACGGAATTTTCATCCGTCGGAAAGTTCTGACCAATTATTTCCGACGGAAAGTTTCCGACGAGTGTTGGACGGAAAGCGGTCGGAAGGAGCCTTTTCCGACGGAATACCGACGGATTTCCGACGGATTCAGTCCGTCGGTAATCCCGCTTTTTCTTGTAGTGTGAGCCCCCACGACCTACCATGTAACAACCTGAAAATTTTAAAACCTAAATAAATAGGAATAAAAAAAATAGTAAGCTTGTGAAGAGGTCTGATTAAATGCGTAGCAATGGATAAAATAGTCAATAATCGTTATGGGTTGGTCAGTAATCGATGTCAAAGATAATTGATGTTCAACATAATCAATGTTTAAGGTAATCGATGTCCAAGGTAATCAATGTCCAATGTAATCGATGTTCAAGGTAATTGATGTTCAAGGTAATCGATGCCCAAAGTAATCGATGTCCAAGATAATCGATGTTCAAGGTAATCGATGTTCAAGGTAATCGACGTTCAAGGTAATTGACATTCAAGATAATCAATATCCAAGATAATCGATGTTCAAGGTAATCGATGCCCCAGGTAATCGATGTTCAAGGTAATTGTTGCCCAAGGTAATCAATGTCCAAGGTAATCAATGTTCAAGGTATTCGATGTTCAAGGTAATCGATGCCCAAGGTAATCGATGTTAGTTAATAATCGATGTTAAAGAATAATCGATGTTGAATAGTAATCGATGTTTGGGACAATCGATGTATCAAATCGATTGGCCCAGATATAATGTTGTCAGCCGAAGTTGGACTTCGGATATGACGAAGTTAGCTTCGTATATGACAAAGTTAAGCTTCGACTGATCAAGACCAAAACGAAGTAGACTTTGTATATGACGAAGTGGACTTCATATATGATGAAATTAGCTTAGTATATGACAAAGTTAATCTTGGACTGATCAAGACCAAAACGAAGTAGACTTCGTATATGATGAAGTGGACTTCAGATATGACGAAGTTAGCTTCGTATATGACAAAGTTAAGCTTCGACTGATCAAGACCAAAATGAAGTAGACTTCATATATGACGAAGTGGACTTCGGATATGATAAAGTTAGCTTTGTATATGACAAAGTTAAGCTTCGACTGTTCAAGACCAAAACGAAGTAGACTTCGTATATGACGAAGTGGACTTTGGATATGACGAAGTTAAGCTTCGACTGATCAAGACCAAAACAAAGTAGACTTCGTATATGATGAAGTGGACTTCGGATATGAGGAAGTTAGCTTCGTATGTGACGAAGTTAAGCTTCGACTGTTCAAAACAAAAAAGAATTAGACTTTGTATATGACGAAGTGGACTTTGGATATGACGAAGTTAGCTTCGTTTATGACGAAGTTAGCTTCGACTGTCCATGACTAAATCGTGTATGACTTTGTATATAACAAAGTTACCAGTTATTTTCCATACTATAAAACACGTGTTAACTATATATCCGATAATGAAAAGGAAAAGTACGGACCATAGAAACATGACTAAAACCAATAGTGGATTCCGAACTTATCCCTAGAACTAAACCAAATAGAAAGACCTATTATGGAAACGATTCCTATATATGGAAGTTCTAGAACCTAATAGGACTCCTACCAAGAGTTAGGCAACTGCAAACCCATAGATTTAACCATCAATAGACTTCCATATTAATCCATATTCGTGCTCCATCAAGAGAGAGTTTCTAAAGATTTTTCACTCCTATTGGGACGGGAATCCTCCAGGCATGGAAGGGATCAAGATAAAACTGCAACTCCACTTTTTAGTTACGATAGGACTCTTGACAACTCTAAATCTATAAATACTCGTCATAAGCCCTTGGAGGTGAGTTACCAACTTGCTAAAGGACTTGTGTAAGAATACCTAGAGCACCAGAGAAGGAGGAGATCGATCACCCAACCAGAGCTTTCTTCCCCAGACCTCGTTCTGCTTCGTCGTACAGAAAATTTTCTTAGGAACGTCCATATGTAGGCAATCTCTCAAGCACAAACCTAAATAATCTCGTTCATAGATAGTCCAGGAAACAAGTAGCCAAAGCCCATGTTTGTCCCAGATTTTATCTCTCAAGTTGTGAGATTTCATGTCTAAGGTTCTATTATTTCACGTACCCATGGTCTTTTGGGTTGCTCTTGTTCTTCGTGAAATTCTTGTCAAGACCTTGATTTCTTTTGAGTATACCTTGTTAGGGTTTTTTAGATGTTTCTATAAGTTACACGTTGTATACATCGAGACCTAAGTGTTTTCTCTAGCCTTAAAACCCAGATTTTCTGAACTGTCCTACTTGATACCGTGATGAGTTTATTTTTAAGTTCTTGTAAAGACTGTAACAATATCAGGTAATATGAAGGTTAAAAGTATGTTAATTGCTCTATCCATGGAAGATGTGCACGATCTATTCCACTGTCTTGAATTCTTCTTCACATGCACACACCAACCATAAGAAAATGAATCCAAACTTTATGCGAGTACTGACTGTGCTGTGCAATAGTTACTATTGTTGGTATTATTTGTCGTTTTACGTGCCCAACCTGTTGTTTCTATTTAGATCTCTTTATAAACTCATCTATGCAAGTTTTTCTTTACGTTTTCATTTATTTTTCTTACTCTCATCTATCCTTGATACTCTACTAGCTATTGACTGATTGTTTAAAGATAATATACATGACTAATGACTGACAATATTATAAGGGACCCAATCTGGTCTTGGGAGTGTTTCCCAGCTAGCAAGCACAGGGGGGGGAATGGAATTCTTAAAAAAAATTATTTAAGACTCAAAACCTGTTCACAAAACAGTCACACAAAACACACTTTGCAGATTGTTAGTGTTAGTGAATCGAAAGATCAAACACACAAAAGCAATCTCACGACACAGAGAATTATCCTGGTTTGGATCTCCTCTCCTTAGGAGTCCTACGTCTAGTCCCTGAGCAATATCTTAGGATTTCACTAACAAAGGTACAGTCCCCCTTAAGGACACTACAGCACCCAGCACCCCAGCTGGTCTTCCTTCAACCGAAGGGAACAACACCCTGGATACCCCACCAGGTCTTCATTCACAACAGAAGGGAACAACACCCTAGATACCCCACCAGGTCTTCCTTCACGACAGAAGGGAACAACACAAGGGAATGTGATCAAAGAGATGATGCCCCTAGATCAAGCTTATAGAACATTGCTTGATCTGAAGCAAGGACTGAGAAGAAGAGATCTACAATCAAAGACTCTTCTCAGACAAAAAGGGCTCTCTCACAGATCTGAACTTAGCACCGAGAGCAAGAGCTGAGACTAATGGGAGTTTTTGCTTGGCTTAAGAACGCTTGCAGAAGGTTGAAGGCGATTTAGCTTGTTGTTCTCTAACCATTCTCCTTATCGCTTCAGGAACTTCATCCTTCTATAAATATCATCATTTGAAATTTGAACGTTGAAGTTCCCATTGTCTCTATGCATAAGTGTACGTTAGACTGCTTGACACTTTGAAGCTTCCAGTCAACAGTCTTTTATCTTTTCATGCACGCAAAGAAAGAGAGAGAGGATCTTCTTGTTGAACCACTCTTTGTTTGTCCTTGTATTTTGGTGATAACAAAACATATGGTGATTTCAAGTATATCTTTGATGATTAAAAGTTATTGAATATCTTGTTTCATCTGTATCGCATCAATCTCATAGCAAAATGCTAAGTCTCCCATTGATGCAATTTGGCGCACTAAAATGATAAAATCGATGTTTAATCCATATACATCGATTTCAGCTCAAGTGCCAAACTAATAAGCGCTACATCGATTTGGTTTTATAAGCGCCATAACGATTTGTTTAGGGCTTATAACGATTTGATAAGTGAGCACATCGATTTGCCCTTCATAACGATTTGCTTGCATAACGATTTCATAAGTGATCACATCGATTTCTTTATTGATCATAACGATTTGCTTGCATAACGATTTCATAAGTGATCACATCAATTTCTTTATTGATCATAACGATTTGCTTGCATAACGATTTCATAAGTGATCAGATCGATTTCTTTATTGATTATAATGATTCGCTTGCATAACGATTTCATAAGTGATCACATAGATTTCTTTATTGATCATAACGATTTGCTTGCATAACGATTTCATAAGTGATCACATCGATTTCTTTGGAGAGAACAAAGATTTGTTCTCACATCGATTTCTTTGATCACTATAACGATTCATTAAGTATCATAACGATTTGCTTAGTAGCACACAACGATTTATTTCAAATGAGCAACGAATCTTCACATAACGATTCTTCATAGATTCTGTTCAAACACAGATTGCCTTTATATTTCAATATGTTTGGCGCCTAATGAAAAGTCAAAATATCTTCTGACAGAAAAAGCTGCATGCATATTTCAGAGTCTTGTCAAAAAAGATATGAACTACTATTTTCAGCATGTTAGCAGAAACACAGTGGCATGCACAGTTTATTATAAACACTCTTTTATGCTAACACTCTCCTCTATGCTTACAGACCTCGAAGACCACTAGAGTCTGATTAAGACAAATGAAGAGGAGATGAGCAACGGTTAGAACTCCAATGGATCTCTTCAACGGATCTATTCAAAAGCCGCTCATATAAATAATGAAGCACGGCTTAAGAGAAAAGAACAGAGCCTTCCTGAAAATCTTTGAAGGAGTGTACAACCAGTGAGGAACCTCAACGCCACATACACTCAAAGAAAGAGAGAAAGAGCCTGAGCCCAGAAGACGTGTTCAAGCATCTGAAGCGTTCAAGCCTTCAAGCTGTCTCTTCTCTCTTCATTCTCTCTCCAAGCTCATTGTAAATCTGGGGGAGAGTCCTGACTGTGAGCTAGTTCTGAGTGTTCATCTTGTAATAGCTCTCAGTCTGATCTTTCTTTTCTAAGAAAGATTTATGTCCAGCTGTAGGACTGTATACAGTGTAGAACCCAGCTAGGTTTGTGTCTAGCAGAACCACACTGGGGTTTGTACCAGGAGGTTGGCTTCTTGACCTGTAAAAGAAGTGTGCTGCCTTCTTGCCCGGGAAAGAGAAGAAGACCAGCTGGGGTGCTGGGTGTTGTATTGTCCTTGAGGGGGACTGTACCCTTGGTTAGTGAAATCCCAAGAGGTTGCTTGGGGACTGGACGTAGGACTTCCATGTGGGAAGGGCCGAACAAGGATAAATTCCTTGTCTCTTTTGTGTGATTGTTTATTTGCTTCCGCACTGCTACTCTTTATCACACTAAACTAACCAAACTTTCAAGTGATAATTTTCTGTCTTAAGTTTCTATTTCAGATTTCAGGAAAACCTATTCACCCCCCCTCTAGGTTAGCTTGCTGTCGTACCAAAAGGGCCAACAAGTGGTATCAGAGCGGGTCTCTGATCATTCAAAGAAGATCCAACGATCTTAGAGCAAAGATCCTTGGCAGCTCAAGGATATGCTGAAGGTCAATCAGTCACCAGACCTCCATCTTTGATGGAGAAGACTACCAATACTGGGAAATGAGAATGGAATGCTTCATTCGAGGCACAGACTTTGATATGTGGCAGGTAATAGAGGTAGGTGATTTTGTTATTGTTCTGTTGAAGGCACTACTGCCATTACTCCTGCTGATAAAAGTAAAATATCTCTAAATTTTAAAGCAAAAAAATATTTATGTTGTGCTTTATCTAAAAAGGAATTTAGTAGAGTATCTGCATGCAAATCTGCTAAAGAAACTTGGGACAAACTGCAAATAACCTATGAAGGAACGGATAAAGTGAAACAAACTAGAATAGATATTCTGTTTCACAATACGAACAATTTTAAATGCTTTCAAATGAAAACATTACTACTATGTATAATAGGTTTTCAAGCATAGTAGTAGGTTTAAATTCTCTTGGTAAAACACTTTCCAATGAAGAAACTGTTAGAAAGATACTTAGGTCTCTAACTGGTTCATGGACACCTAAAGTAACTGCTATTGAAGAAGCCCATGATTTAACCAAATTGTCGATTGATAACTTAATAGGTTCTCTCATGGCACATGATAAATATGGAGCGATTATCTGAAAGCTCATCTAAGAAGAAATGTACTAATGCTCTTAAAGTGGTAGCTGCTCCTTCCACTTCTCTTCTTCTAGCTCAAAAACTGCAGGATCTGAAGACAGTGATGTTGATGAAGTACTGTCCAAACTTCAGAAGATTTTAAAGAAGAAGAAAAATGGATCAAGAAGGATCCAAAGGAAAGAGAATAAGGTAAATGAACCAGTCTTCTATGAATGCAGAAAACCTGGACATCTAAGACCAGACTATCCAAGACTCAAGAAGATTGGTCAAATCGAGAAGTCCAAGAAGCAGCACAATAAGTTCAAAAGAAAAGCCATGGCGGTTGCTTGGGAAAATGAAGAAGAACACAAGCTCAGATTCATCAAGCTCAAGTTCAGAGAAAGAGCAAGTAAACCTAGCCCTCATGGTAGGACTAGATGAGGTACATTCTGACCATTTTTGATTCATGCATTGATTCAGGGTCAGAGTCTGAAGACTTAGAAGAAGTCTTTAATGAACTATATGAAAAACATAAGGGTCTTGTAAAAGAATTAAAAAATCTGAAAAACAACACTACTGCTTGGAAAATACTAATTCTGATCTGAAATCAGAAATGGAACAATTGGAAAAACAACTAAAGGTAAGTAAAGATAATAATCATATTTTAAATGAACATTTGAAAAGTAAGAATAATGAGAAGTTAGAGTTAGAAGAAAAATTAAAAACTCTAACTGAAGAAAATCTGTATTTAAAAGAATCAGTAAGAAATTAACTCAAGGAAAAAACATCTCTAGCTCTATGCTTAAGAGGATCAAAATCTAGAAATAACAAAAAAGGGCTGGATACATTCCTCTGGAAAAAGAAAAACAAACCATAAATCAGGAAAATATCCTTTGCCGAAATTTGTAAAAGAAACCAAGTTGCCTATAAAAGAAAATGTTTCCAAAAATTATGTCTTAAACAAACATCATAAAAACAGTAAGAACTGCAAAATAGATTATATTCATTGCTGTTCTCATTGTAATAAATTAGGACACACAGTAAATACTGCACAACAAGGCACCTAGTTTGGATTCTGAAAGGATACTTTTATGCATCTAACCATCAAGGACCCAAAAAAAAAATTGGATACCTACGTCTGAATAAATTGTTTGCAGGATAGCCTTGGAGCATCAGGATCAAGGATGCTCAAGGCAAGGATGACTGCAGTCTCTTCACTCAAATCATATCTGAAGAGGGAGAAGTCACAAATTCTTTTTAATCTATAATATACTTGCTAGTTTCCTTCAGGTGGAGTCTCATGCTCAGGGGGAGTCTTCACTAAGGGGGAGTTATTCATTAAATATATATTATTGTTGAACCCTCAATGGTAAGAAATGTTCTCAAAGGGAAGAGAATGCATGGTAAGATCCTTCCTTTTTGGTTAGTGACAAAAAGGGGGAGAATTTGTATGGTCTATGAATTTTTTGCATTTTCTATGCTTCATATATTTGTGTCAGAAAATTCACGTAAATTTTGTCATCACCAAAAAGGGGGAGATTGTTGAACCACTCTTGTTTGTCCTTGTATTTTGGTGATAACAAAACTTATGGTGATTTCAAGTATATCTTGATTGATTAAAAGTTATGAATATTTTGTTTCATTTGTGTCGCATCAATCTCATAGCAAAATGCTAAGTCTCCCATTGATACAATTTGGCGCACTAAAATGATAAAATCGATGTTTAATCCATATACATCGATTTCAGCTCAAGTGCCAAACTAATAAGCGCTACATCGATTTGGTTTTTATAGCGCCATAACGATTCGTTTAGGGCTTATAACGATTTGATAAGTGAGCGCATCGATTTGCCCTTCATAACGATTTGCTTGCATAACGATTTCATAAGTGATCACATCGATTTCTTTATTGATCATAACGATTTGCTTGCATAACGATTTCATAAGTGATCATATCGATTTCTTTATTGATCATAACGATTTGCTTGCATAACGATTTCATAAGTGATCAGATCGATTTTTATTGATCATAATGATTCGCTTGCATAACGATTTCATAAGTGATCACATCGATTTCTTTATTGATCATAACGATTTGCTTGCATAACGATTCATAAATGATCACATCGATTTCTTTGGAGAGAACAAAGATTTGTTCCTCACATCGATTTCTTTGATCACTGTAACGATTCATTAAGTATCATAACGATTTGCTTACTAGCACACACGATTATTTACAAATGAGCAACGAATCTTCACATAACGATTTCTTCATAGATTCTATTACAGATTGCCTTATATTTCAAATATGTTGGGCCTAATGAAAAGTCAAAATATCTTCTGACAGAAAAAGCTGCATGCATATTTCAGAGTCTTGTCAAAAAAGATATGAACTACTATTTTCAGCATGTTAGCAGAAACACAGTGGCATGCACAGTTTATCATAAACACTCTTTTATGCTAACACTCTCCTCTATGCTTATAGACCTCGAAAACCACTAGAGTCTGATTAAGACAAATGAAGAGGAGATGAGCAACGGTTAGAACTCCAACGGATCTCTTCAACGGATCTATTCAAAAGCCGCTCATATAAATAATGAAGCACGGCTTAATAAAAAACAGAGCCTTCCTGAAAATCTTTGAAGGAGTGTACAACCAGTGAGGAACCTCAACGCCACATACACTCAAAGAAAGAGAGAAAGAGTCTGAGCCCAGAAGAAGTTTTCAAGCATCTGAAGCGTTCAAGCCTTCAAGCTATCTCTTCTCTCTTCATTCTCTCTCCAAGCTCATTGTAAATCTGGGGGAGAGTCCTTGACTGTGAGCTAGTTCTGAGTGTTCATCTTGTAATAGCTCGAAGTCTGATCTTTCTTTTCTAAGAAAGATTTCTGTCCAGCTGTAGGACTGTATACAGTGTAGAACCCAGCTAGGGGTTTTGTGTCTAGCAGAACCACACTGGGGTTTGTACCAGGAGGTTGGCTTCTTGACCTGTAAAAGAAGTGGGCTGCCTTCTTGCCCGGGAAAGAGAAGAAGACCAGTTGGGGTGCTGGGTGTTGTATTGTCCTTGAGGGGGACTGTGCCTTGGTTAGTGAAATCCCAAGAGGTTGCTTGGGGACTGGACGTAGGACTTCCATGTGGGAAGGGCCGAACCAGGATAAATTCCTTGTCTCTTTTGTGTGATTGTTTATTTGCTTCCGCATGCTACTCTTTATCACACTAAACTAACCAAACTTTCAAGTGATAATTTTCTGTCTTAAGTTTCTATTTCAGATTTCAGGAAAACCTATTCACCCCCCCTCTAGGTTAGCTTGCTGTCGTACCAAAAGGGCCAACACTTCTGTAATCTCTTTTGGCTTCTAATTTGTCCAACGTTGTATGACGGATACTGTCAGAGACCTGCACATATTTAAAGCTTGAACAGTAGACAGCTAGGCTGTCTCTTATTGTCAGTCAACATCAGAATGAATGTCATTAAAATAGTAATGTCATTTTGTTGTTCTAAAAGATGTTTACAGAGAAGATACGATAATGGAAGATATTGTCTGCATGCATGCAGAGTACGTACTATCATAATAAATGCATGGCTGTCAAAAGGATATACCTGAAGACTTTGACGACTTTTACGTTTTCAAGGATTAATTCGAAAATCGAATTGTTGTCTTCAGAAAATCGTTATATACATGACTTATGAAATCATTGTGCAACTGAGGAATCGTTGCGTTCATAAGTAAAGAGATGCATACACAAATCGTTATGTGTATTAATAACCAAATCGATGTACAAATCGTTATGATGTTATGAACAATTCGATGTACAAATCGTTATGATGTTAAAACGAATCGATGTACAAATCGTTGTGATGTTATGAACAAATCGATATATAAATCGTTGTGATGTTATGAGCAAATCGATGTATAAATCGTTGTGATGTATGAGCAAATCGTTGTACAAATCGTTATGATGTTATGAGCAAATCGATGTACAAATCGTTATGATGTTATGAACAAATCGATGTACAAATCGTTATGATGTTATGAACAAATCGATGTATAAACCGTTGTGAATTACTTAATGATCGTTATGAAAGCAAGTCGTTACAATGACTAAAGAAATCGTTACGAGAGCAAGTCGTTACGATGACTAAAGAAATTGTTACGAGAGCAAATCGTTATGATGACTAAAGGAATCGTTACGAGAGCAAATCGTTACGATGACTAAAGGAATCGTTACGAGAGCAAGTCGTTATGATGACTAAGAAATCATTATGAGAGCAAATCGTTGCGATCACTTAACAAATCGTTATGAGGGCAAATCGTTACGGTCACTTAACGAATCGTTGTGAAGGCAAATCGTTGCGATCACTTAACGAATCGTTGTGAAGGCAAATCGTTGCGATCACTTAACGAATGTTGTAGCTAAAAAGGAAATCGATGTGTACTTAGAGAAATTTTATGTGTACTGAACTCTAGATACTTTAGGGTGAGATACTTACAGAATTTGCTTGACTTTGCTTGATTCATTTCCTGTGCTCAAAACTTGTTAGATTAAACTTTATATAGTTTTTTTAATCACCAAAATAGATATGTAATTTATTTAAATTACATGGGGATAAACAGATCATCAATCTCCCCCTTTTTGGTGATGACAAAACATAGCATTGAATAAAGATATTCTGAAATAACACTTTAGTGATATTGCGAAATCATAACAGATGTGTTTCAGAAGTTGCTATATTTTCTCCCCATTTTTGTCATTTAAGCAAAAGGATAAGGTATTAGGACCAAGAAAGACAAATGAGAGAGCACAAAAAAGATGTATTATGCTTGTGAAGGTACAGGGAGATAGAAAGCAGGAGACAGAAGAGAGGCATAGTGAGAAATAGTTTCCCAGGCCTGCTCCTCCTGCTTTTCAAAAAAATTGCCTAAAGATCCCAGGTCAATAGAGTAGGAGGGTCCCATGATGGGAGCCATCCTTTGAAGATGATGTACCAGCTGCTCATCAAGAAGTCGAGCATACTGATCTGAATCAAGGGAGACCTTGAGGAAGGAGACTTTCCAAAACTGGCACAGACAAGAAATTGATCCATGGAGACTGGATAGAAATTCTGCTTGCGCTTCAAGTCTATCCGCATAGCTACATAGACCTTGTACCTTTCAACCCAGGTTTGATAAGGATCATGAACAAGATGAATGGAGTTCATGTCAAGAAAGGTAGCTGCTGAAATCTTAGGTTGACCTTCCTTGGCTAGGGACTCATTCACATTGGAGAGCTACTGAGCGGAAAGAGGATAGAGCTTGGTCCAATCTGCAGGAGATAGCCTTTCACATTCTGACAAAGCAGAGGCAAGAACATCTGCAGTAACATGGCCCTGGTGATATTCTCTGAACAGAAACCTGTTGAAGTGCACCAGATACCCTTTCTGCACTTTGATTCTGCCCATGACTCTGGCAAAACGCTCAAAGATAATTGAGCCTACAGAGGAATCCATTATGAGAGAGTGAAGAGGGGGAAGAAATGCGGATTCAGGCAGCTGGAGGGTTGCAAAATCTACTGGACGGCTTCAGTGTGAGCTCCACCTGGTCCAAGTGCTTTAATGGCCTCTATAAACTGACCCAACTGGATCTCTGGCAAACGGTGAAGATACCGATAATCATTGAAGAGTTTGAAGTGGCTGATCATCCTGATCCCTTTTGAATGAAAGGGGCCCAGCTGTCCTTATGATGGATGAGGAACCATTCGGATAAGGTCAGGGAATGGTCCTTAGAGGGAACCTGGCAGATCTGGCAAGTAGAAATTTGTTGTAGAGAATTTTATTGGTCCGAGCCCACTGCTCTTCAGATTGGGATTCGGCTGCAGAGAAAATCTTGGATTTTAGGGATTTAGAAAGAGAGGTGTAAGGCAAAATAGTGGTGAGATGGTCGGTGAGATGTAGATGAGGAAGATTAAAGATGGAGGAAAAAATAACTTTTCGGAGGAATTCCCTGTAGAGAGGTCTATTTTTGGTGACCTCTGTAGAGAAAATCATAAAGGAGGATAAGAAGGATCTGAGGATTTAGAGAGAGAGGAGGTGATTTTTCGTTTCTTAGGAATAGGACTAGAGAAGTCTGTCCTATGAATATGTTCTCCAACCTTTAGAACAGATCGGAGAATGGCTACCTCAAACTCATCTTTGATGCTCCTAAGATAGTGACCATCAATCTGAGCATCCTCCGGAATGATAGTAATGAAGGAGGGAGGAGCAGAAGGAGAAGAGAGAATGAGAGGTGGAGGAAGGTATGGCAGATGGTCCAGAAGAGGAAGGACCAGAGGAGGAGGAGGCTCCAGCTGATGATGAGGCTGGAGGGTCCTCAAAGGAGGAGGAGGTGGAGGAATGTGGTGGAAGAGATAGGAGATGTAGTGGATGGTTAAGGAAATGGGGCTGGAGGGAGAGGATGACTCTGGGTTGAGGGTGTTTGAAAGGTTGAGGAGCAGGAGGTGCTGTGGAGGATGAGGGTGGTGAAGAAGGGGCTGGTGTCTGAAAAGGAGAGGGAGGTGGGGGCTCAGGAGCAATAGCTCTCTCTTCGACTTGGACCGGCTCAGATTCAGTCACCACTGGCCCGGTTGGCCCTGACATCCTCAACTGGCCCTGTTGGCCCTTGCAAATCCTCAACTGGCCCTGTTGGCCCTTCAGTTGATGGCCTGGTTGGCCTGATTCTTCTGTAGGGAGAGACCCTGATGGTCTAGGGACTTCTTCTTCAGTTCCCTCAGAAGGGTGAGCTGCAGGTGGTGGAGAAGCAGGAGGTGCTGATGATCTTACCTCCTTTAAGATATCTGAAAGTAGAGACTTCATGCTTCCCATTTCTTTGTTGAACCACCGGATTGCATTCTTTACTTGTGATAACTCCTTTGCAGTCGAGGCTGGCTCATAAATAGAGAGTTGACATCTGCTTGGACTGAACAAAGAATTTCACCTTGGGCATCCAGTCTTTCTATCACAGGCTTCAAATTGATAATTATTTTCTATTTCTGAATCCTCTGATGAGGAGAATCCGCAAGGAGAGGAATATCTGATGCGACTTCTTTTCCTTTCTCCCTTGCTTTGTCCACAAGATCCTGCTCTTCTGATTCGGAAGAACTTGCAGTTTCTCCTTCTCTAAACTGATCTTCTGGGGAATTTTCAGTTTTCTCCCCCTGAGTCTCACTGCCCTTGTCACCCAACATCTCCCCATCAGCAGGGGCATCTTCCATGGGTGCATCTATATGCACATCTGCTACTTGATTCTCTTGGATAGGTGGATCTTCCATCTGAACATTATTGTGGCCGGATGCCACATCCGCATTTCCTTTATCTTGCTCTCCCTTAGCAGGAGCATCTTCCACTTGATCGATTGCAACATTGATTTCTTGCTCCCCCTGAATGGGAGCTTCCTCCATTTCAACTTCAGTGTGGCCTGAGGCCACAACTTCTGCAATGGGAACCTCACTTGCTACTGGATCCTCAAGGAGTTATGGATGGATTCCAGTACATCTCTGAGTACTGAGCCTATTCGAGAAGAGGGAGGAGGATCCTCTGAAATGCATCTACAGGCACAATGTCCCAGGAGGAATATCCTCGATCCTGCTGCTTGAAACTGCTATCGCTGGCTCCTCTTGAACTTCGACTGATGCTGCTGCTGCGGTTCTGCTGCTTGGACCTCTTGGGCTTCGCCAATGTTGGCTTCCCCTCAACCATAGAGGACTTTGTCCAAATCCATTGACAACTGAAAAACCACTTTTCCTTAAATTTCTGGACCGGATTGCTTGGCCCATCTTCTCAGATACATCTCCTACTACACTTATGCTATAGTGCTGAAAAATCTTCGTCAGGAGATGGGCATAAGGTAAAGAAACATTCAGCTTGCTCTAGTATCTATACCTGAGAGCTTGCAAATTCATCCTTCAATCATGAGCTCTGCAGTGTGATTTCTTGATTCTTGATAGCCCAAAACATTAAATCTGAATCAGCCCTAGTGCAGGTGGAAAAAGTAGCACTTCTAGGAACCACAATTGACAAACTACAAAGTGTAGGATGCGATTGAATGCATTCAACTGGTTTACATCCACTTGTCCTCTTTTAGTCTGAACTCGGGACCAACTATCCCCAAACCCTTTTCTTGGACATTCACAGTGTGAACTCCACTGTGTCGGAGGTACCCACACAAAGAGAGATGCTAATAGGTCTTGAGTGACCCTAATCGGGGTTCCCTGACCATGGAAGTCAAGGTCCCGTCAGCCTCTGATTTCAGACACACATAGAAGGCTTTTACCAGGTCCGAAAAACTTACTTCAGAGATAGTAGCCATCTTCATCCACTTCAATCTGTCCAAGGCTTCGACGATGCTCCCCATTCCGTTCTTCTGCAAATCTACCACATCCACTGTTTTGTGACCGCATAGCTTGATTTTCACGGTCGCAAACCTACTTACTGCTCGGCGGTGAGAAATTTGACTCTTTAGCCCTCGACGCTGCTGGAAACACTAGAGGAGGCCATGGATTCGAACGGAGAGAGAAGTTTCTGGAGGACTGGAAGGAGAATTGGAGCAGAAGCCCTCAAGAAATTTCCGGCGGGAAGAGGTTGGAAGCTTAAAATCCCATAGAGTCGATGTCGGAGTCGTTAGGGTATCGCCTCAGGCAGGTGAACGAGAGAGATAAAGGTAGGAGGTGAATCGTTCTCACACAGATTTCAGAATGAAAGAAATAGAACTTTCTAAAACCAGAGCCGCCATTATGACAGAAAACGACAAAGTGACCAGTTGATAGGAATAAAGGACTTTAAAGAATGTGAACTGCTAGGAATAATTCAACAAAGTGTTTTAAGGAAATTTGCTTAAATTTAGGGAAGAAAAATAATTGACATTCTGATAATTTATTTTTCAGTTTTTACACAGATAGATCTTTCACAATTTGCACATGCCTAATTCCCTTCTAAGAGATGTAAATCTCTCTTCAGGTAAGGCCTTAGTGAAGATATCAGCAATTGATTATTTGTATCAATAAATGAAATATCTATGTTGCCATTTGCTACATGATCACGAATAAAATGATATCTAACCTCAATGTGTTTTGTCCTTGAGTGTTGTACTAGATTCTTGGTCAAATTTATAGCACTGGTGTTGTCACATAATAGTGGAATGTCTTGATATGTAGCCCATAATCCTCAAGTTGTTGCTTGATCCATATGAGTTGTGCACAACAACTTCCAGCAGCTACGTACTCAGCTTCAGCTGTTGACAGCGCTACTGAGTTTTGTTTCTTGGAGGACCATGATATCAGACATCCTGCAAGGAATTGACAACAACCACTGGTGCTTTTTCTATCTATTTTCATCCAGCGTAGTCAGCATCAAAGTATCCTACTAAGTTAATTTCACATGATTTTGGATACCAAAGACCTAAGTCATGAGTTCTAACTAAATATCTAAAAATTCTTTTTACTGAAATTAGATGAGATTCTCTAGGATCTGCCTGATACCTAGCACACATGCATACACTAAATAAAATATCAGGTCTACTAGCAGTTAAGTATAGTAAGGATCCTATCATACCTCTGTAGATTTTTTGATCTACATTCTTACCATCTTTGTCACTGTCCATTCTTATTGATGTGCTCATAGGTGTTGACAGTGGCTTGGCATTATCAAATTCGAACTTCTTTAAGAGTTCCTTGGTGTACTTAGCTTGGTAGATGTGAGTCCCTTCCTTTCCTTGTTTGATTTGCAATCCAAGGAAGTAGTTGAGCTCTCTCATCATGCTCATCTCGAACTATCCCTGCATAAGCTTCTCAAAGTACTTGCAAAGAGATTCATCAGTGGAACCAAATATTATGTCATCAACATAAATTTGAACAAGCAATATATGTTTGACCTTGGACTTGATAAATAGTGTACTATCTACTTAACCTCTAATGAAACCATGGTCTAATAAAAATGAGCTAAGCCTTTCATACCAGGCTCTAGGTGCTTGTTTTAAACCATATAGTGCTTTGTGTAGTTTAAAAACATGATTTGGAAATTCAGTGTCATCAAAGCCTGGAGGTTGTTCTACATAGACTTCCTCCTTAATAAAACTATTTAGAAATGCAGACTTTACATCCATTTGAAATAATTTTATATCTAGTGCAGATGCATATGCAAGTAAAATTCTAATAGCCTCAAGTCTAGCTACAGGTGCATAGGTTTCATCGAAATCTATGCCTTCCTCTTGGGAATAGCCTTGAGTTACCAATATGGCCTTGTTTCTTATGATCACACCAGCTTCATCCAATTTATTTCTGAACACCCATTTGGTGCCAATCACTGGATGATCTGATGGTCTAGGAACAAGTGACCAAACCTGGTTTCTCTTGAACTGATTCAGTTCATCTTGTATGGCTAAAATCCAATATTCATCAGTGATAGCTTCATTGACTGTCCTAGGCTCTATTTGAGAAAGAAAAGCAAAATAATCACATGGAATTATGTTACCTCTTGTTCTTACCCCTACAGATGGATCACCAATGATGTTTTCAGGAGGGTTATCTCTCTTATATCTCCATTCCTTTGGAAGATTTCATATTCTATATCCTTTTGTTGCAGGTCTTCCAGAGGTGGATCTTCCTTGTCCTCAATTGATGAGTTCTTTAGTTTCTTGGACAATTCATCTACATCATCATTATCACTATCTTCTTCGTTTCTCAAGGAAGGGTTAGTTTCATCAAAAATAACATGTACTGACTGCCCAATCAATAAAGTATGCTTATTGAACACTCTATACCCTTTTGGTTTAGAAGCATACCCCATGAAGATGCCTTCATCTGATTTGGCATCTAACTTACCAATGTCTCTTTTGCCGTTGTTGTGGATGAAGCATGGACATCCGAATGTTCTGAAGTGACTGATCTTATGCTTCTTTCCTTTCAACAACTCATACGCAGTCTTCTTCAAAATAGGCCTGATCATTACTCTATTATGATGTAACTTGCTGTGTTGACTGCTTCAGCCTAAAAGTATCTTGGCAGATCATATTCTGATAACATTGTTCTTGCCATGTCCAATAATGTCCTGTTCTTTCTCTCAGCAACTCCATTCTGCTGTGGTGTCCTTGGTGCTGAGAAATTATGCTCTATTCCTTGGTCATCACAGAATTTTACAAATTTATCATTTTGAAATTCTCCTCCATGATCTGATCTGATTCCAATAATGCTGAACCTCTTATCTTTCTGAACCTTTTTACTGAAGCTTACAAAGTATCAAATGTATCATCTTTATGTTCCAAGAATGAGACCCATGTGAATCTGGAATAGTCATCAACTATAACGAATCCAAAATTCTTTCCTCCAAGACTCGTGGTCCTCATTGGCCCAAATAAGTCCATATGAAGGAGCTCTAAGGGTTTAGAGGTGGTTACCACAGTTTTTGACTTGAAGGAGCTCTTAGCATGCTTTCCTTTAGCACATGGTCTGCAAATACCATCCATTTTTGTGCTAACCTTTGGTAGGCCTTCACCAGGCTTCTCTTTATCAGCTTCGTCATACCATCCAAACTGTAATGGCCCAATCTTTTGTGCCACAGCTCAGTTGACTGCTCTTTGCTTGCTGCTAAGCAGATATCTTGCACCTTTAATTCTTCAAGATATAGCACGTACAGGTTCTTTTCCATGTAGGCTTCAAAGATGACTACTTCATCCTTCATGATGCTGCACTTGGATTCTTGAAAACTGATCTGATGTCCTTTGTCGCATAACTGGCTAATGCTGATAAGGTTGTGCTTCAGGCCTTTTACACACAGAACATCTTCAATTACTGTCTTGCCTTTGCTGCTCACAGATCCACTGCCTATCACAGTCCCTTTTCCATTGTCTCCATAGGTGACTAGCCTTCTTCAGCTTCTAAATGGGTAAACAACCTTCTGTTTCCTGACATATGCTTGAGCACCTGCTGTCCAAGTACCATTTTGATACTCGAAGGCCTCCCTAAAATAAAGACACTAAGCTTTAGGTACCCAAGTTCTTTTGGCTCCTTGCTGGTTAGTATTCTCATCTTTCTTTTTAATTATCTAGATTTTATGTTTAGTTGGACATGTTATTTTGGTATGTCCTAGCTTGTTGCAGTGACTGCAACATGTTGTTCTAGTTATTTTTTCATATGGAGTATATTTAAAGTTTGATTTATATGCTATATCTTGTTCAGGTACGAATTTTGGAGTTGGATATGTTTTAGGGTATACTGTTGTATCTTCATTTTCTGGTGGAATGTAACCTAATCCATTCTTCCTTTTACCTGATCTTCTGGCTCCTCTTAATATTAAAGAATTTTTACCATTAGTAAATTTTTCTAATGTACTTGATAGTTTATCATTTTCTTCTGTTAGTCTTTTGATTTCCCTTTTTGATTCATCTGAACTTTCTTGTTTTTCTAACTTTGTTATTTGTGTATTTTTATCTTTTAGATTTTCGCATAGCAACTCATTTCTTCTTTTAAGTTCACTAACTTGCTTCTCTAGTTGTTCATTTTATGATTTTAAATCTGAATTGGTATTTTCTAGACATACAACATTTTTTTACTAGCTTTGAACAATTTAGATACTTCTCTATATTATCATACAACTCATTAAAAGTATCTTCTAAGTTATCTGAATCAGAATCATTGCAGGAATCAAAGGATGAGTCAGAGGTTACCTTTTCTGCGATATCTGCCATGAAGGCTAGGTTAGCCTTTTCTTCTTCCTCACTGTTTGAGCTGACTCGCTATCCGAGTCACTACTGTTGTCCCAAGCTGCTGCCATGGCTTTCTTCTTATATCTTCTGAACTTTCTTGAACTGTCCTTCTTTCTGAATTCAGATTTCTTGAGCTTTGGACACTCTGCCTTGATGTGTCCTGGCTTCTTGCACTCATAACAAATTGGTTCATTCTTCTTTATGTCCTTTGCTTCAGGTTTCTTGAAATCCTTTCCCTTTTTGAAGTATCGTCTGCCAGATTGATACTTCTTTTTCTTGGCCAATATCCGTTGTAGTCTTCTAGACAGCATTGCTTCTTCATCTTCACTGTCTTCACTACTGGCTTCATCTTCTGATTGTTCCTCAGAGCTGCCTTCTGCTGCTTTGAGGGCATTTGTGTGCTTCTTTCTAGTGGATGATTCTCCTAATCTCTCCATGTTTATCTCATGGGCCATGAGGGACCCAATGAGCTTTTCCAATGACATCCTTTTCAAGTCATTGGCTTCTTCTATAGCTGTTACCTTGGGAGTCCAAGAAGATGGTAGGGATCTAAGAATTTTCCTTACCATGTCTCCCATCTCATAGCTTTTTCATAATCCTGTTAACCCGTTGGTGATGTCTGTAAATCTGCTAAACATTTGGGTTATAGATTCTCCTGGCTACATCTGGAACCTTTCATATTGTGTCACCAGAATGTCTATTCTGGTTTCCTTGACTTTGTCAGTGCCTTCATAAGTGATCCTGAGCTTTTCCCACATTTCCATGGCCGATTTGTAGGCAAATACACGGTTGAATTCTTTTTTACTGAGGGCACAACACAGAATGCTTTTGGCTTTAAGAGAAATCTTCTTTCTATCATCTTCTGTCCATTTGTCCTTTTCGTTGGTGACTAGAAGATCTCCTTCTTCTACAATTGACCAGATCTGAAAATCAAATCGTTGCTAGCAGTATTCCATCCTGGTCTTCCAGTAGGTGTAATCTTCTCCATCGAATAGAGATGGCCTGTTGACTGACTAGCCTTCGGAGTGACCTTGGGCTGCATTTGATATTTTCTCTTCAGATCGTTGGATCTTCTTCTTTGTCGAAGAGACTAGCTCTGATACCACTTGTTGCCCAGCTAGCAAGCCAGAGGGGGGGGGGGTGAATGGGATTCTTAAAAAAAATTATTTAAGACTCAAAACTTGTTCACAAAACAGTCAAACAAAACACACTTTGCAGATTGTTAGTGTTAGTGAATCGAAAGATCAAACACACAAAAGCAATCTCACGACACAGAGAATTATCCTGGTTCGGATCTCCTCTCCTTAGGAGTCCTACGTCCAGTCCCTGAACAATATCTCAGGATTTCACTAACAAGGGTACAGTCCCCCTTAAGGACACTACAGCACCCAGCACCCCAGCTGGTCTTCCTTCAACCGAAGGGAACAACACCCTGGATACCCCACCAGGTCTTCCTTTACAACAGAATGGAACAACACCCTCGATACCCCACCAGGTCTTCCTTCATGACAGAAGGGAACAACACAAGGGAATGTGATCAAAGAGATGATGCCCCTAGATCAAGCTTATAGAACACTACTTGATCTGAAGCAAGGACTGAGAAGAAGAGATCTACAATCAAAGACTCTTCTCAGACAAAAAGGGCTCTCTCACAGATCTGAACTTAGCACCGAGAGCAAGAGCTGAGACTAATGGGAGTTTTTTCTTGGCTCTAAGAATAGCTTGCAGAAGGTTGAAGGCGATGTAGCTTGTTGTTCTCTAACCGTTCTCCTTAATGCTTCTGGAACTTCATCCTTCTATAAATATCATCATTTGAAATTCGAACGTTGAAGTGCCCGTTGTCTCTATCCATAAGTGTACGTTAGACTGCTTGACACTTGGAAGCTTCCAGTCAACAATCTTTTATCTTTTCATGCACGCAAAGAAAGAGAGAGAGGATCTTCTGTAATATCTTTTGGCTTCTAATTTGTCCAACGTTGTATGACGGATACTGTCAGAGACCTACACATATTTAAAGTTTGAACAGTAGACAGCTTGGCTGTCTCTTGTTGTCAGTCAACGTCAGAATGAATGTTCATCAAAATAGTAATGCCATTTTGTTGTTCTAAAAGATGTTTACAGAGAAGATACGATAATGGAAGATATTGTCTGCATGCATGCAGAGATACGTACTGTCATAATAAATGCATGGCTGTCAAAAGGATATACCTGAAGACTTTGACGACTTTTCAACGTTTTCAAGGGTTAATTCGAAAATCGAATTGTTGTCTTCCAGGAAATCGTTATATACATGACTTATGAAATCATTGTGCAACTGAGTGAATCGTTATGCGTTCATAAGTAAAGAGATGCATACACAAATCGTTATGTGTATTAATAACCAAATCGATGTACAAATCGTTATGATGTTATGAATAAATCGATGTACAAATCGTTATGATGTTATAAACGAATCGATGTACAAATCGTTGTGATGTTATGAAAATCGATATATAAATCGTTGTGATGTTATGAGCAAATCGATGTATAAATCGTTGTGATGTTATGAGCAAATCGATGTACAAATCGTTATGATGTTATGAGCAAATCGATGTACAAATCGTTATGATGTTATGAACAAATCGATGTACAAATCGTTATGATGTTATGAACAAATCGATGTATAAACCGTTGTGAATTACTTAATGAATCGTTATGAAAGTAAGTCGTTACAATGACTAAAGAAATCGTTATGAGAGCAAATCGTTACGATGAGTAAAGAAATCGTTACGAGAGCAAATCGTTATGATGACTAAAGGAAATCGTTACGAGAGCAAATCGTTACGATGACTAAAGAAATCGTTACGAGAGCAAGTCGTTATGATGACTAAAGAAATCGTTACGAGAGCAAATCGTTGCGATCACTTAACGAATCGTTGTGAAGGCAAATCGTTGCGATCACTTAACGAATCGTTGTAGCTAAAAAGGAAATCGATGTGTACTTAGAGAAATTTTATGTGTACTGAACTCTAGATACTTTAGGGTGAGATACTTACAGAATTTGCTTGACTTTGCTTGATTCATTCCTGTGCTCAAAACTTGTAGATTAAACTTTATATAGTTTTGTTAATCACCAAAATAAATATGTAATTTATTTAAATTACATGGGGATAAACAGATCATCAGGGAGGTGCACCCAAAAGTGCTAGTGCCCGCGGGAGTTAATTGACCAGAGTGTTTGACATTACACTCAAAGTTCTAGTTATCTCAATGATCTAAAGACAATCAAAAGTGCTATCTTGACTAGTGTGCTATCACGACGTGCTATCTCGTGATATGACCAATCTTTTAATGTGCTAGATGTGCTATATTTTTTTTCTTGAAAGTACTATTGTGTCTTTGTTGTCATGTGCTATGACTCTCTTGAACGTTCTCTCTAATTATCCTGCTATCTAAGATATTAATTACTTAAAGCATGTTTGTTTTATGAGATATTAAGTCCTACTGAGTATTGTCGCTTATCCTGTGAAATTATGATTTGTCTTCAGGTGAATATAACGATGATGAGGACCACACACAAGAGGATGTGGATGAGCAGAATCATGAGTGACCCTAGTGTCGTCCAGACTATTAGAGTCTAGTTTAGTTTAGTTAGTTGTTTTTATTTAAGTATGAAGAAGTTTTCTAAGTCCGTAGTTAAGTCTCTGAATTAGTGAATGTAACAAACACGGTGGAAGGAATTAGGAAATATAGTTGGTTTTATACTATTTAAAACTGTGCAATGGTTTGATGTCCATATCGCTCTATACTTTCATTATATTAACTACTTCACATCTCGATATTCCGCGTTGGGGTGTGACATACCATCCCCCTCACCCCTCTATATAGCCACGGTGTCATCTGGGTGTTTGGGAACTCTTGTAGCTTTCCTTTTCGGTTCGGAAAAAAGAGGGGGGTGAGGATGGGGATCTATAGGAAATAGAAATATGTTGTTGACTTGAGGCAGATGTTGATGAGAAATATTTAGTGTACACCCTTGTAAGAGGATGTGTGTGCATATTTTTTTGTCATTAGATGTCTATCACAATAATTTGATTCAATATTCAACATGATAATGTGTACAAACACCATCCCTAAATGATGTGCACTAAGTATTTCTCAATTCTGAGCGTTCTTAACTATGTAGTTTTACTAGATTAGTTTCGTTACACATGGCAAAGGCAAATCCCTGGGAATTTGTGTTCCCACTTCCATCTCCATCATTTGTGAAATATGTCCTATATTTCATGAAAACCGTGATGACCATGGATTCTATCTGGTTATTTGTAAATTGTTGCATTGGAATGTCTGCAGGGGATATTTTTGGGAAGAGAAATATTTATTATCTTCTTTAGAGGGTAATAAAATTGACATGAATTGTCTTCCAAATAATTTTATTAGAGGAAAGAAAAGGAGGGAAATTTTTTATCTGATTTTCAACTAATAAAATTGTTTAGAGAAAATGCATATCATTTTTATTGCCCTTCTTAGAAGGCAACAAGTGTTTCTCATCTAAAAAATGTTCTTGAGCCGGTTGCTTGTCAATTGGGTGTTCTTAGCTTCATGTTTTCTCTAGATTTTCTTCATAATAATACACACAAAAAGTCCAAAATCCAACTTGTCAGCTTCATGTTTTCGCTAGGTTTTCTTCATAATACACACATAAAGTCCAAAATCCAACTTCATACGCACATATTAATGTTTTCCTTCTATTTGATCACCGGACGTGACGATAGAATTTTTTAAGATACTTTTATTATATATAAGAGAGATATATACGATCATGTAAATATAAGACGGATTATTGCGCAACACTTTTAGAGAAATACTTATGCAAAAAATAAAAAAAATTAGTTTTTAAAAAGTTCTGAATTCAATATCTTGGCAAAAGAGGTAATTATTTTTAATTACATATTTTTAATCCTATTTTAACATATTAGAGACGATGAAAATTGAAAAACACGTCCATATGAGAAATTCCACTCTATTTTCATAATTAGTTGATTTGATTTGGATAATTTAAAATCGAATAAATAAGTGGAAAGTCAGATGGTTCGCCTCATGCACCGTACGGATGTCTGCACACTTCAAGATCAGGACCAGGCATATAAAATATCATAGATTCCTTTGTGGCAGAGCCCCAGAAGAAGCATACTAAAGTTATCTAGTCTTAAAAGCTGTCATAAAAAGCTGGGGGAACACTCTGCCACCGGATCTGCTACTTCAAGTCCCTGTTGGCAGTAACACTTGCAAAGGGAAAAAAATAAACTCATAATTTTTTTTATTAATATTGTTTTGGGTTGTCATCTCATGGTTGAAAATATATAAATTTTTAAGAAATATTTATTGTAAGATTTTTTTGTATTTAAATTGATATAGATTGCAAGAAAAATATTCTTATTAGTTGAAAGAGAGAGAGAAGGATTTTATTAGACCCTTTCAATCAATAAAGATCAACCTTCTTAATAATAAACATTTCTCTAAAAATGTCGATTGAGCAACGGAGACGTCGAATTCACAGTGAGACCAGATCCGTATTTGTGCTTCATCTGCTCCCTTTTTTTTACTACGGAGAAGCGCGCCCATGTCCACTGATGGGTGGTTACTACTCTAGAGCAAGAGATTTGAGGCAGATGTGACATCCTTCTCACGAAGTCTGTGCTCAACTACCGCTCTACAGCGGTTTCGAGGAGCTTCATGTATATCGCACTAGGAGGTGATCTCCGTCCTGCAACATGGGCAGTGGGGGCTGCTCTCGAGCCACGGCAGGACGCAGCGCCAGTGGAAGCGGTGGGCGCACGGCAGGTGCACCAGGATGTCCCCCCCTTGAACTCCTCCAAGCACACCGCGCAGTCGTCCTGGTCCGCCGCCTTCCACCCCAGCCTGCTCCAGCTGAACTTGTGCCTGGAGCTCTTCTTCGAGCAGAACACCTCTTTCTGCAGCTTGGCCAGCGCCGCGGAGCTCACCATTCCCTGGTTATTGTTATTACCACTGCTCCCACTGCCTGGCCTCAAGCTCCCGGTGCTATTGTGCCTGTAGCGGAAATTAACAAAAAAGTTCATGTTTGCGGAGAAGCATCAGATCAACGATGAGAGCTAACTAGCTGGCTGAGCTAGCTAACTAGATGGAGGCAAAAGAAGATGGATAGCCGGCGAGGTTTTCTAGCCCTTGTCTACCTCCTGATCTCTGAGGTGCGTTGGGCCCTCAGCCTCTCGTCCAGCCTCTCCCTGGCCTCCCTTGCTGCGTCCCCTAAGCCCTCGCTCTGGGTACTCATGTTGAAGGAGCTTCTTTGCTGGGTTTGTGGGAACCAACACAGACCTCGTTGATCAGTTTTTTTTGTGAACAAAGAAGACGGCATAATTAGCTAGCTATTCAGGAATATGATCTCATGGGCTCATGGGGGGGGGGGGGGGAGTGGGGGATCCACAGGTGACATCCATATAGAGGGATTAGTTCATCGTACCACAGAGCTGGAACTGAGGTGGGATTCGTGACCACTTCTGTACAGGCAGAAGGAAGACCTCCTCGTCCCGCTCTGCAGCTCCATCGCCCCTCCCTGGTGAAACCGGCGCCTCCTTGCGCACTCTACGCCAGGCAGCATGCCAGCCATTGCTTCTGATCCCGGCGACCTCAGAACAGCCAAAAAAAAGCCCCTTCCAGAGAACCCCCACCCCTTAGCGTTGTTCCCTACAAACCCATCCTTCTCTCTCTCTCTCTCTCTCTCTCTCCTACACGGCTGCTCCAGCTCTTGCAAAGAGCAAGATTAAACATAGGACAGGCATCAATCATCACCTGCTCCCACTCCCAGTAAGTGGCGATCCCCCCCTCGGCCCCCGGGGGAAAAAAAATTTATGTGACGCATGCTCGGCTCTCGAGAATAACGCAACATGAAGAGGAGGAATCCAAGGGATATGGGATGAACAATATGGGTGGGAGGAAGTGGGCGTGCAGCTAGCCATTGCCGACAGGGACTTAATGGAGACAGCCACATTTTGGAGGAGCCACAGAGAAATAATTCACCTTGATCTTTCCCTTTCCATCCCTTTCTGCGCCTCCATATATACACTATGGTTGTGTCCCTGTACAATTGTCATCAAAAGCTTTATATAAATCTTCAACCCGGCCCCTGTTTTGCAATATCTTTGGGTGGAGAAGGAAGGGGACAAGTGCGTGCTGTGGTGGAGCTGCTGTGTGTGGGAGAGAAGCTTCCTGCGTGCTTCTTGCACAAGCCAACAACCTGCGTGCGGGGGGTGGGGTGGAGCATGTGGTGGCCAGCCCCACCAGCGGAGGCTTGGCTTGTCTGCTCCAGTACTGTTGCCGCTGCTGCTTCTTCCATCTCCTCTTCGGTTGGCTCACGATCCTTGCCGCACGCGTGGGGGAGGCATATATCGCGGTTCATCCAATCTCGGCCGTCCGATCAGGAGTTGACGGTAGAGAAGGGTTGGCTTCTAGTCCTAACGGGGAGGAAACGTCTGGGTCGCCGAGTTAATGCTGTTTAATCCACCGATGTATTGTGCACCAACTTCTTACGCCACCCTTTTACACCAGAATTATTTTTTTAAAAAAATATTAATTATTATAAAGAGAGCGAATTTTATTAAAACATTATCAGAAAGAACAAATCCTAAAGAAATATGTTTTTCCCTTATGATTGACTTATTTTTGTTAAAATAGGTCAATTTTGGTCAACCCATAAAATGACTCATTCTCTTAGAATTTATCCATTCTCAATGAAATTTTAATAAAATTCACTCTTTTATAATAATAAAAAGTTTTATTTTTAAAAATTTTAAACATTTTTTAAAAAATTGTGACGTAGAAAAGTGACGTAAAAAATTGGTGGAAAGGATCTCAATTTCGGATGGGCAAGCTGTGAGGCAGGGACGGCAGCGCGAACGGTCGAACAGAGCATGCCGACTACGGCAGACGAATCAGAGCATACCCGACACATGCGCATGTGGGCCGGGGATTCAGAAGGCCCATTTAGATCCTGATCCACTGGCAATAGCCGTCGCCTGGATTAATTACATTTTGAGTTTTATTAGGGCATATCTTTAGATTATTTTTAGCTTAATTATTATAAAAAATGAAAAATATTTATTAACTTTTGAGTGTATTTTTTGACTTCTCCATTAGTCAATGTGTTGACGGTATATTGTGTCCACCTTAGGAGGCCAAAAATATGCTAAAATTATATATTTTGGAATTAAAGTAAGTATTTCTAAAAAATAACATATTTTCCCCCAATGTTTAAGTTTATAACTCAGTTATTTAAGAAAGACTATATAGAACTCTTTCCCGATGTTTATGTAAATCACCACTTTTTCGCTTAAAGGTTATCAATATCTCTATCTAAAAGTTATACAATCAGGAGAAAAAAGTAAGATAGTAATAAGAAGGCTTATCTTGTGTAACCGCTAAAAAGTTAACTATATATATGGCGATATGATAGATAATTAAAATCTTTGAGAGTTACTCGTCTCTTAGAGATTTCCTTCACGTTTCCTCTTCTCTTCTATTTAGCCATTGAGTATTTATTTTTTAAAATTTAACACGACTTGAGAGACGTGCGCTAGGAATGATCCACTGCAAATGGCATTGAAACCTACCAAGTGCAGCGATATCATAGAGGTCTTTGGGTTCAATGGTCGAAGCTATGCGATTGGTGATTGATCTAATTGAGAACATTAATAGGGTAGAGTAAAACCAGCTTGACTCGTTAAGACTCACTCATTTGACCTATCAATGTACGATAACAAGGCTGGACCCAATTATGTCCCCGCCCTCCAAGAGGCGGCCCATCTTAGTGGTAATCGTAAACTTAACCCACTTGACCTCCAACTCCTCAACTCTGGGTCCACAAACTTTCGTCGAGGCCAACTCTTTGGCCCTGAGTTAGGGCAATGCCTCCCTCTTCAAGGCGTAGAGCGCTCAATTCAACTGCCTGACTTGTCCCTGCCATGACAGGGGCACGCACAACTTGCCACCCGCATAACATGTGCCTAAAGTGACAGAGAGAGGTTCTCTCACCTGCCCAACGTGACCTTCTCTCTACTTTAGAGAAGTCAACAGTGTCGTGATAACTCTGTCCACATCACAGAGATGGTGCACGCCTCCTCATCGGCCTACTCTTACAGTCACTCCCATTCAGCACACACTCGGGCATCCCCTCATGGCACTTCTTTATAGCTAGGATGGAGCAATACACTGAGAGGACCCACAACATATACTTAAAAGGGACACATCTATATAAAAGGATGGATGCACACCTGGGACCACGAACTCGGGAGAGGCAAGTAGGCTAACCTTATTCACCTTCCCCCACACTCTTCTTCTCTCCATTTATGGCTCCCCTATGTTCCAACTAGTTCTCTGACTTGAGCGTCAAAAGGTTCTCCTCTAGAATCACTCATGAGACCCTTTTAACCATTCTTTCTATCTCGCAAGGATAAGTAGACATTTTTCTCACCAAACAAATTTAAGAGCTCATGGGAATTGGAAGGTGGAAGCTCGTTGAGTAGTTTTTAACCTCTACACTTTTTCGCATTGCCTAGAAGAATGCAACAAGAAGCCATGACATCATGTCGGAACTACCAAAACATGGGGAGAAACAACGGCAATGGAGCTTGTTGACCCTTGGCAGCAGCTACAATCACCTAAAGAGGGGGGGGGGGGGGGGGAGGATTGAATAGGTTGAAATAGATTTCTGAAAGTAAAATCAACCACTTAAAACTTTTGGTTAGTGAATAAAAACATGTGCAATGGAAATTAAAGGAGCATAAGCACAATCACACAAAATACACAAGGAATTTTATCTTGGTTTGGCCCTTTGAAAATGAAGTCTTACGTCAAGTCTCCAAAAATACTTGGGATTTCACTAACCAAGAGAACAGTCCCCTTAAAGACATGCAACACTCAACAGAGTTGGTCCTCCCTTCTACCCAAGGGGAATACACCTAGCACCCTAGCTGGTCTTCTTCTCTTTTTAGGCAAGAAGACAGCCCAATGTTTCACCTTAGTCAGGTGCTTCTTTTTGTAAGCTCAGAAACAACTCACTGATACAAACCCTAGTAGGTTCTCAACACCCAGAACAAGCTGGTCTTCCCTTCAATAAGAGGCACACTGGTATAGACCCCAACTGGTCACCTTTTACAATGATTTCTGCCCTCAATAAAATGCCTCTTATCAGACTTATAAAGGCTATATGAAAGCACAAATTAATAAGCACACTGATCAAAAAGAATGAGAGAGAATAATCAATTGATCGTGTGTTGCTTCAACAAGATGATGATGGATGCTTTGTTGCTAAAGACTTCTTTGGATCTTCCTTTCAGCTTGACTGAGTGTTTGTTTTCTAATGGAGGAAGATGAGAGCTTTGATGCAGCAGGAGGTTGAGCTTCTATGTTTCTATGACTAGGCTCGAGCTCTTTCTCTCTTTTCTTTTGAGTGTATGTCATTTTGGGTTCCTCACTGAATGTACACTCTTTCATAAGGATTTTTAGGAATGCTCTCTTGCCTTCTGTTTTAGAGTCTTCATCCTTTATAGAGCCGCTGAAGAGGACCATTGAATGATGTCATTGTAACTCTTCCTCTTCTTCTTCTGCTCTCCTTCTTCCGAGTCTAACATATGTCTTCTTGTGCCTACCAGCTCCTTATGTAAGACCCGGCCCTCTTGGGCCCTTGGCCCTGTCATCAGGGTCGCGACAGACACCCTAGTCGCGACATGGTCGCGCCAGGGGAGCCTATCACGAGAGGCATTAGTCACGGCACACCTGGCTGTCGCGACATGGTCGTGACGGGGGTGGGCATCGCGTTCTTGTCGCGGCGTCTGGCGGCGTCGCGACTACTTTTCTGACCGAATTGATCGTTGTCTTTCTGTCAGAACAGCTTTGTCGGGTGTTAGGTGCATACAGCATTGACATGACCTGGCAGCCCGTTGCGTTCTGGTTTCCCAATTTTCGAGGTTTGACCACCTTTTGGGGTCGCGTTGGGGATGGCTGTCGCAACATGGTCGCGACACCCGAGGGCGTCGCGACATGCTTGTTGTCGTGCTAGGCCGACCCATCGCGTCTCGGGGCCCATCGGTTTAAAACCGAGGCCAATGCCCCATCTCCCCCACTCTCCCTTTCCTTCTTCTTCTTCTTCCTTCTTCCTCTCTCGAGCTCTCTTGCATTCTCTGGTGTTTTGTGGTGCTCGTGGCGAGGAGGTGACATCCCCTTCGTGTAGGCGGCGTGATCATGGTGCTTGGAGCGAGGAGAAGGTAGCCATTCCGACGTGAAGGCCTCAATGGGTCGGCTCTACTCTTGGAAGTCGGGATCCTTGACTTATCTCGTTCTAGCATGCTCCCTTCCCCCTTGAGATCGTGGTTTCTCTGTGGTTTGGGGTTGTGGGGGGTGTGAGAATCATGCTCACGATGAGTGAGGTTTCCATCGAGCGTAGATTCCTTGTAATGCATGTTTGTTGGGGTTTAAGGGTGGTTTGGCTTGATTGGAAGTCTTCATAGTGTTTCCCATGCTCCCCTCCCCCTATTGACGTGGTTTGTATCGATTTTGGGGAGGTCCTTGAGAGGACTGTACCGGGATGCCCCTCGATTGAGATCGTGACCTGTATAGAGGTCGCGATGATGTCACGACTGGCTCGGCCGCCACGACATCATCGCGACGCTCTTAGGCGTCGTGACATGGTCACGACGGCCTTGAGTGTCGTGACAGTGTCGCGGCGCCGATGCTTCGCGACAGCACCAGAGATAGGTAAGTTCTTGTGGAGTTCGTTTTTCGTGGAGTCTTTGCTGTTTTCGGTTCTTTCTGTACCCGTGGCACCACTGCTAGTTTCTTAGTACGGTCCTACACTAGTCATTCGCCCGGTGCTCGGCACTTGAGGGCTTGTCTCGTGAGAGAGGTTGTTACCATTGCATGGGATCCCCGTCCCCGCACACCAATAGAGGGAGTACTCCGGGCGGCGGGCGTGCTCGAGTCGCAGACTCTGGAGTTGAGGGGAAAATGGTGGTTAGGACAGCGACATCGAGTCATTTGCAGAGCTCTCTTGGTTGGTCTGGGACACCGAGGACGACCGGAGTTCTACCGGTGCAGACCAGTCAGTCCTTGTTCTCACTTGCCTCGCTCTTATGGCCCCGGAACTACCTAGAGAGGCCAGGCATGGGACCGTAGTCTGGCCAGACTACGGCGGTTACTGTTGTGTACTTTGTGCTCCTGCCCCCACTTTGACGAGAGTGGAGATTTGGACCTGGGTTGAGGATAAGACGTCAGTGGACGCACCTGACCGGTTGACTAGTGGTAGTGTTTTCCATAGCTAGTGTCTCTTGTCCAGCCAAGGTTTGCTCTGTCTGCGTTGCCAGCCATGTGGTGGTCATGACGTGCAGTTTTACGGAGTTTCTCGACCATGGAGTCCTTTCGTACCGTTGCTAGTTAGTAGCTTTGCTTCCGCACTTTCCCTTGTAGAGTAGAAGATACAACTGATGTTATTTAATTGCTTATATATTCTTCTGTTTGTTAGAGCCAGTAGGAGATTGGTAGTCCCTACTGAGCTTCTGTTGTGAAGCTCATCCCTTCCTTTTCCAGGTGAGACTTCTCAGCAGCGGCAGGGCATGGGTCGGGAGGAGGAGGCGGGGCGGTAGTCGTCGTTCCTGCAGCTAGCAGTGTTCTCCCCCTTCAGTTGTACGTCACCCTCGGGGTATGCCCCTAAAGGCTTGTCCTTCCCTTTTTACTTGTACTAGTGTGTAAGTGTGGGACTGTACCTAGAGCGATACGCTGCGGTCTCGCTTCCCTTTTTGCTTCCGTATGTGTCCTCTAGTTAGCAGTCGATGTTTATTTCCTTACATATTATGTTAGACTTGTGTTATAGCCCTTCCGGGTCCCCAGATCTGTGGGTGGCGATCGCAAAAATCGGGTCCTCGGCTTGGGCCGAGGGTCGGGTTCTCGGGGTCGTTACAGTTGGTATCAGAGCTAGAAGTCTAATAGGACTTGTAGTGGATTTAAACTGCAACCGGAAGTCCCAACAGTAGTACAAGTACATGCTAGCCGCCCGAGTTGGTATCGTTAACCTTGTTGGCTGTGTGCGTTGCAGTATATGGCTCCGCGTAGGCGCAGGCAGGTTAGAGAGCTGATAGAGCAGCAGTGTGAGTCAGATATGCTAGCGCCGGGTCAGGTTCAGGAGGAGGTTTCAGCAGAGGAGTCTATGGCTAGCCTTAGGGAGCAGCGGCAGCAGCAGCGCAGAGTGGGTGAGTAGTAGCAGCAATGGCACCAGCCACAGTAGTACGCGGATTGGTTCCCCATGGCTGAGCAGTTCTTCAGGACCCTGTACCAGGGAGCGTGGTAGCCTGGGTAGGCAGCAGTGGGAGGTCAGCCCCCAGTACCTCCCCCAGCTGTACCAGAGTAGCAGCCAGAGCAGCAGGCAGATCCGTAGGTGGAGCAGCCAGTAGTTTAGTAGGCATCGAATATTGAGAGTACCCGGGTCAGCAGGAGGAGGACAGTTGTTATTGAGGATAGGACCGCCCTCTTGGATAGGTTCTTGCATCTCTGCCCGTTGGTGTTCTATGACGACTACGACCCAGACAGAGCTGAGAGTTGGACGCACGAATTGGAGCATACGTTCGAGACCATGGAGTGCGCCGAGGAGGACCAGGTGAGACTGGAAGTGTATCAGCTCAAGGGGCCAGCCCATGAGTGGTGGAGAGTTCAGAGGCAGACTCACTTTCCAAGGCAGCGTTTGGATCAGATCACTTGGCAGAGGTTTTTGGGGGTCTTTCACGGCGAGTACTTCCCCGATTATGCTCGACGTGAGAGACGAGATCAGTTTCATGAGTTGGGTCTGGGTGATCTGACGGTTACCCAGTACCATCAGAGGTTCGTCCGGTTGTTGAGGCATGTTCCTCATGTTGCCAGCAGTGAGCAGGCTTGTGCAGAGAGGTTTATTGCAGGACTGAGATTAGACTTGAGGTGGGGCATGACCGCCCATATGTGCACCACCTTGGGAGTGGCAGTGGCTAAGGCCACCGCCTTAGAGAGAGAGACCTGGCAGCCCCAGCAGTAGCAGCAGTAGGGAGGAGCTTCCTCTAGGACCTCACCGTACCAGCATCCCGTAGGTAGTCGCGGTAGTGCAACTTCTTCTTCTTCGGGCTCAGGCAGTTCGGGCAGTTCCGGTTTGCGCTCGAAGTTCAAGCAGATGACTACTCGCGGGGGTGGACGAAGCTGACAGCAGAAGCATTAGTCGAGGTTTGCAGAGCAGTCGGTCTAGCAGGGAGCCAAGCAGGGCAGGCAGGAGGCAGTCTGTTACACTTGTGGTTTGCCGGGCCACTTCAGAAGGGATTGCCCGATGGGGCAAGTCCAGCAGCAACCAGTGTAGTACACTAAGCAGTTGCTGCAGTACCAGTACCCTCAGTAGCAGCAGGCACCCCCGTCAGCAGCAGCTGGGGTAGTACCAGCGGTAGCCTCAGTAGTTTCAAAAGTATCAGTAGCCTCAGCAGTTTCATCCATACTAGTAGAAGCAGCAGCAATTTCCACAGCACCAGCAGTGCCGCAGCACCAGCAGCCCCAGCAGGCGCCGTAGTGGGGGCGTGGTCGTGGTCATGTGATGGCTCTCACCAGGGAGGAGGCTGAGGCGTCGAACCTAGTTATAGGTACTTTTCCTATTCTTGGTAGAGCTGCTCGTGTTCTGGTTGATCCTGGTGCTTCGCTTTGTTTTGCTTTCAAGGAGTTTTATGAGTCGCTAGTTCATCACACCCCTGAGAGACAGTGTGATGTGATGATCGATCTCCCGTCAGGTGATTACATGCGTTCTTTTGGTTACTTGGAGGGTGTCACAGTTGAGGTCTAGGGACACCAATTGCGGCCAGGTTGTATGCGTTGCAGCTTTGTGACTTTGACGTCATTCTGGGCATGGACTGGTTGGAGGCTCACTCAGCTGTGGTGGATTGTCAGCGGAAGACCGTTCGGTTTGAGATACTGGGACGCCTGTTCTCTGCTTCCGAGGTTTCCGATCTACCATCGACCTTATGTCGTTTGATCCGCAATGGTTGCGTAGCATATCTTGCTTCTGTTTGTTCTTCTGAGCCTGGGGGTCGTCGATTTGTGATGTACCTATTGTTTGTGAGTTCTCTGATGTGTTTTCAGAGGATTTACCTGGGTTACCGCAAGAGAGGGAGGTAGAGTTCTCCATTGAGCTTTTCACTGGTACGATGCCTTTGTCTAAGGCACCTTATTGGATGGCTCCGGCTGAGTTGCGCGAGTTGAAGGGCCAGTTGCAGGAGTTGCTTGAGTTGGGTTTCATCCGTCTGAGTCGTTCTCCGTGGGGAGCGCCAGTGTTGTTCGTGAGAAAGAAGATATGCAGCTTGAGATTGTGCATCGATTATAGGCAGCTGAACTAGGTAACAGTGAAAAACAAGTATCTGTTCCCTAGGATGATGACTTGTTGATCAGTTGCAATCAACCAAGGTGGTTTGAAGATTGACTTGAGATCAGGCTACTACCAGTGAGGATTAGAGAGTCAGATTGGCCTGACAGCTTTCCGTTTGAGGTATGGTCACTTGAGTTTGTCGTGATGCCGTTTGGGCTCACGAACGCGCCAGCAGCTTTATGGGTTTGATGCACAGAGTGTTCAGTAAGTACCTGGATAGGTTTGTGGTCATCTTTATAGATGACATTTTGGTCTACTCGGCTTTGAGGAGGAGCACGAGGAGCATCTGAGGATCGTGCTAGAGACGTTGCGGAGTCACCAACTTTATGCCAAGTTCGACAAGTGCGAATTTTGACTGAGGGAGGTGCACTTCTGGTGTGGCAGTGGACCCTGCCAAGGTTGAGGTAGTGTTGTCTTGGGAGCAGCCCTCTTCAGTGTCAGAGGTTCACATCTTTCTGGGTTTGGCAGGCTATTACAAGAGGTTTATCCAGGATTTTTTTCAGGATTGCAGAGCCGTTGACCAGGTTGACCCGACTTGAGGCCAGATTGTTTGGACTGAGGAATGTGAGCGGAGTTCCAGGAGCTGAAGATGAGGTTGACTTCAGCACTAGTGTTGGTCTTGCCATCAAGTAGCGGAGGTTTTGTGGTCTACACCGACGCTTCGAGGTCGGGTTTGGGTGCCGTGCTGATGCAGCATGGTGGGGTGGTTGCCTATGCTTCTCGGCAGCTGAAGAAGCATGAGGAGAACTACCCTACCCACGACTCAGAGTTGGCATCAGTGGTGTTCGCTTTAAAGTTGTGGAGGCACTATTTGTACGGAGAGGTGTTCGAGATCTTCACTGACCATCAGAGTTTGCAGTATATCTTCACTCAGAAAGATTTGAACTTGAGGCAATGCAGAAGGATAAAATATTTGAAGGACTATGACCTTACCCTCTCCTATCACCCGGGAAGGGCTAACGTCATGGCGGATGCTTTGAGTAGGCGTGTTCACTTGAGTTCGTTGTCGGTCAGAGAGTGACAGCTGTTTGAGGACTTGTCTCAGGGTGTTTTCTACCCTTCGAGGTATAGAGACCGTGCAGTGATGACCAATTGTCAGTGTACCGTCAGGTGCGGGGCAGCAAGGTAGATACAGAGTTGGCAGATATTTTGCAGATGCCAAATGTTGAGTTGGACGAGGACAGTGAGGTCAGGTTCAGAGGCAGATTGTATGTTCCCTGTGATGCACGCCAGGCGTTGTTGTCAGAGGCACATCGGTCGAGGTATGTTGTCATCCTCGTTCCACCAAGATGTATCATAACCTGAGGAGGTTCTTTTGGTGTCAGGGATGAAGAGGGGCGTGGCAGAGTTTGTCGCTCGGTACCTTACATGTCAGTAGTTGAAGGCTGAGCATCAGCGTCCTGGTGGTGAGCTGCAGTTGTTGCCCATTCCCAAGTGGAAGTGGGACGACATCACCATGGACTTTGTGGTTGGTTTGCCCTGTACTCCACAGAGGCATGATAGTATCTGGGTGACTGTGGACAGGTTGACCAAGTCAGCGTACTTCCTTCCAGTCAGGATGTCTTGGTCAGTGGACAAGCTTGCTAGACTGTACGTGGACCGAGTTGTTCCATTGTACGGAACCCTAGTTTTTATTGTTTTCGACAGAGATCTGAGGTTCAATTCAGGGTTTTGGCGCAGTTTACAGAGAGCTCTTGGTACAGAGTTGAGGCTGAGTTCAGCATATCACCCGCAGTCAGACGGTCAGTCGGAGAGGACTATTTGGACCTTAGAGGATATGTTGAGGGCTTGTTGTTTGGACTGGGGTGGCACCTAGGAGTCCCACCTTCCGATGGTAGAGTTTGCATACAACAACAGTTATCACTCGAGCATTGAAATGGCACCATACGAGGCTTTGTATGGTCGGCTGTACAGGACACCACTTCACTGGTTTGAAGTGGGTGAGAGACAGCTTTGAGACCAGAGAGGTGCAGCAGTGTGCATACACAGTCAGTTTAGTCAGGCAGAGGCTTCAGGCAGCACAGAGTAGGCTGAAGAGCTATGCAGATGTCCGCAGGAGGCCATTGCAGTTCAGTGTGGATGACCTTATGTTCATGCGGGTTTCGCCGACCAAGGGCGTCATGAGGTTTTGCAGAAAGGGAAAGCTCAGTCCAAGGTATATTGGGCCTTTCCCTATTACAGAGAAGATCGGCGAGGTGGCTTATATGTCGAGCCTTCCGGCAGAGTTGACAGGGGTGCATAGCGTTTTCCACATTTCACAGCTTAGGAGGTACATTGCAGATCCGTCGCATGTGTTGGACTACTCACAGCTTGAGGTA